>JAVDOI010000088.1:107500-290000 GCA_032191485.1 Leptoclinus maculatus | reverse complement strand
CTAACTGGCGTTATGATTTAGTTCCATATGTATTGAAGTATTCTAACAGTTGTATTAACGTCTGTATGTATCAAATCTGTCAAATCAAATATAGAAAGTTCAACTGAATATTATCTCAACAGTATTTATTGTCAAATTTCAAATTGAACTGGATAAATTACAAAAAATAGATAATCTAATAATAAATAAATGTTGTTCTTGATTAAAGAATAAATTACTGAACAGAAAGCTTTTGAAAAATGTGCATCTTAAAATAAAGTATTTAATACAAAATGAAGAAATGCAGTGAATAGTCCTGCAGCTTTAAAGTATAACATAACATAACATATTCAGGTGAATAGTTTATTATCTGTGAGCCCTGGTCTAAAGGAAAGACCCGAATGTGTTTCACAATCAGATGGATTCTGATTGACAGCTTTCACACCAGCCCACAACAAACAGAACCAACCGGGCAAACGGACCCGAGTGTGTTTTTAACTGAACCGAAAGGGTTTGGTAGTGAAAGAACTGTAAGCTACTAACCGGTACAACACTACTGAACTATTAGTGGAACGTGGAACTGATAAAACTGCAAAACCCAAACTTTATGACCTGCCAGAAATCCATTTGATCGTCCAAGAGCAAGATCATTGATCACTCGGGTTAATCCGCCGTGGTGCCCCCCCCCCCCCCCCCCAAACTGATAACTGATGCGGCTCTAAAATGAGTCTGATGAATGATTGAAATCACAGGTTTAGTAAGTCTTTTCATGAAACACTTATTGATTGGAACTTACACTAAACATAAACTGGGTGGTATTCTGCTCTGTCGCACATCTGCTCTAGCCCCAGGGATCAGTGCACATGTAGGCCACGGCAAGGACAGCATCTGGATGTGTGCATGTACTGTAAGTTGCCTTATGTCTCAATGCATGTGTGTGTTTGTTTTCCTCACAAGCACTGCGGGGAGAACGTCCTCCCCCGGGGGCCAAGTGTAGTGCCCGAGGGCTCGAGTTGAAAACACTGATAACCAAGATCAGCTGTTCAACCGATGAACCTCCAGCATGAAACAGACTCAAACACACACACGAGGCACAGTGGAGGGAGAACCAGACGTCACACTGAAGCTGGGAGGAGGCCTCTTCTAATCCTCGTACTGACTCCTCGAGGCACACAGAGACACAGACAGCATGGCTCTCCATCTCTGTCTCCCCTTTGATGTCAGTGCAACACGAGGCAAGAAGACAAAGGAAGCATCGCTGCACAAATCAAACAATCATTAAAACAGCACTAACCAGACCTGTGGAATACCGATAAGCAGCTCGCAATACTTACATAACTCAAAAATCAAATACTAAATTGCAGTGGTGGCTGGTCAATAGAGGGCGCCGCCCCCCCTTGAGCTACAAATAATTAAAAATAATAATAATAAACTATACAAATTGTCAATATTTGTGTTTTTGAAACATGGAATCACCCAGTAATATGTGTAAAATATGATATCTGCGGTAAATATATGCTTTTCCTGCTATATATATATATATATATATATATATGTGTGTGTGTGTTTTATATTATAGTGAATATTATTATATGACATATATATTATTATATTATACAGAATATTATATGATATATATATATTATTATATTATACAGAATATTATATGATATATATATTATTATATTATACAGAATATTATTATATGATATATATATATTATATTATTATATTATACAGAATATTATATGATATATATATTATTATATTATACAGAATATTATTATATGATATATATATATTATATTATTATATTATACAGAATATTATATGATATATATATTATTATATTATACAGAATATTATTATATGATATATATATTATATTATTATATTATACTGAATATTATATGATATATATATTATTATATTATACTGAATATTATTATATGATATATATATTATATTATACTGAATTCCCTGTGAGGGTGACTAAAATAAGATGACGTGTTAGTCAAAGTGTTATTTACTGCTTTTTTTCGTATTGGAATGAATGTTAAATATTTAACTGCAAAGTAGTAATGCGTGTTTGATACCTTCATTTGTTTGCATTAAATCATTCTGGGATGTTTGCTGAAATTGATTGGATGTGGCACAGCCCTACCAAGAACATGTTCCACCAGCTCCACTGCTAAATTGTCAAACAGAGGCCTTGCATTTATAAAAAAGTGACAAGGAATATGTGTAACGCTGCATTTAGAAGTATCGTATATCAGCTGAAAGCACGGTGTCATCTGTGAATCGATTGGTTTTTTTCCACTTCATTTCATTAACTTCCTCATTGGAGCACACATCCTTGAAGCGTTGATAATTATGAGACATCTGAACGCCACTAACAAGAAGGGATTTGTTCCCGCTCTGCTCACCTTCCTCAGCAAGTTGCAGATCCTCTCGATGTTCCGCAGTCTCTCCCTCTGTGAGGACACAAACAGGGAAAAGGTTAGTTTAGAGCTTGCAAGGACTCATGACTCAGTCCAAGAGAGTCTGCCGACATCTGGTGAAAGATGAAGCAACAGAAACAGAACAAGTGTGTCCTTGTGCTGAAAGTAGGTCATTCACAGTAAGCTGTTCAAAATATATATTCTAGAAGAAACAGCAAACATTACATTATTACATCTTGGAACTCATTTCAATGAAATGTCAGAGGTTTGGAGTCCAAGTCGTGACTCGAGTCAGACAAAGAGGTCGAGGCACCGTGGATGGGTGAGCAACAGTGTTGTTGGATTAATAGCAGCAGTCATGGTGCTAAAAAGGTTGTTGATGTAAAACCAGAGAGGCATTCCACCCTCGCTCCTTCATCTACGTCCTCCTAATGAATCACATATGTAGCTTGTAAATGGTAAATGGTCTTTTCTAGTCTTCCGACCACTCAAAGCGCTTTAACACTACATGTCATCATTCACACCCGTTCATACAGTACACTGATGTCAGGGGTACCATGCACGGTGCTACCTGTCCTTTAGGACTCTAACATTCACACAGTACACTGATGTCAGGGGTACCATGCACAGTGCTACCTGTCCTTTAGGACTCTAACATTCACACAGTACACTGATGTCAGGGGTACCATGCACGGTGCTACCTGTCCTTTAGGACTCTAACTAACATTCACACAGTACACTGATGTCAGGGGTACCATGCACGGTGCTACCTGTCCTTTAGGACTCTAACATTCACACAGTACACTGATGTCAGGGGTACCATGCACGGTGCTACCTGTCCTTTAGGACTCTAACTAACATTCACACAGTACACTGATGTCAGGGGTACCATGCACGGTGCTACCTGTCCTTTAGGACTCTAACATTCACACAGTACACTGATGTCAGGGGTACCATGCACGGTGCTACCTGTCCTTTAGGACTCTAACATTCACACAGTACACTGATGTCAGGGGTACCATGCACAGTGCTACCTGTCCTTTAGGACTCTAACATTCACACAGTACACTGATGTCAGGGGTACCATGCACGGTGCTACCTGTCCTTTAGGACTCTAACATTCATACAGTACACTGATGTCAGGGGTACCATGCACGGTGCTACCTGTCCTTTAGGACTCTAACTAACATTCACACAGTACACTGATGTCAGGGGTACCATGCATGGTGCTACCTGTCCTTTAGGACTCTAACATTCACACAGTACACTGATGTCAGGGGTACCATGCACAGTGCTACCTGTCCTTTAGGACTCTAACATTCACACAGTACACTGATGTCAGGGGTACCATGCACGGTGCTACCTGTCCTTTAGGACTCTAACATTCATACAGTACACTGATGTCAGGGGTACCATGCACGGTGCTACCTGTCCTTTAGGACTCTAACTAACATTCATACAGTACACTGATGTCAGGGGTACCATGCACGGTGCTACTTGTCCTTTAGGACTCTAACATTCACACAGTACACTGATGTCAGGGGTACCATGCACGGTGCTACCTGTCCTTTAGGACTCTAACATTCATACAGTACACTGATGTCAGGGGTACCATGCACGGTGCTACCTGTCCTTTAGGACTCTAACTAACATTCATACAGTACACTGATGTCAGGGGTACCATACACGGTGCTACTTGTCCTTTAGGACTCTAACATTCATACAGTACACTGATGTCAGGGGTACCATGCATGGTGCTACCTGTCCTTTAGGACTCTAACATTCACACAGTACACTGATGTCAGGGGTACCATGCACAGTGCTACCTGTCCTTTAGGACTCTAACTAACATTCATACAGTACACTGATGTCAGGGGTACCATACACGGTGCTACCTGTCCTTTAGGACTCTAACTAACATTCACACAGTACACTGATGTCAGGGGTACCATGCACAGTGCTACCTGTCCTTTAGGACTCTAACTAACATTCACACAGTACACTGATGTCAGGGGTACCATGCACGGTGCTACCTGTCCTTTAGGACTCTAACTAACATTCACACAGTACACTGATGTCAGGGGTACCATGCACGGTGCTACTTGTCCTTTAGGACTCTAACATTCACACAGTACACTGATGTCAGGGGTACCATGCACAGTGCTACTTGTCCTTTAGGACTCTAACATTCACACAGTACACTGATGTCAGGGGTACCATGCACAGTGCTACCTGTCCTTTAGGACTCTAACTAACATTCACACAGTACACTGATGTCAGGGGTACCATACACGGTGCTACCTGTCCTTTAGGACTCTAACTAACATTCATACAGTACACTGATGTCAGGGGTACCATGCATGGTGCTACCTGTCCTTTAGGACTCTAACTAACATTCATACAGTACACTGATGTCAGGGGTACCATGCACGCTGCTACCTGTCCTTTAGGACTCTAACTAACATTCACACAGTACACTGATGTCAGGGGTACCATGCACGGTGCTACTTGTCCTTTAGGACTCTAACATTCACACAGTACACTGATGTCAGGGGTACCATGCACAGTGCTACTTGTCCTTTAGGACTCTAACATTCACACAGTACACTGATGTCAGGGGTACCATGCACGGTGCTACCTGTCCTTTAGGACTCTAACATTCACACAGTACACTGATGTCAGGGGTACCATACACGGTGCTACCTGTCCTTTAGGACTCTAACATTCACACACCGCAGGTACAGATATGGGAGCAATTCATTGGTTAATTGTCTTTCTACATGTTTGTTCGGCCATCATGCATCGCTGTCTAATAAGGAGAGTAGTGTCATTAAGCTGAGACTTACACTTAGCTCCACTGGTCTTAAGAGTATATTTTATATATATATATATATATATTAGTGCAGGTGGAATGACATACTGAGATTGAATGATGGATCATCTTATGATGGTGCGGGGGTTGTTAGGACCTGGGACAGGGCAGTGATCAGATACAACAGCTTCCTCGAGAGTAAGAGAGCTGACATTCAGGAGTAAAAACTAAGTTTCCATGTTTATGAGTTTGACACATGCTGAGCAACTTAGAAATAATCTGTATTGTTTAAAAACTCAATGGCAAGTCTGTTCTGATGATAACCGAAGATGAGGGACAAGTTCAGGTGTGAATTCAGCGTTTGAGTGAAGGGGTTGGTCGACATTTGTATACTTTTGAACAAACGGGTCTGAAATGAAAATACATTTGGAGAAGTCCTCTCTAGACTTTAAGACAGGGGTGTCAAACTCATGTTCCCTCTGGGGCCACATCAGCATCATGGTCGCCCTCAAAGGGCCGGTTGTAAATGTAAGACTGTATAAATGTAACTACTCCTAACATATTGTTAAACAACTGTCTCTACATTTGATTATTGTTTATTCAAGTGTAAAAAGATTGTACATGCAGTTATATGAATGTAAAATTATATTTAAGCACATTTCTGTTATTATAACATAAATCATTTTAATTTAGGGTTAAGAAACCCACATTACTCTATCAAAGATCAAACTATTAAAGAAAATAACAAAGACTAATGTCATCAAGAACAAGTTATTACATTAACTTTGTTCAAAGCTATTTTTGTCACCTCTGCATCACTAATGTCTCCCCGTCATCGTCCCGTGCATGGCAGCTACATCCAAGAGCTCCTGAGAGTCAGGTCTTATGAACACGGATAGATGATGTGTCCGTGTTGTCTGTGCTTTCATCAACAGCTAATGAAGAAGACGAGTACCTGCTCGTCTCTTAGCTAGCTGTGTTGTTAGATTAGCTGCTAGTTCCTGAACTCGGTCTGCGATGGTGTTTCTTCACAAACTGAACTTTTAAAAGTCTGTATCTGGTCAGAGCACAGCTGCTCACACACCTTTAAGCATGACTGGGCTGTAGCGAGCCACATCCGGGCATTTGGACCGTGCTTGGCTTGATGTGAACTTTGAATTGGAACAGTACTTAGGCTGAGACTGATGACGTTTCACAAGTCCACGAGTTTACAAGTACAGAGAAGTACGCATGTTGAGAAAGACCCAATCTCTTGTTGGAAAACCTCTTTATGGGCTGTTGCCTCTCCTGTCCACCTGTTGTGATAGTTTTAATGTTACACAGACAACATGCTATCTCATAATTTCGACTTTCTATCTCATAATTTCGACCATGGGGATATTTTTATTTTCAAGTCTAACTTTAAATTTTTGTAAAAAAAAAATGTAAAAAAAAGATTTTTTTTTTTTTTTTTTGCTGGCGGATTCGCGGGCCACATAAAACGACGTGGTGGGCCGCATCCGGCCCGCGGGCCGTATGTTTGACACCCCTGCTTTAAGACGTCAGTCTGTTGCTTAGCCTCCACATTAGTGAGTTTGTCAGCAAGAAATTCACTCCGAGAATTCTGTGGGAGAGATTAAGGGAGCTTTCTCCTCGAGCAGTCACAGTAGTTATTGTGTTTATATAAGTGACCATATTTCAATATTTGAGTGTTCTCAGCTTGAGAAACTGAAATGCTTAAATCAGCAGTCGCCACAATGCTGACTCTAACAGCCACCATTTCACCAGAGCTTTTAACACATCATCAAATATTAACTGATTCCTATAGAGACGCATTCCGGACTTGACTGGGCTCCACAGGAGGCGCCGCACAACTCTGGCTGCTTATGAATCATATATTGATCTGAGCGTCACGCTGTTTGCACTTGTGCACAGTCAGTTTGACTTCATCTCGTAGCAAACGTCAACAGCGAAGACTCCTCGGGAACAATGACGTCAATAAAAAAGTGTTTGCACTTATACAGTACGAGTGTTTAGTCTGCTTACGGCAATTTACATTTTCATACACTGAAAACCACAGGCATTATCTGCATCTACATACTAATTGTAACTTACCTGTGCATATTTCTTATATCAATGTTTAACGCTGAGCGCTGGCAAGTGTGAGAAAGAGAAAGAATCAGACAGAAGCAGACACTCGCGTCTGCCCATCCATATATTTCCCATGAAATATGATTTTTATTCACCAAAGGGCTTAACTTTGACTCGTAAAGTATTTTTCCTTTCAGGGTGGTTCCAGAGCGACCTCTAGAGCTAATTATCACTGTAGATGGTTTTGATGCAAGATGCCTAGTTTTGGAGGTATCGGCCGTAGAGATGTCTGCCTTCCCTCCATTATAATGGAACGAGACGGCACTAGACTTGTGGTGTTAAAGTGCAGAAATCCCGACCTGGTTATTGAAGATAATCCACATATCTTGTTGTGAACAGTTTCATGTTGTTTCTTTTTTGTCACTTTGCCATCTAGTTCCATTACATTGAAGAGAAGGCAGATGCAGGCAATTGCTCTAAATATCTAAAAAAAAAAAAAGATGACATATTAGCCAGTGTACTTATAAGCTGCACATGCCGACAACACAATAAAAGACTCCAACCCCCGGACTGCTTTGCATTCTCACCAAAAGGATCTCTGAAGTTCATTCCACAAGACTTTGGGACCCATAGACTGTATATACAGTAAGAAGTGGACGTAGTCATCGTGGCTTCACCCGTTGGTTTGCTGCTGTTTTGTAGCCTCGAGTTCATCGATTTTGCCGTCGCCATCTTGGATTGCGACCGTCGCCATGTTGTTTTTTTCGCAAATAATGAACGGAAGGGACCATATTTAGAATGCGGAGGAGTGACGTAAAGACGGGTATATGGCTCTAGTAGCGGCAGTGACCTGTCAATCACAGTAAGCCCCGCCCTAAAGCATCCCCTGCTTTATGGTCTGTTTGACTCTAAATGGATCATAATGTACTAAATGAACATCATGCTGTATTGAAGAAGACTGAGTCATTTTCTCATAGACTTCTATACAACCAGAGGAGTCGCCCCCTGGTGGACACTAGAGAGAATGCAGGTTGTAAGACACTTCTGCATTGGATGTATTCAAAGGTTGGATGCAAATACGTTCTCCTTGTGCTTTCCTAAAATATGCATTGATGAGGATGTAAACATGCATATGTGATTGCTATTTTTAAGAAGTGCAAGTTGCGACAGAGGTTTCTCCTAGAAATGTTTAAATGTATGCCTGTGCTCTAAATAATGAAACCAGAGGTTCCAGAGTAGGAGGCTGAGGGAACGGTAACAATGGAGAGAGACAGAGAAAGTGAAAGGTAATAAAATATGAGGGTGACCACTGTATCCTTTTGTAGCATTAACTCATTCCTTATGTATGTAGTGTGTGTGTGTGTGTGTGTGTGTGTGTGTGTGTGTGTGTGTGTGTGTGTGTGTGTGCAGACTACAGTATAACAACTTACACTCTCATCTCCCCAAAACGCCTCATGGGACTTTACCTCATTTCACAAGAAACAGCTGAGGGAAGCGTGGGAAAAACAAATGTGGGAAATATATCGCACTGCCTTTTAACTTTTCATTATTTCAAATGTTTCAAAGCACAAAGAGAAGCCGTTTCAGCTGAAAAAGACTTTGAAGTGCAACGTACGGGCAGCAGCATGACGGGCAAAAAAGGGAATCCGTGATCGGGAGGAGGAACGGAGGAAAAAGAAAAGATTTGTATTCATAGTGGTGGATTACAGATTGCTCCAGCTTGTACAGGGAGTCTTTCATGTTCTTCAAAAACGCAGAATTTGAACCCTCCCTCTGTCCTTGATACGACCTCATCCGATGCACACGCGTATACCCACATCCCCATACAGTGTGTTCATGTACGCACACACCACAACAGCCATGAAAGGCCCAGTCAGATTGCCAATTATCTCTACTGCGAGTGTCTATTTCTGGCTGAGACACCTTATCAAGGTCCGCGCCCAGATCGCTCCCACATGACACCATCTCCCCTCGCCTCCGCGTCCCGCCAGGTTTTAACGGAGGCCTCGCAAATACATTCCACTCAAACAGCATCGTGTGCGTTTGTTAGTGTACGTGTGCGCACACATGCACACTGCCTGCTCATTAGCAAGCAATTAGGCTGATGTCTCTTTGAAATGTTACTCAGCGAGAATTGGCTTGACAAGCAAGAGCGGCGCTCTTGGAGGTGGAAGGTGGCGGTCCTTGAATTTACCGTTGTATATTTAAACCGGCAGACCCCATTCAGAGCAAATCCTCATTCACGGGAGCTGCATCGTCGGACAATTAACCCCTGAAGATGAAGTGGTGGAGGGTTGTTCATCGCGCTAATGTCCCTCCAGTGCAAAGTGTGTTTAAACGCTGTGAAATTAATTTCCCCCTCTTGACTCAAGTAAGACTTGAATTTAAGCGGGGGAGACAGTAGTGGAGCGGCTAGGGAGATGGAGTGATACCGGGGGGGGGATTTAAACGGTGTGAAGGGGCTACAGAAGCTGTCGTTGCTTGTGTCCTCGGTGGGATGAACATCAATCAGTCGCGCTAATGAAACCTACAATTCATATTCATAAAACGTTTCTATGGAAAACAAACACCAGATCTTCTTTTTTTTCCTTCATCTCCGTCTTCACTCTGATTTCAGACTCAGATAATATTATCATTGCTACCGGCTACAGCTTTATCCGTTCATAACAAAGCAAGCATGTGAATGTGTACCTGCAGAGTGTGTGTGTGCAACAGATGCCACGAGCACTGTGGGAAACCAGGACATGCAAACTGAAATCGCAGCACATCTGTGTTTGTGTGTCTGCATGTGAGGGAGTGGTACGTGTGAAATCATCACAGTGTATAGAATAGAGCGTATACACGCATGACCATGTGGGTGCAGGTGGACATGAACGTAAGTGTGTTTTCTTTATTTACAGATACGCCTGTTTGCATCTTGTTACACCAGAAAATGGCATGCCTAAGTTAATTCACACATACTCATGAAACAGGTTGTGCAAACAGCTTGGTGGTGTAGTGACTGCTAGCAGGACTACTGTAGCTGGCCAGCTAATGGATAACCTGTTAGTATGCCAGGAACATGCTTTTTTGTCATTTCTTTGTAGTGGACGGTTTACTCCTCCTTTGTATTTTTGTCTTTGGGATTGGACATAATATTAATAATTATAGAGATATTGAAGGAGGGAAATCTGCAAGTTCTGTAAGCTTGATCAAGCTAGAAATATGAAAAAGGGGAAACAAATGAATTGAGTTCACCAGGGTGTATCCAAGATGTTTAAGTTAAAGGTGCAATCTGTGAGATCTGGCCAGAGTTTTTGTTTAAAACATTTAAAAAATGACATTGTAAAGAGAGGTGAGAGTGTTGACGTTATGTCAAAGACGTCTAAGTATTGTGCTGCAGAGAAATGTACTGAAATGAGCTAACCAGCTAGCCCTGGCCCGTCCTGTAATACCACTAGCACCACTCTGCCCATTCTGTTCTCAGTCCAACATGAGAGGACGAAGAAGTAGAGCTGACCCGAGGCCTTGTCAATTACTTTTGCGTTTTTGATAGTTTGTTCCTTGAAATGAAATCCAGAGTGGCATAAACGAGAGAGCGACAATTATTTTAATTTCCTCGCCGCCACCGCCGAGGGGAGAGGAGGGCGAAGCGGTGGCTCCGGGTGACAGACCTCATGGACAGCGGGCTGGTGGGGCACTGGGTCTAACCTGTATAACGGCTGCAACAGAAAGTTTGCCAATCCAGCAGAGAGTCGGCTACTCTAGCGGGATCGGACCCCGGGCGCAGAGATCCAGGGGGAGTTGCTCCAGCTAAATGCTTATTGAAGGTCTGTTTCCTGTTTTCCTCTTCCCCGCAAATTAGTCTTCTGGTGGCGGGAGGAAGAAATGAAGGTACAAGTTTTCCATATTGTTGCTCTGATATATCCAAAGTTATAGCTATTTTATAATTTTTCACAAATACACTACATGTATTATAATTTTTTTTCCCATTATCTTATTTTCTCATTGCACAGCTCCTGTCTTCCTCTGTTGCTCTGCTTTCAGCACAGCTTGTTTTAAGGAGAGCTCTCATCCAATCAGATTCAGCCCCTATGTCTCTATGTAAGAGAGGCCCGAGGTCCTCTAGAGAGACTTTGCAGTTTAAAGGATTTCGGAACATTTACATATTTGGGACATTTTTGGGAAATAATATCCATAAATTAACATCATGCCTTGACTCAGATCGATCAGACACCAGTAAAGTGCTAAAATCGGCTTATGAATGTGCCCCCAACGCGAGTACCTGTCGGCCGACTTCGAGATAATGAGCTAAAAGGTCACGTGACTAGCTGTGAAGCTGTGACGTCATTTATTCTAACTGCCTGTGGGAGTACACACGCTGTGTACAGTGCAACACATAGTCGTAGTGAAGACAGCACGATGGAGGGCGCGGATATTTCTCTTGATTTCGATTTAGATATAGCACCATACCAATTCGAACCTCTGGCAAGGGATTGTCCGGCACATTTTGATTCAGATCAAAGCGAGAGTGACACGGAAGAAGCGTCCGGTGACGAGAGAAGTGTAGCCGATCTCTCGAACCAGGAAACGGATGTCGCTACACGAATTTGTAATTTAGTGAATAAAAATGTAATTCGTTGTTTTAAAAACGATTCCAATGCGTATATTTGTCAAACAAAATAGCTACTATGTGATCGGATTGTTTGCTATACTATTGTCCGATTATAATCGATGATTTTCAACACGAGCGTACGTCTGTCAGACTGCCTCACTTTTCCTTCCCGGTCCCGGCTGCTATTTTTTCGGGATCTCCAGGTCGTATGCTAGCAAAAATGGTCGGCACGGCATCGGGATTCAGTGACAACTTGAACTTCCCATAATCGTATTTTGTCAACATGTCTGGGTCTTTCACATAACAAGTCTTTTCAAAATGAAGAGAGCAGAGTTTTGCCGTCTTACTCGGCTGCCAGTTCTGCTCACCACGCCGGCATCTATCGACCCAGATTTTCCTCAGTTTCTTGTCTTTCTCCGAGGGGAAACCAAAAAAACGTATGCCTGATCCTTTCTTAAAAGCACTATTACACCCCCAGGCTACACAGTGAACCATTATTTCGGTGACAAAGACCTCCTAACTGATCGATTTATCGGCTGAGTGACTAACAATATGGTCAATGTACAATACAAACAAATAAGCCGGTGCCCGTGCTTAGAATAAGTGACGTCACTTCCGGACTTGCATAGCGAAATAGACGGGGCGCGAAAATAACGCGATTGAAAAATGCATATTGCAGACGGACCATATCAGGAGTATTAAAAAGCGCTGTAATTGCTTAAATAGGCAAAAAATGAGTTTGCATAATTTTGTTTATTAATTTCTAGGCATGAATCTTGATAAATAAGCCAGGAATTGGCAAATATTCCGAAATCCTTTAAGTAAATGGGGACGATATTGTTGATTGTCATAGTCTTTGACATGTTGGGCGTATTCTTTGACGTGCCAGGGGCACCGAGGTAGCCTGCTAAGTACGTCTGCATTAACGTGCGCCGTGATTGGTCAGTGGGCCAGCGCGTGACTAATGCAGAAGTTAGTTGGAGTATTAAGAGTTAAAATTGAAAGATATAGAAGAAATTATAAAATGTTTAGGGTTTTTGCTTGGTGTAGTTTATTTATTTGTATGAACGGTGTTCCTGGCTGACAGCATCACACATTTTATGGCTGGAATGTGTTTCATTTTAACTGAGCGGTGTTTGGAGCTACGCTAACCTGAGGACGCCATAGCACGGCAGGACACTACGGTGCTTTTGAAAACTTTTGGAGAAACCCGAGTGGATCTACAGATCAACGAACATGTACGCAGGGATACGGAGCTCCACAACTGCGGCCCGCCAGCCGGCGGGATCCCGGCCCCGCTGCAAACCGGCCCCGCTGCAAACCGGCGAAATACAACTGGGGAGGCTCGACTGTCACTGGCGTCCATGAATCGAGAAGGACTTCTTACTGGAACTGAAACGATGTACTGGGATTAAACTCTTTGTCAACAAAGAAAGGAGGATGGACTTTGTCTTTAAGTGAACAGCATTCGGTAAGTGACGAACTGCGTGTGTTAGTTTCCATAGTAACGTTACTACTGTTCGTTTGTCTATCGTGTCGTTTTCATGAATAATATTTGAATGGCTCGTGCTCTCGTGTGATGGAATGCGTGGATCCGCTGCAGGTTTGCTGGATTGATGTCATGCTTTGTTGTCATATGAATATATGTGACTGGTTCTTATGACTTTGTTGTTGTCATTGTGTTAATTACGTTGATTTGACTATGCATTGTCCGTTAATGACGCAGCGTCCCGTCATGCACGGATTCATGTATCTGCACCGTAGCTGTGCACAGCACAGAAGGCCCAGGTATAAAATGCACGGCCTGCCACTGATATACTGAAATACATCCCAAAAAATGAATGAGCATGCAAACTATCAAAGAGCTTCGGAATACATCAACAACCAGATCCTCAGCTCCTCCAGCAACAGCGGCCCTCCTTCTCTTGGAATCGACTACGTTTTTGAAGGCAAAAACATCTCCTCTCCAGTGACAGTATTCACTATAATGTATTATTTCCTCTATGCTGTCGGACATAGAATGGAACATGAATGTGTATGTGTTTGTATTCTTGTACTTGCTACATAGTGAGGACCAAAACAAAAGTAAGGACATCCTTGGAAAGTGAGGACATTTTGGAGAGTCTTCACTTCTTCAAAGGCCTGTTTGAGGGTTAAGACTTTGTTTTATGATTCAGTTTAGAATCCAGTCTACGACTTGGGGGTTAGGCATTTAGCTGTGATGGTTTATGCTAGGGTAATTGGCTAGGGAATAAATTAAGTCAATGAGAGTCCTCACAAAGATGGAAGTACAGGGATGTGTGTGTGATTGTGTGTGTGTGTGAAGGGTCCGCACAATGCGAGGTTCCTCCCCGAGGGGCCACACTGACACAAACTGCTAATTAAACCGCCTGGTTTCAAGAAAGAGAGACAGCAACAGAAAGAGACCAAGGAGGGACGGCTGGGTGGGAGACATTATGCAGGAGTAAATGAGAGACGGATCATATGGATCATTTCTGTAAGTGTTTAAGTGTGTGAGAGAGGAAAGGAGAATAATGGCTGGTTACTGTATTTTAGGACAAAGCCGGACGAAGAACTTGCTGGATTAAAGGGAGGAGATGGAAAATGGAAGATAAAGTTGGGATTATTTCAAAACCAAACTTCAATGAAAGAAACCGCTGATAAGACTAATGTAAATGTCAAATGTAACAAAGGCCCAAATTACAAATTAGTTCCTTATGTTGTACAATCAACTACACAAAGACAGACCTAACTTTGCCTCCTGAATAACTGGATGTTCCATTAGATATCTGTACACACTTGCAGTAAGGAGAAGTTCTGTTCCACTTTGACCTCCAACTCCAATATCAGAAATTCAATGACCAAAAGTTATTATAAAGTAGGAGATATTTTCTATTAAGCACATGCAGATCAAAAAACACCACAGCAATGACCACTTGAAAGACTGAATAAATGTGCATTTTCTTTCTGTTACTTCAAATTGTTTTGTGAAATGCAAGCACTTAAAGAATAGTTCAACATTTTGGAAAATACGCATATTTTCTGTTTACTGTTTTTAGCCCTTTAACCCCTAGTCCTAATTTTTAGCCTCTGCTCGAAAATAGCATACCCATACTAAAGAGAGTACAGATCTCTAACTGTAAGGTCTTTTTGGATAATTTTGATGGTATAAATAACACTAACACTTGTGAGATTTTGCTCAGATGTGTAAATATCAGTGTATATGTTACTGGTTTATAGTAAATGAAGATGGCACACAGCTCAATTTAAAATGTTCAGGTTCGCCTGAAACTTTTATTGATAGTATTTATTTGAAAGAATGCAGGTCCAAGCCTAAAACATCTCTCAAATCATAGCACAATATGTGATCAGTCTTTCTGCAAAAGTTTGACTTTGATAAAGTAAAGCCCAACAAAATGAGAGAGGTTTTAGTACAGAGAGTTCAGGCGAGATTTCCAAAATGTGCATTTGGGCACATTTTGGCACATCTTGGCACCATGTGTGCCATTTGACTTTTCTCATGTACCAAACTACATATTTCACTTGTTTATCACTAATGGTGTTCAATACATCCAAATACAACCGTTATGAACAAAATGAACGGTGAAAAAACTCGCGATGATACAACAACAAGCTGTGGTGTGCAGGTGCTGTGCGTAAAGTAGTCGCGTGCGTAATGGTGGTTTTCGTCTGCTGTCTTTTATATATTCTATTTGCTCATATATCAGCGATAGTATGACGGAGAGAGATGTTACGGATATGTCCGTCATCTGTGTGTAGTTGCCGTGCTTTCTGCCATCTCAGTTTCTTTGTTAGCATCGAGCTTCGATTGCTTGGTCCGGATATGTGCAGGGTGTGCACACATCCTGGCGAAATATGAATGTGGTACTGTAGTAATTATAATAGGCTTTGAGTGAGTTGTGTTTGGAGTATGTACAAATTGATTAAATCTTATTTTAACTCAGGTTCTGAAGTTTTACGTGGTATGCGACATCATTATATTTCGGTTTCATAATTAGTATATGTTCGATGGTCTAAGATGGAAAGTACCGGAAACACACCATATATGGGGCACTAGTGGTAAGAAGGTTAAGAGAGCGCGAGATGATTAAAGATGCCATGACGTGGTTAGCCTAGCTTAGCTAGCTGGCCTTGCTTTATACTCAAAGGTAAGAAAACAACAAAAAACACCTTAACGCCTCTAAAGCTATTGACTAGTGGTGTAACGGATCACGGGTCGATCCGTGATCCGTTCGGATCACCCCTCACGGTTCGGATCACCCCTCACGGTTCGGATCACCCCTCACGGTTCGGATCACCCCTCACGGTTCGGATCACTCGTGAACCGCGGATCAATTGAGTATTTTTTTTCTTTTTTTTTTTACAGTGTAATCCTCATAGTGTGTAATACAGTTTTACTGCTGCTGTTCCTTTTCAAGTAACAAGTCCCCGAATATCAATGCAGAGTGTCAGTGAACTCGTCTTTGTGCTAAGCTAGGCTAACTGCATTGCAGACATGACATTAGCAGTTTTTTTCATATCAATGTGTGACTCAAGTAACTTTAATATATCAAAGTACATTTTCGTCAATGGCCATCAAAACAATTCTATCCACCAATTTTCATGAATCCACACACTTGCGGGAACCCAGCCAACAACTACCCGTCATGAAAACTTTAAGAGCAACAACAGCTTTGAGAATGTATTTAACTTCTCGTGCATTTTAGGTCCACGTTTTCATCTGGAATTGGGCAGCAGTGACACATCTCGTGTGAAAAGAGTCAAAAGGGGAAAGAATGGGTTAAAGAAAGAGAAGAAAGAAAAATGAAGAGAAAATTAGATGGAACCTTTTGTTCCCGTTCCCCCGCTGGATTCCTTGATACGTTCTGCATTCCATAATGATATGCAAATATGACAAAAATATGAAAGACGTACTGAGTGGGGAAATCTGGTCCAATGCATGTTTTCATTGTCTTGAAAAAGTCTTTCAAGCTGAAGAATTCCTTTCATTTGCCTCTCAAGAAATCCTCATTCAACCGTCTGTCCGTATCCATCTCCAACTCTCCTCTTTCACCCACTGCAATGTTTTCATCAATCTGTCTCCTTCTCCAACTCCCCCCCCACCCCTGCTTACTTCTGCTCATGTATGGAAGTCAATACTCCAGAGAAGCCATACAGTCCAGAGCTCTTAAGTCAAAGTCACCTCCAAACTAAATGCTGGTGCTGTGCCGTACCGCCATGCATTATTAAGAGCCAACTGCGTTAGTAAAAGCCCCAAAGACTCGAGGGAAAGGGCCTTAGAGGGCTGGAGCAAATCCTGAAACAACTTCACGGGGGCGTCTTCCCCGTGCCGGCCAACGCAAGTCTACTTTTTTTCTCCACAACTTCTCCTGATTGCTGCCGTGGCAATTTTCAGAAGTGATGAAGCAGAACATATTTGCCTGTTTCTTCACTGTGAGAATTTTTGAGAGCAGTAGTGAAAGGAAATGTGTGTGTGGGGGGGGGGTCAAGGCACTCACAGTTTGTCAATGTACCGCTCACATTGCACATATTGATGTTTATATATTAAATCCATTAATGCAGATCATCACAGATTAAAGCACAGCATTAATGTAGCTATTCATCGTTAATATTCAGTGCACGTCCAATTTGTTTACCAGACAGCCTAGGAGAGTAGAGGATGTATGTATAATCCAGTGTATTAACCTGTGAATTGACTATTGTTAAGAATTGATATTCAGTAAGCCAAAATAAATAAATGTTCCCCATTTAAATAGCACCCTGGATACACAGAACCACCAAAAGCCTAAATCCCTGCATTAACCTGAAAAAGCCTTTAAATAGGGATGAACTGAAGTGAACACTGTGAGCTGCTGGCAGCCTGGTCTCCTAATGAGAACGTTGCAATCCAACCAAACTGTGTGACGTTTCGTGGGAAACGTATTTTCTCCCACATGACGTACAAATAGCACAAATACGTTTCTTTCGTGTTAAACTGAGTCTGTATTTCAAACTTAAATAACGTAACAAAGCCGTGATGTTTTTACTCAACATAACCAAGTAGTTTTGTTTTGTAATGTTTCAATTCACAACATTAACCATGTGTTTGAAATTGCGAAGAATTTTTTAAGAGACAAGCTTTAAGAATATATTTTTCTGGAACTGATTGTAGGAATAAAGTAATGATGGTTGAGATGGTTCGGTTAGAAATGGAATCTACAAATGGTTACCGGTCCCAAAGCCATCCGTGTTTATCTTCGGATGTGGCTTGTCACTTTTATTTTATTCATATTTGGATTCAGGAATTTGTTCGTTAAAAAGAAGATCATTCATACTTGATGGTTTGGCCCCAAGTCCTACAATAAGAGTCTGCTTTTGAGCCAGGAAGTGAGGAGAGGAGGGCGTACGGAACGGATATGTTGCCAACTGCTTGATTAAAAGTTAATGGAGAAAGAGAGGAGAGGAAAGTACGGGAATAGAGACAGGAATAGACAGAGTGATGATGATGATAAAATAATATAAAGAAAATGTTTACAGAAGGGAGAGCAAACCTACCGCATGAAGTGGATTGCCCTGATCGATCGGCACCTTGAAGTCAGTCTGGAGCTCATCGAAAGCCGTTATCTGAGAGGGAGAGAGGGAAGACGTGAGCACGGTGTAATCAGTGAAATAGAGGCACAGCGCAGAATGAAATGTCTCACTCTGAAAGCACATCATCGTCGTCATCATCATCATCACCACCAGCCTCCGGCGTGTCTCACGACCAGCAATGCAGCATTGAGAATGCATGAAGGCTGCATGTTATTACAGTGATGTCGACCCAACCCCTTCTCTAAGAAAGTACAATCCATACAACTTAACTGCATTCTCAATTGTATATTTTCTTTCAGATTACGGTCAAATTGTAAATTGAAATGCAACAAAACCACTTGATTAGGGTTTAAATTAAACATATTGGTTTGGCTTAAAATAAGTTATTACCGACATAGGTACAAAATAAGTCAGCACACCGACTCCTGCGGACTCTGATTGTATTTGATGCGTCAAACACAAACGTAATCCGGGAGAAGAAATACGTTTTCTTATATGAGAACATATTTCTTAGACCAGACCGTTTTACGAAACATGTTCTACCTTGATTCATAATAACACCACTAATACTCAAGCCCCACAACATATACAATAGCCCTCAGCCAATGCTCCACTTACGCCGCCTTAGTAATGTTTGCTAAAAAATACAGTGCACAACCGTTTTTGGTAAATTACTTTTTGTAAGTGTAATGAAATAATGAAGGAGTCAACAGACTGTGAAGCTGCACTCATCATGGTAACATCTTGGTTCACCATGAACCCATTTGATAGTTGACAGTAATTAACAGAGGACTGTACAGAGACAAACCGATCAACCATGATATGATTATGATTATTTAAACAATACTATATATTTGTGACCCATCACTGAATCTTTGGTAGGAACCAATGCGTTCTGGTTGAGAAGTCAGGAAACACAGACAGAGCGCTCACACAGGTTTTGGTCTTTTTTGGGGATTTGTTGACAATGTATGATCTATGATCCATGTTCAATGCGTGCATGTGGATTGTGTTTTGTGATCAGTAGATCTTATTTGTTGGTTGAAAGTCTTTCTAGCAGCGGCTTGGAGCCCAAGACAAATTTCCCTGCAGGACGATAAAGAATAACTTAACTTATCTTAAGATGTATCCTTTAATGTTGTACAGACTGATTGATAGAGCATTCCAGTGTTATTTAACCTGTGCCTTCAGGTTCAACATATCTCAATTTGACTGCAGTGTTATAACGTCGTTACAACGTTATAAAGGACAAAAGTCAACATTTGTTGAAAAAAAAGGTGGTTCAATTTTCAAAATGCACAAGAAGTTCTTATTGAACGAAATATTTATTCTTTCTTGGCATTTAGCCTTTCAAACAAGTTCGGTCTTTGTCAACAATTTTCCGAAAGGAATGCACATAATATAGAATATTTGGAGACATGTTGGAGCACTGCGGAACGTACAGCTCTATGGGCGAGGGGCGTAAAGTCTAGCCGCACCACTCCGCTCACGTGCCCTGGTAACAGTATACCAGCAACGTCTGCTGAAGAAACCAATCCACATGCTGCACTGTCAGGCAAAAACTAAAAAACAGCCCATGACGTGGACATACGTAGCTGGAGAGTTCTCTAAGTTGCTCTGTACCCACACCCTCCATTTTAGAATCAGCTCCTCACCCTCGTCATCATTAACATGATCCGCTCCAATTAAAATGTTGGTCGAAATCTGCCCAGAGGCACAACATTTGCATGCAAGAGACTTCGAAATCACAAACTCTTGAATTGGCTGCCATTTGATCCTGCCGCCCACCCACTGCTGCATTGTGGGACAGCTCTAAGCAATAACAACGCCGAAGTAATGATGAACAGTGGATAGAATACGCAACGCTTCCATTGGTGTTGCAATGGAGGCAATTGCACTACAAAGACAGCTGTCATTGCTTGACTAGTTAGGCCTCAAGAGGGAAATGTTGTGCGTGTGTGTGAGTGTGTGAGAGTGCACGAAGAGATACAAGTGTGTCAGTCAGTGCAGCCACATATGAGCTACGCTGTGTGTCTCTAGTGTGTGTGCACTATGGGGGAACTATACGATGTGAGAGCAGCATGAGTATATCACATCGTGTGTGTGCAGAGTAAGAAAAATGTATTATTGTTTGAGTGGTACACAAATGTTATCCATGCATTGTGTGCTATGTGAGGTAGAAACAGAGGAGGCAGTGGCATATGCGTTAGTACATGTGAATGTGTGTGTTAGCCCCAGTGTGGGGAATTAACATCAGAGAGACGGCAGAGGTTCGCACCAATCCCGGGTTATTTCCCTGGGCTCGCCCCCACACTGACAGGCAGCTCTTTACATGTTATTTCCCAATGGATCGTAACAGTGATCCTGGCTCATTGCCTCGCTCTGTTACAGTGTGTTAGCCTCCCTCGGGCTGCTCCTCATGGGCGGCAGGAGCACACACACACACACAAACACACACACACACAAAAAGTCTTCATGGGTGCATACATCCTAGCAAACAGTGAAGCGCTGTACGTACTCATGCACAGGAACACACTTCACAGAGACACGCACATAAAAGTGCAGTAGATATACTCCACCTATACATCCTTATGTGCACCCCATGAGAATAACATCATAGACTGGATGTCAAGGCTTAACTGATCATTCAAATGAGTACGACTGGTGCTTTAGTCTTTTGTCTTCTTCAGTTCCCTCACTTACAGTATGACAGCGCTCAAAAGTAACCGTCTTCTCTGAGTCGTTGCTGAGTAGGCATGGGACAAAAATATCACGTCACCATTATCCTGGCCCAAACAAATTCCCATTGATCATCAAATAGGACACACCTATTTAGTGAAATAAGGTAATTACAGATCACATTGTCCCGTCTAAATACAGAATATAAAAAATAGCCATATTACATGGGTCTGTTGGGTCTTACATGATCATTCTTGTGTTGTTTTCTGTATCTTTCACCTGTCTAACACAATAGAGAGATAGATAGCTACCCTTTTTCTGGGTCTACCCTGTGTTCTTGTCCCAGTTATACTCGTATTCAGAGTACCTCCAGGAGGTAACATAATCAGATGTCTGAATCGCCTCAACTGGTGAACTTGAGGAAGAAGAAACAGTGGTTGTACCCCTAGATCAGAGGTAGCCGACACGGTGCCCGCGGGCACCTGGTCGCCCGCAGGGACCACATGAGTCGCCTGCAAGGCATGTTCTAAAAATCTAAAAACTAGTCACCATGGAGCCGCAACACACTGGGTTTTCAGGTTCCGAATGGCGGGCGCTTCCCGTTGGCGCCGGACACGCGGCCCCAGCCGCGAGCGCACCCCGTCATCAGGTCTGTCAGTCCTCGGAACAGTCCGCGGGGCGACAACTCGTGGGTGGCGGGGGTAGAGGCGAGGCATCGCAGTCTGACCGTAAAGGCCCAGACTAGAGGTTTGAACGCAGGCGCCCGAAGACGCTCGCGCGCCTCGGAGGGTTGGATCCCCCCCTCGGCTATAGACGAGACTTTTTACTAGTTTCTTCGTGGAGAAAAAGGAACCGTTAGAAAAGCTGGTGTCGGTGACAACAGACGGGGCTCCCGCCATGACGGGCCGGCATGCAGGCTTTGCGCAATGCAAAGGTGACCCAGACTTCCCAAAATGTGGTGATCAGTACTAATGTAATAGGATTCATTTAAACATGTGAAAGAGTTGATTTTTTCATCTTACATAACTGATAATTTGTATAAACATGGGACAGAGTTCGTGATTTGTTAAAAAATTTTACAACGGTAGTGGTTGGTACAAACGAGACGTGATGTGAAGATATGACAGTTAATGTTAGAAGTGATCATTTGTACAAAAATATAACAGCTGTGATTTTGAACAAAATACACAATCAGTTAATAATTATTGTGAGGAATAATTAACATTGACATGTGATCACAGTCTCTTCACATATAGTATTATTATTCTTATTCTTATTAAAAGGTGATCTGTGCAACTTTGTTATTCAGGAAGTTTGTATCAAACAAGTAGCCCTTCGTACTACTCAGTGCCCTTGAAGTAGCTCTCCGTTTCAAAAAGGTTGGTGACCCCTGATCTAGATCCTTGTGGATGTCTGAGGATGAAGGAAACTCATTTCAGCCCTTTTTTATCTGTGATCTCATTCTTTCATTCCAAACCCAAAGCCGGCCATAGATACTTGTTGGGATGTTCATTGACTTGTTAATTTGGAACTTCACCTGTAGGCCCTACTTCGAAGATTCACAACCTGAGGAGGGCTCAGAACAAGAGTAATCAAGGAACCTGTCAGGAGTGGAAACTACAGAATGAAACCAGCTTGCTTTGATTAAGTGGAAGTTATAATCTCTCATTGCACAGGAAAACAACAGTGAGTTGAATCGCCAACATTCGGTTGAAAGTTTAACAGGAAGTCGGTATTCTAAAACCTTTTGCAGCAATGAGACCCTGTTCCCAAATATCAGCAACCAGTTCAATGTTTTTACTACCAATCGATGGCTAAAATGACGAAAATAAAATCAGTTTTTCCATGAAGGGAAAATCTTTCCTAAAACAGAATTTCATCCCGTTGATATTTGGCAGTGAAGTCAGTCACGATCAGAAGCAATATGTTGCTGACCAGGGGCCCAAAACTCAAATCTGTGACATGCTCAGAGGGTGATTCCTGCTGCAGATCTGCTGGCAATGACCATGTGTTCTGTTTTTGCAAATCCAGTTCTATTCTGATGTGGCAGTTCCCTTTAACAGACTGCTTTGAAATCAAGGTTGGCTGGAAGCAACAGCAAACCAACTGGCACCCTTTGCTCCTCGCTTGGAATGCCAAATTCAGCATAAACAGTGTGTTTTAATGCAGACTGTGGACTGACACCATGCTGTGTGTGTGTCTGTAAGGGAAAGAGAGATGGACGTAGCCTAATTAGTTGGGTTTCAGTGTGTTGATGTGAATATGCGCTCATTGTCGCCGTCTTTTAGTCAGTTGAAGCTATGACCAACCAAAAACATGCTTTTCCCTCCATGCAGCCTTCAAGGCATTCATATGGAAATAACCAGATTAAAAACAACGGCAGCAATCAGAGGAACCTACACTCTAATGTGAAAGACTACAAGGTCCACTTTAATTATTCAAAATCTGGTTTCAATTATTCATTGGTATTCTAATCCCACTCACCATGGCTTGATTTTCAGAACAACCATTCCTCATCAACCTCGTATAGACAATTTAGATCCCGATAAAGCCGGCGCCAAACACTAAGCCTAATATACAAGACGATTAGGATCTGAACGATGCTGGACTTCATGCAATCTGTCGGTTTCACTGCATTAACCAACAGACAATTAAATCATTTTTTAGTAACCAATATTTAACCGTTTGAAAATAAACCGCGGAGATCGTTGTTTGCATGATCCTGTTTAAATTGATCTAAAATAAAAACCATCATAGCAGCAGCATTCATTCATTATTTGCATTGGAAAGCTTACGTTTCTACATTTTAAAATATGTTTTATGTTATGTTATGTTGTTTACATTTTTGTATTCATGTCACAATTTCAAAAATGTTTTCATCAATTATCATGATTCTTGGACTGACATAACCTTTTAGCTTAGGTTGTAGGATACAGATTTTAGGGATATGAGGCATTTAAAGAAATGACATAACATGCTTAATATGAATAATCATATGTTCATATGGACACAAACAAATCAAAACGGCTATAGTTTGGATACCTTACAGACAAATCCACATGCAGGCTTCTCGCTCAGGTTAGGATTGCCTGCTTCAGATATCGTATTTTAAGAAGAGCTCAAGGGAAACCTCAGTTTCTAGGAACAGTTCCATTGTGGCTCACTTTTTGGTTTTAAGCCTGTAAAACGTGTACGAAACTTCTCTGTCTCTACATTTTATTATCCGTTTTATCCATCGAGACTTTATAAGGAGAATCTAAACATCCCCTCTACCTCGAGGTCACTGGCTGTCCATGCGCTGAGAACTGGCTTGTGTTTGAATCGCTAACATGCTCCAGTCAGTGTTGGCCTGTATCTGTGCTGAACACCTTGGCCTGGGGGAGACAGCTGGAGAGGACACGTTCCCTGATGCTAATGAACACTGCCGGCACAGTTAACCCCTTCCTTCACTGTGCCGGGATCAAATGAAACAAATCTCTTCCTTCCAGAAAATTCTGTTCCCACAATTTCGCCGTCAGGACTTTCTGCGAGGCACCGATGCCAAATGATAAGCACGTGTGCTGCCACAGTGATGCTAAATATTTAGAATCTGCTTTTGTCCTAAAATCAATTGCAGAATTGACATTACCATGGAAACATTGATTCCAACCTTAGAGGCAATGTGAAGGTCCAGATCTGTTTCACACCTAGAGACTGGAGGTCACTAAAGGCCAGTAAGCATAACAAACTTAAAGGGACAGTGTGCAGCATTTCAGGGGATGTATTTGCAGGAATGGAATATTCATAACTATGTTTTCATTAGTGTATAATCGGCTGAAACTAAGAATCTTTGTGTTTGTGTTCGCTTAGAATGGCCCTTTATACCCACATAGGGAGCGGGTCCTCTTTATGGAGTCCACCATGTAGTAATGAATTAATATTACATCATGTGACTATACTTCATTTCTCAAAATCATGAATCGTAAACCCATGAATGTATGTGAAAGGTGAAGGAAGTGGCCCTCAGCTTCAGCTGTCAGACCTCATTTAGGATGCAGTTCAATTAAGAGGAATGGAGAAAACATCAACACTTAATATGAATAGATGAACTCTTATCTCAGGGTAGCTACGCAGTTCTTAACATAGTGTACAGCATTTATCAATGTAATATGTATTGATCCATTAACTCACACTAAACAGACAAATAAATGGATACATGGATATCTGACATAACGTATTAGCTGAGATCAAATGTATGTTTGGTAACATCAATGGCCGCAATTTCTCTTCGGGCATCTCGTCATTTTCTATCTGGTTGGTCTGACAGTAGTTTATTTGGATTGTACTCTTCCATCTCTCTTCCTTTTCATTTCACCTTCTTTTAAATAATGAATACTAGTTAACTTACAGTACAAATCACTTGGGTGAGAAACAGACGGGAGAGGACAGGATGGTGGTCTGTGAGCCACCAGATGCTACACACCGTCCCTTTAAGTGAAACACCAATGAACTGTTCTCAAGTGAAGGCAATACAACCACTACATGTCTATTCCTACCTTGGTATCATGACTAGAGTATCAACATACAAGGTAGCAATGTGTACACGTATAGATCCAAAGAATAAATGCTTTCACAACTTAGATCTATATATTCCTGCTTATTTACAGCGACCTGCTTACGATCAGTGCTGCTATTCCTTTGGCCCTACCGTCAGTGAGACAGTTCTCCACTACCGTATATGAAAAGGAGACTATGGATTTACATGGAAGTAAAATCAATGCAAATCCAGTTGATTCTAAATCCATGAATCCTCAAAGACTTTACCTTGTCAGTTGTGATCACTTGGCCCAGAAACCAAGAAAAAGCTGGAATAGCGATTTGTCTGATGTTGCAAGCAATGTGAAGAGGTAGTGAGGTGACAGTTGATGTAAGAAGAAAGAAGAGGGAAAAGGTGGGATAACGACGATCTATCGCACAATCCTACAGTGTACGCACCGTGCCGCGGAACAACAGAAAACAGTGGAGTCAGAATGATGGATGAGGAGCCAGCAGGGGTTAATGAACATGTGGATCGATGCAGAGCCAACCCTGCTATACACTGAACGCCACCTCCATTACAGCCTCCGGTGCCTGGTGCCAGAAAGCCCTGTTGACTGTTTGCTTCATTGAGATTACGATCAATTTGTATCACCTATGCATTTCTTCCCCCGGATGTCTTACTAGGGCACATTGAGCCCGAGCTACTTCCTCATTTGTACAGTTCAGGGGAGCGAGGTGGAAAACCACTGTGGCTCTGCATGTTAAATGCTCGGTGACACCCAGAGGGCATGGATTCTCCTCTGTTTGAACTGTCGTTAACAGTCTTCACCTTTAAGCTCACATCTTTCACTTTATATTCTCTTGGGTTAAGTGCGTTAAGGTACTCAGAATTAAGCTTTTGGGCCTTTATTAAACATCATTACCCCTTTCCCTCATATCGTTCCTGTCCTTTTAATATAACATTTAACAGACAATATGGTATTTTCAAAGCCACAGAGCAAGATGGAAGAAGTACTCTTTAATTCAATCGGAACGCAAAGCAAACTTTACGCTGGGCCTGTGAAGGATTTCAGTATTAAAACCATTATTAGTATGATTATTAGCACCTCTAGTGGTGAATAAGTGTCACAATAATAAGAATGTCAAAAATATATTTACTTATGGAATGTATTCTATGTTTACAGGAGGTTTACTGATAGAGGATATTATATGTTACAGTATATTAACTCATTGAATGTATTAAACCATAACAGCATAGTTGCTGTAGGTATTAAACGCTGTAAAGAATAAGGCTTAAGGGTCAGATATAGGGATATTCTGAGCGAGGCTTTACAGGCATGGAGGAGAAGAGAGGCAGTGATACCAAATAAGGAGATGTGCAGCAGAGGTGACCCCACCGATGAGGAATGTGATCAGAAGGATGGACAGCGTGCCAGCCACGAAGAAGAAGGAGGGAGGGGTCGAAGAACTTTTGCCACAAAGGGTCGATAAGAGGAGCCAACACAACTACAAGCCAATCACTGATGGACACAGACATTTGTTTTCAACGTTTTGGGACAGTTCGAACACTTTCCGACTTTCAGGGAATATAAAGGCCGATGTTTTAGAGGGTAGCGCTCAGATCATATCACCATTCCATTAGTGCAGAACTGTGAGGACGTGTGTGGGTGTGATCTCTGCTCTCGAGAACATCACTATCGGTAGTTCATTTAGTTTGCAATTGTTATTAAATACTGTTTTACTTTTAAACCGGATCCAGTAACCTTTTGGGTGCGCAGTAGGTAGTAAACAAAGAAGCAGCCCAGCCCTGCGGCCTTGCAGTTTCATCAGAAAATTCTACCCTCAACAGGCCCGACTACACACAAAATCAATGCAAAGATGTAAAGCATCCCCTGCTTTATGGTCTGTTTGACTCTAAATGGACCATAAGTTACTAAATGAACATCATGCTGTATTGAAGAAGACTTGAAACTAGAGATTGAGACCATAAACTCATGTTTACAATGTTTACTGAGGTAATAAATCAAGAGAGAAGTAGAGTCATTTTCTCATAGACTTCTATAGAACCAGAGGAGTCGCCCCCTGGTGGACACTAGAGAGAATGCAGGTTTAAGACACTCCTGCATTAGCTTCACTTTTCAGACCCGGAGGTTGCCGCCTGTCTGTCACACTATATGATTCTCTCCTTTGAATTCCCTCTCTAGTGTTTAGTAATTATTGAATGAGTGAATTATTTTGGATACAGCCAGAAACAGTAACAAGAACAAGTGGAAAGCTCAATGTACTTCATCTTTATTTCATTGCTGTTATTAAGACATGAATTATCCAGATGAAGATAGTACAAACTTTGAGTGCCCCCCCCACATGAAAAGCATTACTTGCTGTGACTGAAGTGGTCTGTTCTTCTGTCTCCAGTTAATTATTTCACTCTTGATCTCTTTATCTATTTTTGCGTTCGCATCCCATGCTGTCAACCTCGTCTCCTAGAAAAGCTTGATCCACCTCAGGTTGTTTCTCACCCTAGCAGGAAACTTCAGCCTCTCCACACACAACTTTCATTTTCCTTTTATCACTCCTGTCGTCCTTTGATCTCGCCTCCATCTGTATTGCTGCCCAGCTCTGCATCTGCCTTTTCCTTCCTTTTCATGTCTGATCATCATTTTGTATTCTACTCCAGTCATCTATCCAGCAGTCCAATCTGCCCTGGTCTGAACTCCCAATAAGCAAAATCTGTAGTCTCTCTGGTTCTTCCCCCCTTTTCCTCTCCATCATCCCAAAACTTCTCCTGCAGCAGACACTGCCTCGTCCCCCTTACATCTATTTCCCTGTGACTTTGACTTGACCAGTCTATCCCCAGCGGACCTCCACAGATGTCTGAGGCGTTGCAGATCCTGAGAACAAGCTCCGGCCTCCGGGCACACTGAGGAAAGTAGCACAGAGCGTGCTTGGCTAAATACCTCTCTTGGTTTCAATCTTTCTTCCACACTATCACATCTGTGTCTGAAGCCAAATCAACCATTTGAAATCTGATCCCTCACACTTCATCCCTCTTCTAAATGCATTGCTTCAAGGTCTTTCTCCACTGTCCCACACCCTCCCTCCTGCACATAGCAACCCATGCTCCATCACCAGAACACCACGGCGACAGTAACAGACGAGGGACAGTGACGGTTGTTGAGCGTGAATGATTATTCGCACGACACCTCTGCTGAACCCGGCAATGCCCTGTACTTGTCAAAATCTCAGTGTGATGCAAAGTCGCGCTCGGCGACGCTAGCCGAGCCGCTCCCCGAATCCATCCTGAACCGTGCGTGAAACTCTCATGTGGGATGTCGCCTCAGCTCTTGCTTTGTGAGTTAATTATTTGTGGATAAAGGGAACACAGGTAGAAGGGAGAGGGTGAAGAGAAAAGAGGAATAACGGCATTCCTCCCTCGCTGTATCCGGTTGCCTTAAAGTGACAATTGGCAATGGTGGAGGAAGTATTCAAATAATTTACTCAATGATAAGGTTCTTCATTTTCTTCAATATATTTTTTGTTATATTTGGTAATTGGTCATTGCTCGCCACTGGTTCTTCCGAAAGCCTTTCTATTGCTAACAATAGCCATGTTTGTTTTTTACGTTCATTGTGATATCATTTGGAGGGAGGCCTGAAGGGACGGTCTGTCAGTTCCGACACTTTCTCACTTGATTTAGCAGCTTTTGGAGCTAGTGCTGCTAGCTGCCTTCATTGGAAAAGAGTTGGCAACATTGGGGTTGGTTTTACAGTTGAGTCAGTTTTTTTTTTTTTTGTATCTAGCGTACTCAAGTTTGTCAAGATAAGCAACCCATCGAAATTATTCAAATGACTACAAACCAGACCCCTTACTGGCCCCGGTGGTTCGGGAATACTGGGGAAGTAGCCAAGTTTGCTTTCTGCTTCGTGGGTTCATACCTCACCGCACCTTACATGCACTAAATACCACTGGCACATTACAATGGATACCCCAACTGGGAGTGTAAATGATACTTTAACATCCTGCCCTCCGTCCTGCTGCCAGGACAGACCTCTGCATCATATCTGCACCACGGGGCTTTCCCATCTGTCAGAGGAGCGCCGGAGGAGTGTGTGGCTGGCTCCCGGCTTTAATGACACTTAGAACACATTAGGGGCTGTGGTTACATGGGAGGAGAGTCGCTGAGGCGCTGAGCCGTAGATCTCGGGGGGAGGTCACAGTTCACAATGTATGTTAATTAAAATGGCTTCGTAATCGCTCACGTGAGCTCTCCCACGGGTGACTGAGTGTGGTCTTGTATTTTATTTGATGAACAGTAAAATTCTGCCAATCGCTGCAGCTTGTGTGACGGGAACCTTAAATCTGTCAGATGGATGAATGTAAGGAAAGAAAGAAAGCATAACATATTAATGCTCACATTTTAATTCATACAATCAGGGGTTTTGCTCCTACAGGTTAACTTGGTCTGATATTACCATTAGCTCATGTTGGCTAATGTGAGAAAAACATGAATAATAGATATTCATTTGGCTCAGCTAACTGACATTGTGAATCGTTTTGTACTACAGCTAAGGTGTGCTCAGAGAGAGCACTCAGGTGATTATTGGACACCGCGAAAGGTGTACGTGAATCTGGATATGCTAGCTTTAAAAATAATTAGTGTGTGATTGCAAAGTAAGAATTGTCACATAGTGCTGCAGTATTGAGGGAACACACTGAAGTAAAGGACCGCTCACGTTCGCGTCTACAAACGCCTGTTGTGCTGCGTTTGTCCTTTATTTGACGTTCCAAGGCAACCAAAACCTGGTCGCTGCGATGACATCGATGAAGAAGTTGTAGTAATCAGTATGGAGATAGGATGTCGCGCCACCGTAATTTAAAGTTACGCGGTATAGTGACGGTATTGAAAGGGGTCAAACAAACAGAACTTTCATCATGGAGTCGGCTGTTCGTGTCCTGTGTGAAACCAAAGTCAATGTTACACGTTACTTAAGAAAGTCTGTTTGGGGCGGTTGTTATTTATTTACACTAGTTATGTTCTTACGTTATATTTGTGTGTTACATCGTTGCGTTACGTCATTAAGTTACATTGTTGCATTACGTTACGTTGTTATATTATGTTGTTACGTTACCTTGTTACGTTACGTTTTTACATTATAGTTTTAACACAGCATGTTTTTTCTAACCTCAAACAAGTAGATTGTTGCCTAAACCTAATCAATCGTTTTACAACCTTAACCACGTGGCATTGTGTGTTTCTGCAAGCATGATACAAGACTGCTATGAAACATGCATTTTTGTTTCAGAAACCTTGACTTTTTAACATATCCCGTGCTTTGCAGAAATATACAACAATATAAACATGTTTTACGGTTTATGGGTTGCTCGTCAAATGTGCATGTCGTTCCACCGATTCACCTCAGAGATACATTATATCATCTTAATTCATTTGTGTTTCATCAAAATGTCTGCTCTTGTTCAAAACGTTCTGTACATTCAAAATACAACCCACACACGTGTGAAATGTGTAATAATGTCACAATATCTTTGAGATGTAGCCTCTTCAAGGGCCCGTCACAATGATCTAACGAATAGCTTCACTCCAAAGATAATGTAAACGAGTTTGCTCAAATATTGCTCTGTCCTCCCAAAATACCCATATGCTAAAACATATGCCCTTGGTTCCCTCCTCGTTACCCGACCTGTTCTTACTTCACACCTTAGCCCGCCGTGAGTCCAGGGAAGGTCAGACAGAAAAAATATTCACTATAATAGAAATTCCAAAGAAAGCCAACACATCAGTTATGTCCTTCAAATCAAGTTAAACAAGAAATGCATCTGCTCCTTAAAACGGGTGGAGTAGTCGATAAGGAGCTAATTAACTTGGCAGTATATGTTTTGATTTATGATGTCCAATTAGTGACAGACGTCCTTCTGTGTGCAGTCGTTTCTCATTCCCTGACTTGGATGACTCGGGCGCTGGTGGTACCTGCTGACAGGTCTGGTAATATGTTTGAGTCAGAGCAGTCCATTACTCATTGTCTTTTCTCTGTGGCCTGGCTGTTTCTTAGCCTCATTATTTGTATGTTCATTTACACTTAGTCAATTGATTTATAGCTTGTTTTTTTTACCCTGGGTAGTTTGGCTCAGCACACTTGTTCACCGCCCAGCAGCTGGTTGGTGCATTGCTATGTAACCTTTTTGGTCAAGTGGCCACTGTGGCAGCAGGGTTCAGTGTTTTCAGCAGTTCTTTGAAACAATTAAAATGACCGCTTTGTCTGTTTGCCTCCGCCAACCAGTGGAGTTGCAGTTTACATCCATGTTTGGGCAAAATGTCTTTACTTCATCGATTTGATCTATCAGACATTCGTTTGAAATTGTCATAATTAGCAATTGAATTCTTGAGTTATAGACAAAAATTTGTTTTGTGAGTTCACATGACAATGACCTTCAACCACCATTTCATTATTTAATTCCATTACAGTCATTTAGCAGACGCTTTTATCCAAAGCGACTTACAATTCAGATCCTATCACATTCATACACCGTCGGCTCAGCTACGGGAGACATTTGTGGGGTTAAGTGTCTTGCTCAAGGACACATCGACATGCGATTAGCGGAGCCGGAACCGGAGATCGAACCACCAATCCTCTGATTGAAGGACGGCCCTGATCTCCACTTAGCCAAATTCGAAACTTTTTTTTATACTTTTGACCCAAGTTTGAAAAAGATGTCTCAAGGAGTTTCTGATATATCGCATTCACAGACGGACAGACAAACCACAAACATAATGCCTCCAGTAGTGGTGTTAGCCGGCTACCAGCCAAAGGGGCTGATAGAAGTGAAAGAGTTTAGGCCTTTGCTCAAGTCTGTATTTTTCTGATGCGTTTTTTAAAAATCCATCATCCAATAAAATTCATCACACTCAGAAACCTTGCACACTTCGATGCAAATTATTTTTGTAGTAAAATTTTGCAATAGGAATTAAAACCAAATAACGAACAATACGTGGGTTCAGTGGATAGCGCTAGTTGCAAACGGGGCTAATGGATGAATGATATTAGCACAAAGCTATCATTTAGCTTTACTACATCCTTTTCTTTTGCGACCGTCCCCGATTGAAGCTCTTCTTCAATCACCTGCCACAATCTACCTTTAAGTTCCACGTCTCTGTATCGTAAAGTGCTTTGTGCCGGGAGACTAATGAACGAGGTGAATCAGCTCATCAGATCCCATTATACACGATGACCTTTGCATGTACGGTAGCTCTGAGTGGTCAAACAACTGACGGGTGGCGATCGAAGAAATTGAACCTTGTTCCGAAATCTTTAATTGCGGTCGAAAGTCGTGTAACCGTGATTGACACATTTTGGACAAAAAAATAAGGACTTTATGTGCAGACATCTTTACAGCCAGAATGTCTCCTGCATTTGGCAGGTGGCTGGTGTGAACGAGCAGCCTCGGCTCCGTCGAACGCTTCCACCTGCTTCACACATTCCCACCTCAGCCGTCTCCGTAATTATGTCTCCTCGCAGCGAGGAGCTGCCGGCTTATTGCAGCACGTCTGCGCGTCGCCTCGAAACGGGAATCAGCAGAGGAGGCATCTCCGCTGTTTCTGCCGTTTCAAGCAGAATGCAAAATGAAGCCTGGTGCGATGGATGTGTGGATTATTGCTGAAGCTACAGAAATAGCGTGTTTCCGTTGCCAACCGGCGCTGAATACATCACAGACTGAACTGAAGGAGCCGTCGTGGTTTCTGTTCCTCTGTAGTATCTTTCCATATCAGCTTAGTAGTAGCTAGCATCATAAAGGTGCTTTCATTTGGTCTTATTGGCTTTGTTTTTTGCATGCCTACTACAGTTTTAACTGTACTATCACGGGTGTCTGCACTCTCACTGCCCCGGTCTCTTTATTTCCGCTCTGTGAGCAGGCACATGGGTCCACTCTCTGACGGACGGGCAGACCCGACTGTTGGGCGTAATTGCCGGAGGATCAGTCATCCCAAGTGCATCAGGTCTGTCGCTGTTCCCATGCAAAAAGGCAGATTTGGGACAATAGGCTGGAAGACCTGACCCAAATCTGTCTTTACATAAGGCCCCTTTCTGCATGATGGAGATGTGGCTCAGGGAGCAAATAATTAGATTATTCAAATATAATAACGCAGTCGGTCACATTGGATGCCGGTGTATATAGCTGAGCAGGGGGTTGATTAAAGGCAGAGGAAGCAGAGCAGGGTGGATGCGAGGGGGGGGGGGGGTCACTACAATATTTTCCCTAATTGATGTGGAAGGAAGGCCATTTAATTCATCTAGGATGCTGCACAGGGTTGCAAGCGTTTCTGCATATAGCGAATTAGGTCAGGTGAAGACGATGGACGCATGCATGAAGATACAGGTGCGCACCTGTCGTATCATTGAAGGAAACGTCTTCCAAATAAATCCTGCCAGTGTTTAACAGCGTGAAATCTCCCAAAAAATACACACTTGAAGAGGAAAGGGGCTGTGGGGCTTTCCTGACTCCGTTACGCACAAATGTCACACCTGCGCGTTCAATAAGGAAGCGATGATCGGATCCATCCGCGGGTTATTAAACACATAGAAAAAAGCCATATGATGCTCATTCTGAGGTACTTACGTGCCATATTGCGAAGAAGATCAGGGACACGCAGAGGACCAGAGACAGCATGTAGCAGAAGGCAGCAAAAGTGAACATAATTGAAAGGGGAAACGGCGGATAATGTCCCAAAGAAGCACGATCCCGCTGGCAAACATCTAAAAGAACAACAACAAAAAGAGAGGAGGAAAAAAGGAGGAGGAAGGGGAGGGAGAGACAGGAAGAAAGTTCTCACGGTGCCATGAGACGCCGATGCATTGCCGGCACCATGACTTCGTCCCCCTTTTGCAACGTTTGCAACAAATTGTTGCAGGAAAAAAACTCCTCCAGACGGATTGTTCCGCGCGTCCAGGCGGCGGCGGCGGCGATGTGACTTCGGGAGTCAGAGCTGGTCTCAAATCAGTGCGCCTGGCACGATCGGCGTCATTGAGGTGTAATCATAGAAAGAAAAAAGAAAAGGCTCGCGCTCTTCTCCGAGATGGAGGTTAATAATGTGAGGAGGTTTGTGCACAAAGCCGTGCAGGTAATCCATTCAGCAGCAGCAGCTCTGTGTCTGTCTGTGTGAGGAGAGCTCCCCCCGCCACCTCGTGCCACAAGGCGGAACTAAATAGTGATTTCTCTTCCTGACAAACCTATCAGCAGCAGCGAGCAGGGGGAGCGCGTGAACAGGTGGATTTAAAAGAGCCGCAAACCCCGGTGCGTGTGCGCGTGTAGCTGATGCGTGCTGTGGTTATAGTCAACTGACTCTTTGACTCATTTATGAGCGTTTGGAGCTGAATGGCGCATGTTTCTGTTGAGTGATGGATGCTTTATATGTGTGACTTTAACCTGATCCACACCACGTGATGAGACCACTTCATGCACTGTAGTCTACTGTACATGTCCAGAACTACTACACACAACATGATCCACACTCCCAACAGATAATCAATGTACAGAAGTGATCACTTGGGGGGAAGTACAATAAAATAAATAGTTTCATGAATGCTTTCAAAGAAACAGAACCCTCTGCTTGGATTAAGGCAGTATGTTTGAACTGTGATGCTGGTGCCACCGCCTGACGCTTTTGTAAATTGCAAGTGCCGTAGAGCAATGGTTTAGATTTCAGAGGCATGATGCTGCTGTGAGACACCTGGGGAACATGTGAGCCTGCTCTGATGAATCAATAACACATATGTTATCATATCACTATATTACTGTGACAGTGTGTTTGTAGAGGGGTGAAAGCAGCTGACTTCAGAGATGGATGAGTCACACAGGTAGAAAACTAGAAAATGCACGTGAATCCTGACAGATGACGTTAATTGCAAGACGTTGCTGAAAATACTTTAATAAATGAAAGTGTAAAGCATTGCACTGTACTGCTAACAGACGTAATGTAATACTGCCCACGGTGAAATGAATGAACGTGTTCTACAGAAAGGTTGGAATAAACCCTCAGAACTATCAGTCGTCAGACAGAAAGTATTTAGGTGAAAAACAAGCCTCATCCTGAAGAAACAGTTACTCTATTGCTTTTTTATTTGTCTTTATTCTTTTCTCACATTCTTATTCCATAAGAAGGGGATACGATAGTACAAAGGCCTTTGGTATGTTGACTTCTTTCTTCATCCTGGGGACAGACAGGAGTCTCTGTATTCTAAGAGCGAAGAGTCCTGATTGGACTAAAGAATAAGCTTTGAGGAGATAAGTCAGGTAGGAAGGGGGCGTGTCCATTAACGACTTAAAGTCTTTTGTGACACGGACAGGTAGCCAATGAATGGAAAAAGCCCGTTTCACAGCAGTTATTCAAACCCATGTCGTATTAAAGTAAACAGGTGTGATTAATGACATTAATTATGGAACGTTCAATTTAGGCCCCGGTGTTGCACATGTTGGTTCACTGGAATGACTGAGTGTGGGACCATCATTCATTTAATCAATCACTGTGTTTACCCTGCTGGGATTATGGCAGTCATTTACTTCTTATGGGACGAGACGACTCAAACGGTGTTACGTGTTTCATAATCAGGTGTGTTTTGGCAGCCTGCCATGGTTTCTATAACAATGAAGACAGTTGGAGTATACGACACCTCGGCACGACTTGTTTTCAGAGACGCGTTTCAAGTAGACTCCAATCTGTTTACTCTAAACCTGACATTTGCACCTCTAGCGACAGCTAGCGACAGCTAGCGCTGCTACCTTTGACTCAGCGTTATCACCGTCATCACAAACAGATACAAATAAAATAAAACTATTTGCTGAGTAATGAGTGATACATGTAACTTCTGGGGATGACACCGTACACATACATATATATATATATGTATAAATACATATAAATAAATACATGTATATATACATATATGTAACTACTGGGAAAAAGATTCCAACAAGCAAAAAGGCCATGTTACAGTCCGTTGCATCATTTATGGATTCCCATTTTCTCCACAGCGTGACAAGCGCTCAATAATAGAAAAAAAGAAAAGACAGGACTCTAAATTGCCATCTTTATTCCTTAGAGAGCGTTGTCGTCTGACACTTGTCACTCAGACCTCCTGTGATGTCATTCTCAAGCAGCTAAGAGCCTTTTCCAACCTCATCCCACACACACACTCCAGGACCACGACGCTGTCACAGTGTTCTTCTTCCCCAATACAAGTGAGGAATGACGTCACCGACGGCCACCTTGTGTGGGGTGAAGAAGACAGTTGTGTTTGTGTGTCTGGGAGAGACAGACAGGAGGCCGGTGAGGAGGGAGGACAGACGGACGGACTGGACGAGGAGTCTGCACGGCAACTAGTGACGGGCGGATTACTGCCGTTTGCTTTTGTTGTCGAACACTTTCTGATATCTGAGTTCAGGTGGCAGTATTCTTGACGGACCACTAGAGATATTCAGTACATGTATACGAAATAACTGTCGGTTTGAAGTCAGTGTGCAGACATCGTCTCTGTCCTGCAACATTTTACTGATGCGACACTTAAAACTCATATGTGATGTTCTGTGTGCTACCATCACATGGCATGCAACTGACCCTTAGAAAGTTGGGTTTCTCAAAGCTTTTTTCAATAATAATACTTTAGACGCAGTTGCACTGAACTGTGTCTTTCTGTTGCACCTACAATTTAGTGAGAAACTTTTAAAAACCTTTAAGCCCAACAGGAAGTTCAGGATGAGGCTCGTTTTTCACTGAAATACTATACTTTTAGTTTTTCGCTTTCATTTCCACCTCTTTCTCCGTGTCTTCAGCCGTACCGCTGCTACATCTTCAAACCACAAATCCACTTTCTTGATTTCTCATCAGTCACATTATTTTGAAACTGGCTTCCTGTTCACACTAAGCAAACGCAATCGTGAACGTGGTTGCGTAGTTGCAGCAGTTTACGACAGTCGATGGATGTGTTAAAAACAAGACTATTGAATATAAAGTGTGGATTATCAAACTGGCATTTACCTTTATTTTATTGCATTTATTATCGTAGAATTATTTTATCAATTGTGCATGACTGATACTTTTTTAATTCACTTTTTAATATTCTCACATACCTATACCCAGTATTCCCACAAGGGTACTGGTACCCCCCTTTGAGAGCAGTGGTTCCATTGACGCCGTCTGACAGTATGCTCAGCGAATGAAGGAACTCGTCGGGGTTTGTTCCCACACGGTGTTTGTGAGCAGTGGAGCGCGAGTATCAGCTGCGTGGGGACTCGTGTTTAGCACTGACGAGCTATATGTGTCACAGTTGGCCTTTTTCCAGCTCTCTGGTGGAGCAGCATTGCCAGAAATTGGCATGGGCACGGATTTCTTTTTTTTTGTTGGGAACGGGGCCAAAGCCATAATGTCCTCAATTCCCAGCAAGCATTTTACAAATGGTGTTGCGTAGCAACTAATAATCCTTTTTTTAAATCCAATCAAGAAGTGTTTTTTTAATGGTTATTCATCCGAGGGAGACATTAGTGCAGGAGCAGCCGTCTGTGCACTTACAGAAGGTACTCACAGTAAAAGTGTGTGATCTGAACATCTCCGAGGTCAGTTCAGAGGCTTCCCCTTCAGTCTGGAGGAGTTTGGGTATACACGGATCATATTACTTCAGTTGTTTATAAATATAGAAATAAAAAATAATTTAGTTAATTTTTGGCGTATCAGCAACCATTTATCAATTAAAATAACTTAAAACACGGTGTTATCAATGACAACGGACGCTGCATCATAAACTGAGAGCATCTCCTGCAGCAGCAGTGTCACAGCACAGAGTAGCACGAGAGAGATTCTATCACATCATCAGAGGAAAGGACATTAATGACAACCTGTATGTTAGCGCCCAATGCTACTGACGCTAATGATGCAATCTGTAAACCTTTATGTGATGAAGGTGGTAGCATCTGGAGGCACCTCCTCCAGTCTACGCACAACGAAGGATATCGTTGTCACGAGTTTATTAACCGGTGGAATGATGTCCTCTACTTCAGAGTGCTTGGGTGGTCCACAGAGACTGTATATAAAACATCTCCGTTTGGTTTCTGGTCACTGATCGAGGTGGAACCGGCCAGAGCGGTTGAGAGGATCTTTCACACGGTCCAGGACGGCCTGTACATCGACTTCAGTGGGAGGACCTGGAACAGGAAATGGAACAAACAATATGAATGAATCAGATGGAGCCGTCGGAAAGTGAAAGAATTTAAATCGACACAATTTGTAGAGATTCAACTCGTTTATAAAAGCTGCAGTTTGTCATCAACATCGAATTACCTCAAACAAGTCTGGATGTTCTAGTGTTCATTTAAAAAGAGGTAAAGTTAATGCAGCAAGATGTCAAGTTTATGTTATTGGGTCATGTGGCAGCAATAGACGGAGTCAAAATGTATATGGAGTCTCTCAGTGAGTGTGCCCTTTGTGAACCCGGGAGGAGTAAAATCCCCAAACCATGACAGTGTCACCAGAACGATATTGTGTAATTGTTACAAGATGAATTGAAGACATTTGTCCAGTAGATGGTGCAACTTTCCTTCTCTGCAGTGAAGTGGAGAAGAGCTGAAGTAAAGCTGTGATTTCACTGTGACACGAGTGTTAAGGGACAGCTTCACGGGCAAAGTGCTCAGACTGAACTGATCCTTCTCTGTCCAGCACAACGTCACACATCAAGCTGTGCAGCCTGTACATTGGCTCATTTGTCCCGTATTGTGTAACTAAACTAAGGTTTGGTACATTATATTTAAATGCAAAAACACAGATAAGATAACAATTCAACATTTTGGGAAACATGCTTATTCACTTTATATCCAAGGTCCACCAGGAAATCTCAAAACACAAAATTCAGTCTGCAGGTGACATTCAAAATATAAAATAACTGTATGGAATATAATGTAGTAAGTTAATGTTATCTCTGCTGAGTCAGCACACATGATTTACTCCATCCTCATGTCTTTAACCTCTTTCAATGTTCACTGGTACCGATTCCCTTCAATGATACATGAACTCATTTTAATCCATTAGCTCATAACATTTAACACTTGTGTGTCTTCTCTGAGGAGTCGAGAATGAAGTCTTAATATTTACGAGAAAAAGGTTTATAATTGAATGAGTATAAAAGTTATTACTTTTGAGAAAATAATCGAACCAGTTCCAGTTGATTCACAATGTAAGAGTCCAACGAACCACTAAGATATTAAAGTATATATTGAGAGAAGCATACAGATGGAAACTAAATGCTGAATACACAACCTGAGCGAGAGGGATCTGGCGTCATTATTGTTCAGAGCCATTCCTTTTAATTAAACGATCTGCTAAATAGTCATTTAAGTCGGCTAAATACAATTGGAGCCCCCCTTTCGTGATACGTGGTCAAAGTAATAGTTCCAGCTGAGTGCTGTGCTGGTTGTTTACTGCGATCCAGACGGATCAATGTTGTGATAATGACTTAATCGATAAGCCCCAAAGCTCTCAACCAAGCAAATAAAACACAATTACCGGCTTCTGTCTTGGACACCATGCTGCTGCTTGTTACCTCCCACGAGTCAGCGGGCTTTTCTTTTTGATGCATAAGCTGCTGGTTTGGTTAAATGTCCATTGGTATTTTAATTAAACGCATTAAGGGCCTACAGATAAAAGCCATAACTCGAATGGGGTGCGCCTCTTCCACACATTCTTTTCTCTACTTTGCATTCAGGCCGATGGGTCTTTTTTCAGCAAACCTTTGTCCAGCAGTAGTTCAACAAGCGTGACAAAGAATCATCCTGCCACTCAATCACCTCATTGCCCTCACCTGAGCTATCTCGCCCATCTTTACACCTGTGACTCGTTTCCTCATCACCAGTCCCTGTTTCCTCTGTCCTCAGATATTAGGTGTGTTTGAGATGAGCAGCATCAGCAGGGGCGTTGAAAAAACACTGCGGTCGAGTCGGACAGTTTTCAGCCAAAGTCAAAGAAAATACAGGAAGTCAAAGAAATGACTTCCTGTTAGAGCCGACCTGTGTTTTTAAATATATATTTATGTGGAACTGTGCGTGTATCTGGCATTGTATGCTATCCTTTGTTTTTGTCTTTGTTTTTTGCTGCTCGTATTGATCTGTGATATATAATAAGCTTTATTATAATCACACAAGATATGTTTTTAGATTAAACCTTCATTGCACAACATGAGACTGACAATTACACAGACAAATAGGATTTCCTACAAAACCTGGTGTTTGTTGTCAAATCTAAGCTCTGATCAGCTCTGTGATCTGGTGACAGCCAGACGTTTTCCCATCATGCCCTGGGTTCATGCAGTCTTGTGAGAGTAACTGCAGCTCTAAAGAAGTGCAGCCGCCTCGATCTCGTGAGGTTATCGTTGACCACGTGTGCATGACGTCAGAGCAAGTCGGACACGACCATTCATGTTGGTGTGCACGGAACGGATACACGTTGTGGGTGAATTTACACCTGTGCTTTAATGTGGTCAAGCAATTATCTTTATTAATCCAGAATCTGTATGTAACGGGACAAGATTTTGGTATCGGAAGAGTTCTGGTAAAGTTTTGCAGTCCAAGTTGTATTGACCAATAACGACCAATAACGTGGCAAAAAGCAATCTGGGAACGCACCGGCTGTCGTCTGACGATCATTTAGCTTTGTTTTGGTTGGGTCCGGGTATCCGCTGGCTACACCTAAACTCCAGAGATATAGCCAGTTGCCTTTAGAGGCTTATTGTTGTTGGCCCATAGCCGATGGTTTCAGATATTGCTCAAAATGCATTTTATTGTAAGGTGTAAATTGGGTCATAGCTGTCCACCGCGGCGTCTATTTTGATACTGACATGGCAAAGTGATGGACAACAAAGTTAGAAGTCGGCTGTAGCTGCAACGTTCGATCAAAAGAAGAAGAAAAAATGATCGGTAATGATTTTAATTTGTATCCATCATCTGTGTAATGTGTCAATCAAAAATGGCAAACATTCACTTGTTATGGCTTCCCGAATGTGAATCTTTTCTAGTTTTCTTAGTCTTTGACGAAAGATCATTGAATATCTTTGACTTTTGGGCTGAAGATCATTGAAAAACAAGTAATGTCAAGACGCCATTTTGGGTTCTGGGATCTTGCGATGGGCATTTTACTGACTTTCTATTTAACTTTGCACGGCAGCCAGAATCTCGCAATATCACGATAACACTGAGGAGCTACTGGCAGCTAGGGGCGTGGCTTATGTTTGTGGCGGGAAGACACAGAGAGGTTCGTTCTAAACAGCAAAATGGCGGCTTCTGAAGAAGTTAGTGTACATGTTGCATTAGCATCAGTTCTATCAGAACTAGAGAGCATTTCTTAATTTAAAGAAGAGCAAAGAACGTTGGTGAAGGCTTTTCTCCGTGGAAAAGATGTTTTCGCTCTTCTCCCGACTGGCTTTGACAACACTTTGACAGATGGTTCAACCAATCACCTGCAAAGTATTCTTTTTAAAGTGCCTGCTCTTTTTCAAACCGTTTCCAATGATGGCCTCTCCGATGGTTCTGTGTACAAACCGTCTGGCAGGTCTGGTTGGACATTCTATGGTATATAAAGACATTTATATGTATTTCTCTGCTTCATAACACATTTACACACCTGTATGTTTGCATATATATGTATCTGCACAGTGTTCTAGGTCATCGTGTGCTTTATCTTCTTTTTTTTTAGATGCCATTACACACATTTCAGCAGGTGTCTGTCTGAGTCAACGATGAAACACAATCCACTGAGGGAAGCAATTAATCCAGCACAGAAAAAGCAGGTGGATCATAATGAACAAAAGCATTTGCAGACAGAGAGAACAAGTGACTCCAGCAGGAGGCGGACTCAAACACTTACCAGTTTATGTGGAAACAATTCCCCCCAACCTGCCCATGGCTATTGTTCCAGAGCAAGAACTATTACCACAAAATAACTGCTTTTCTGCCTCCACATACAATGGAAGAGGCGGATTCACCGTGTGGAAAGTGATACGCAGATTACATAGTCTGGTGTATAATGCCAGAGCAAATCAAAGCCAGCGTAGCCTATCTTGAATAATGATTTTGCTGCGGTCCAATAACAATGAAATTGCAAGTGCAGTCCTTTAAAATTGCATCGCACATAAAGGTGCTGACGGTGCTTAGTTTTTTAGAGTGTTGCCCACAGAGTGGACTAAAACCTGAGAGGAAGATCTATTATTTTATTGAGGCTTCCATCTCCTGCATGTGTCTTTAATCCCCTAGACCAACAGTGACCTCTAATGACAAAGCTTTGAACACCTTGAATTAGGAAAATGTGACATAAAGAACACGTGTTGCCTTGCTTGTCCAGGCTTATAAATACATCATTCAATGATGACTTTTCACAGAATAAAACACTTAAAATGTAGATTAATAGCATCAAGTCAAGAGGATAGCTCATTGGCATGCATATGTCAAATGTATCAGATGATATCATTATGACTGTAAATGGAGGATAATTAATGAGGTCCACCGACCAACATATTATTTGAAAAGCATTAATTTGGAAACGCTCAAAAGTGTAGTATGTAGGATTCCAGTAGTGTGGGAGAACCATGGTGACCAATGTGCAAACGCAACTGGCCCATGAAGAGGACGGCTCATCCTAATGAAAACACTACTATTCTTATTTCCAGGTGATTATCCACTAAATGAAACGCACTGTTACTTCAATAGTTGATGTCATAGTGATTAGTAAGAGATGAATGGGGCATGGTGGATTTCTGAATTATACATACACAAATAAATCTATGAGTCCCATTTGTTGTATATTACAATAACATTACAATTTTGGACGTATAATTCAGATTGTTTTCAGCCCAAAAAATAGGAAAAAACTAAGTTAGCAACTTGCCACAGACACGACGACAAGAGGGCGTTCAAGCGTTTATATGAAAGTGAATCCAAAAATATTTCATATTAGAATTGTAGCACTTTCATGCAAAATCGACCCCAGGTGACCCCATGCTGATTAACTTACTCAGCAGCTGGACTTCTGGTGATGTCACAGGTTCACATATCACATGAACATCCATCTTATCAGGCTTCAAGTGATGCATTTGTGGGCAGCGAGCCAGAGCACGGACGTAGCTTAGGTGTGTGTGTGTGTGTGTGTGTGTGTGTGTGTGTGTGTGTGTGAGACGAGGAGACTGTTCCTTTAAAACAACAATGGCGGCTCCCAAAGAGGTTACGCTAACCTCTCCCATCAGAACTGGAAATCATTTCTTCATTAAACAGAAGAGCAAGGAAGGCTTTTCGCCCATACAAAAAAATCGTTTTCGCTTTTTTCCCCGACTGGCTTTGGGCAAGAGTTTGATTGACAGAAGGTTCATCCAATCACCTGCCAAGTCCTTTAAGAAAGTGCCTGACCGTTTTTCAAACAGTGTCCATTGACGTCCATGCTTCAAAGAGAAACATGTGTCTCTACTAGCCAATATTGGAACATTTAGCTAACCTACATGTCAGCCAAGAGTATACAAGTTAGTGCTGTGGCTGTGTGGGTGTTGATTATGGATCAATATTGTTTTCCGTTAAAACGAGCGAGGGAGGATATTGACACTGATGTGGAAAGAATGTCACAACATCATGGAGTAAACAACGATAATCTTTCTGCTAAACTTCAACCGGCAAATCGCCACATTGCTTTAAACACGTGACCGCTCATGCCGATCACATCCATTATTTCCCCTCAAGAGGTCTTGGCTCCAATTCGTTTCGCCATCCATCCCAGGTAGCACGTCAATACATATCACCAGGATGAATTAGGTGTCTAGTATTCTGCCATTTCATTTCATGGGGCACCTGTCGCAGATTTGCTTGCTGAAAAAAAAGGTACTTCTGTAAGTGATCCCCGTTCTACTCGGACCCTGGTCCTTATTACATGCTGCACTTTATTTGTGATCTTTGAGTTTGAGTTTCCATTTTATTGCAACCCAAGTTGTAATCTTGTCACAGCCTCTTGGCTTGTTTTACTTGCTTATAAAGTAGTATTAACATTGTTTGACCCTTAACACATATAATATAAGGAATAGGATTACAAATCAACATTCAGTTCGTATTCCCAGTATTGCTCCATTACTTAAATATCTGCTTGTTTGTAAGCTTTCCCAGACTTTGGGTGGTTTAGTTGATATCCACTTCATCTTTGTGTGGATTTCTTGGTGATCTTAGGTGGCTTGTTTGGAATTCCGGCATTTCCGGTTCAGTGTTTTAATGCACGGGTGGAAAACTAAAATAAGTTGGGAAATGAACATCCGACTTGCCAAACTATTGTTGCACAGAGTGTAACACTGCCATGTCTTCTGTGTCATTTCTGCCCGAATTTCATCACCACAAATGAATACAATGTTAAATGAGAGGTAGTGGCAGACCCAACCCAACGTAATGTATCAAGTGATCAGCAACCTGTTTCATTTCATTGATTATAATTACCCAAAGTGATTGTTACTTAGCAAAGCAACTGTATGATAGATGCCAAAAAATACAATTTTGAAAAGCGTTGACTGCTTTATATACTGTGCATATCTTACTTGTCATTTCTGTGTCTTTCTCTGCCCCCTAAATGCAGCATTTAATCCTGACGAAGCTAAAAAGAGAAGTTTGAACATGTAAAAAGCAACCCAGCCAACATTTTGCTCTCCAGCCAGTTGTTCACTATAGTCCATGTCATGTCATTCCAAGAGGTCATTTCCCAGCATCACCACTAGATGACAGTCTTTAATTTCCTTTCTCTCATGCTTCATGGATTCATCATAACGTTTTGTCCTCTCAGCATGCTGCCTCCTCCACAAGGATGTTCAGCTGTCCAGCGTAGAGGATGAAAAACTGACCACTTATTACTAAGGACGCATATGCAGAGCATGCGTGTGCACGGCGCCACAACAAAGCACATGTTGCACAAAAAGCCCACACAGGATTCCTTGTCTCTGTATGTTTAAGATGTGCAGACATCCTGTTTGGCTCTTACTCCCTGTGTAAATATGATGTCCTATGGTTCCCACACTGCTGTAGAGCAGTGACCTTTGACCCCAAAGCAGCATCTTTTGTTTTTCCCTTTCAGTTTAATTTAGACTCTGCCTGTAACAAAACAATAAATTAATTAATTCCATCTGATGATGAAGGCCACCAGACGTGGGTGAAAGCTCCAGAAGAAATGTATTTACACCTTGTGATGATGGTAATTAATGGTCAGGGTAATTACACAAGACGCAAAGACGTACCACACCGAGCATGTAAATGACTCTGCACCATGTAATTCCAGTGCATCCCCGTATCTCCGGTGTATCTCCTGCAGCATCGCTTGTTTGTACACATTGTGACAGACGATAGAGAACTCGATTAGGGCCCTGGCAGAGGGGAGCAGTGATCTGCCGAAAGAGTCGCCTGGGCGAGCGAGCTTTGCTGCAAAGTCACAGCATCCCCCCTCTCTCTTCAGCAGAGCGAATCAGAGAGAGGCACAGAGACAACGCGGCACAATTTGTTGCATCCATCCGAATATATCTATCAGTTTAGCTCTTCGGAGCTCTGCCGTATTCCTCATCAAGCACTGCTACAGTTTCTTATGGCTGCGAGTGTGTGAGGTTGCAGCGTGACAAAGACGAGGCCTATCTGTGTCGGGCACAGACTGCTGGATCAGCATTTTGCTCAAAGAGATGGAGGGAAAACTCTATTCTTGGGTTATGTGGCTCGTGAGGGGCCAAAGGGAGCTGGGGGCTATATGCTATAGCATGCTACATCTCTTCCCATTGGGATTTAGTTTTTTCTTTCATTTCATTTTGTCTGTTTGTCATTGTATTCTCTACTATCCCCATTACACTGATGGTAGCAGCTACCATGCAAGGTGCCACCTGCCCATCAGGACTAATTCTAATACACAATCACATTCAGATGTTGATTGAACAGCTTTTGGGAATGATTTGTGGTTAATTGTTTTGCTCAAGGACACATCAGCATGGACTGGAGGAGGGATCGAACCGCTGATCTTCCGATTGGAAGACGACCCCCTCTACCTACCCGCCCCCTAAAGCAGGTCTGGGTGCTATTTCAACACTATATAAATATGCATCAAAACGCTCAATCCAGAGAGAAAGGCACTGCGCCTTCAAACGAGCCGTAAGGACTTCTGTAAGGTTGTGATGTCAAAACTATTCATTCAGAGTTTAGAAAGGGGACGGCGGACTGAGAGTCAGTTTCCTGTATCGGTGACACATGTGTTTTGCCATTGCCCCGCCCCTTTAGGAGTCTAGCGGTAAGTTCTATTAAATCAATGTGAACTTGAACACAGATTAAATTTCGTAAATGCTAAATATGATATACACATAATATATGTGTGAATACCTAATGTTAGCAAAACATAAAGACATTGCACACATTTTTTAATTACATTTTTATTTATTACACTATATTTATCCCTTTATGGGGGACATTTTTCTCTGCATTTGACCCATCCCTGTATATAGAGGGAGCAGTGGGCTGCCAATGACAGGCGCCCGGGGAGCTAGGGGTACAGTGTCTTGCTCAGGGACACTTCGACACATGACACGTCCCAGTCAAGGATTGAACCTTCGACCTTGCGGTTACCAGACAACCCTCTTAACCCCCAATAAGCCACGGTTTTTTTTACATTAAAGAAAGTAGAAATCCCAAAACTCAAGTATGAACCTGAAGACGAGCATGATATGTCCCCTTTAAGATGGCAGCAAAGTCAGCTCCCTTTTCCATCAGCGTGTAAGATACAGCCCCCTGAGCCTGCACCGCTGCCAGAAAGACCCACTTCAACATGGCTTGAAACCTCTCCAAGAGTTCACCTTCATTTAAATGTGCAGCTGATCAATACGCAACATTAAAGCAGCAATAATTGGCTTGGCGAATTGCCCCTTGAAAAGGCACACTGGGGAATTGGGTTAATTTATTTAAGAGCTCCCCCGCCGCCTGTTGTGCGTCTTCAGTCTTGTCATGGAAAAAAAAGAAAGTTTGCATTTTCTTTTCCCAGTCTTTCCATCCCCCTATCTCCCCCCAGCCACTACCCTCATCCCCCGGCCCAGCGTCTTTTTTCTCGGACTAATTTGTTCAGGCCGGTATCTTCCCTGCAGGCGAGTGATGCCGACTTTGACTTTCACTCCCCTCGGTTCCTTTGTGAAGCGGTATCAGGGGTGTTTGTTCAGCTTCTGAGACTGCAAACACCGAGCTAAAGGGCAAAAGGACACCGGTCACTCAGGACCTATTCTGCTAATGAAGGCAGATTAGTCGAGCAACGATGTCCACAAACACACGCATGCACATCGCTTTTATTGACTGTTTGAAGCGAATGCATGTGGATTACATTGAGTGGAGAGATCACATAGTTCATTCTCCATAGGAAGGACTTCGAGGGAGACTTTTTGGACTCATATGCTGTCCTCTCTTCTACATCAGTGAGCTGTGACATGATTCCAATTCCCCGCGATCATTTTGTTTTCCTTCTTGAGGATGTGCGGTATGGTTATGTTAACCGGATCTCGCTTCCCTTCTCTCTCATTCATCTGATTATCAAGCATTTTAGTCTTAAGGGAAGATTGCCTCAAGCTAAATAAAAGAAAAATGTGTCTTACAAGTGTAAGACATCATGCAAAAAGAAACGGGGACTTCTAACCAGGTAACCGCAACAACGCAGAACAAAGAAATAATAATTAGGACAGATATAAAGACAATGACACTTAGATACCTGCTCAATTTACTCTGGTCTCTTGAGTTCATTTGTATTAGCTCCCTACCGATCTGGCATCAGAACAGATCATATCTCTGCTACTACATTTGAGACAATTTTTAGCCTTTTACAGCCGCTGTACTTTAAATAACTCTTCTGAAAGAATTCTGCAATTTCATGCAACATTGTTGCCATGGCATGGCGGTTAAAATGTGCATTCCGCCTTATGACAGGAAGTTGTCATCTTCAACATCCCATCCTGGTACAATGTTCTCACTACCAAACGCAAAACTCCCTATAACCAATTGGGCCAGCAAAATAAACGGTTTACCTTTTCTGAACTGTACACCCGGTCAGCGATGCTGAGAGCCTCTCCATCAAACCTTCCAGTTACTGCCCTAAACAAAGTTTTTATCCCCTCTGCGATCATTACCCTGAACACATATGACAACCAACATGTAACACCCCCCCTCCCCACCCTGCTCCATTGCTAAGATATATTGACGTATATGCAAAATATATCATTGCTTGATTTTCCTTGGACAGATATGGTGCTATTACGGCGTGTTATGTCTGACAGCGAAGCACTGATTTGAGGGGAATGCTACCGCTCTTGTCACATCACACCTCGGTGGTGCTCTCTCACAGAGAAGCCTCCCATCTCAGGCATTCATAAAACGTGTCAACGGAACAATGAATAAAATATTAACCGAGCTATTTTGCAACAGCGCTACGCTGCTGAGCTGCACTCTGGTCGCTGACTCTGAAGAAATGACGGTACAGTATGTGCCACCTCTGAGTGTCTATGGGTTTATTGATTTGAATGGAAATCACCCCATATTTGTCATTTTTATTCATTCACCTGAAATCAGCTGTTTTTTTCTCCTGAACATGTACAATTCACCTTCCCTACCATCAGTTCATATTTTCAACATTTTTGCCTTTGTGCTCACACATAAATGCATCATTAATGTTTGATGCTAATACTTTTGTACTTCTACTCACGCATAATTTTGAATGCAGACTTTTTTGACCTTTTACGTGATACAGAATGTTTACTCTCTGGTATTGGTATTTTACTATAATATCTGAGTACTGCTTCCACTGCTGCATTGGTATTGAAGGGGACATTTTATGAAATACTCCCTTTTGATTCATTTATGCACAGAAATGTGTGTATCTGGAGTGCCTACCAACCCAAAAACTGTGCGATAAGACGACCCAGTCCGTTTTTGTGGGCTGTCTAGATTATAAAACGTGATTTAACAAGCCAATCAGATGCTGCTTCCCTTACTATGTCACATGCAGGTTCATTAGAATAAACCGCCCCCTCTCAATTTGAGCATCTCCACCCACGCTTTGAGAACTACCTTTGCAAAGGTGCGTTATATTTATCTCATAAGCCAATCAGAGCAGACTGGGCTTTTTTGGAAGGCAGGCTTAAAGAGACTGTCTGAAAGTGAGTGTTTCAGACAGAGATTATGAGGAAAATAATTAGTTTTTTTGTACATGAAAGCATGGAAACATGTTCTGGTAGAAAGCCTGAACATGAGCATGATCAAGGCTATAGGCAATTGCATAAAAAGTAGATGTAAATAGGATGCAACACACTCTAGGTGACGAAAAAAGTATGCACAGTTGCATGAAGCACAAATTTGTGCAAATAAAGCACCTTTAGTTAGTTTCATTTTTAAGTTTTTTTATACTTCCTGGTTCATGATTATTTTGATTACATAGGAATTTATTTTGTGGGATGTGTACGAATTACAGCGCATTCATTTTTGTAGTTATAGCTACCAACGCTGGATGAGAACCACCTGAACAAATACAGTACCTCAAGGATCTGAGATACTGTATAATGAGAAAAGTCTTAAAGCTTCTCCCCTCCAGTAACGCCGTCCACATATGCTAACTGTACTTCATTATGGATGACAGACTCGGGGGGGCAGTGAGCCTTTTTTTTAACTCACTGTGTCATCCTCTCCTTGCCTTGTAAAACATTAAGCTCCACACTATGCAGTCAGCCATACCCCAGAGACGATCAGCACAGCAAGGGAGCCGCAACAAACGGAGAGACAGAGGCAGCGCCATGGAATGAGTCAAGAGTTGGAAAAACAATATCTTGATGGAAACATCCATCTTGTCTTTGCTTGAATAGAAGCGTTAGTGCTAGAGTTAGGAGGAATGTTTGGTAAAAGAATGGCTTTGTGATGTTCATAACCGATGTCCGATCAAATAATGGATAGTTCTGAGTCCTCCTCTCTTGTAAAGGATTCATTTAGATTGGGTTTGCTTTGACATTTTAACTAGAAGGCTACTGAGATAGTACTACATACAACTATTGGCTATTTGCTCAAACACAATTGTTCTGCTTCCTTGTTCATCAATGAATGTGCCACAACAGAGTCCACAACCGCGCTAGCAGCTCGAAGGCACGATCGACTCTTGAGGGAATGCTGCAACCTTCGAGAAAAGGGCACACTTGCCAACCCTTTCCGATTTCCCCGGTAGACTCCTGTTTTTCATTGCCCTCTCCCAGTTTCCTCCCAGTGTCACAATTCTGCAGATTTTCTTTCTTCAGACTCTCTTTTTGACACATTTGAACACATTTTTTAGTATCGCAATATTGTTTCCACAGTACAGCTATACCAATCGTTGTTTGCATGAACTTGATCAGAGCTGCTCGTCAAGCCATTGGAAGTAACAGTGCAGTGGTATAGAATTGCAGAGCAAGCTACTAAAGGTAAGAAATACTTAAGCAAGGCCAAAAAATATGAAGGAACGGATGAATGAAAACTGATGCAAGTTCATACCAGAAGGCAAATTCATTTTAATTATTAAAGTTAAAGTTAAAAAGTATTTGAGATATTTTTTTAAATGCTGTAAAAGTCACCAGAATGCAGCAACTCAAATGTTCAGACCCCCCACTCTGGTTACAAATTCTGCCCTATTTTTGAGGTCTCAAGTTTGGCATTTATGGACAAAGGCCATGTGGCATCCAAGCTAGCACTGTCTCTTGTGATAAAATGTATACAGTGTTTACTGCCAGTCCTCCACCTTTGGCAATGGAAGGAATCTTTAACTGTGTTTTTCAGTACAATTTACAGCCCGCGAAGCCCTGCCAGCAAGAATGCTGCTGAAAAGAACGAGCATCTCTGTTACATGACCATCACCTCACAGGCTGTAGCGGTTGGCTAGATTGAGAGTCTTAAGTCACAGTGATGCTTCAAGCTAAATGCTAATGTAGCGAGTATACGTGCTGCAGGAATTAGTCCTGAAACATAAAAATTAGTCAACCTGTTTACACTTCCTGCTCCCTCCCCTGAAAGTGAATGGGTTTTTGGGTAGATGCTAGAAATAAAGTCTGTGGTTAACATATAGATTTTATGTAAGAATGATATGGAGATTGAGACCATGAACTCATGTTTACAATGTTACAATGAGGTAATAAATCAAGTGAGAAGTAGAGTCATTCTCTCTTAGACTTCCATACAATCAGACTTCTTTTTGCAACGAAAGGAGTTGCCCACTGATGACCATTAGAAGGAATGCAAGTTAAAGGCCCTTAGCTTCACTTCTCAGAACCGAAGGTTTCTGAGTTAACACAATTAAGAGATTTTAGCATTGTTGTTCTACGATATAAAACACGTCTGTAAACTTATTCATTAAGTGTCTTAAAAAAGCTAAATTAGACTTCACGTTAACTTTGTACTTCTGCCGATTGCATTCACCTTTCAAAAATCACAAAAAGGGGTGCATAAAGTATAAAAAGCATTTGTTGGCAAAGCAAAATTTCTGCAATAATCCCAAATTGAAAGGTATTACTGGCTTTTTGTTGAGGGAACCAGTGCGATGTTAACTTCCTGGGTTGGCCTACAGTCCCTGTACCACTCATAGGTGACTTCAATTTTACATTCTGATCTTAACTCTGATCTCTGACTCAGGAAATGGCCCTGCATCAAAATTATTCACCTAAGGTCCTTAAGGTCATACATTGTGTGGGAACCACGGATGTATGTGCAAAATGTAATTATAGTCCATCTAATATTTATTGAGTTATTTCCATTGTCACACTGTAAGGGGGGAAATAGTGCTTCACCTGCCAGCCTTCTTATTTCTTGTCCCTAAACCCACATGAGCTGCACAAATAAACTGTCTCAGGTCTGTGTACTTTACCAGGACGACCTTAATAGAGCAGCAGATTGTGATTTTGTTTTGATGAACTGCCAAAGGATGTCTATCTCATCTCTGCAGCCCTGTTCAATTAAAACATCTCTCCTTCTTCCTCTGCTCTTTTTCTTACCTCAGCCCTCCCTGCTTCTCTTCCATCTCTGGATAACAGTGTGGGTGGAAGCTTGGTGATATTCCAGCCGTTGGTGGAGTTAATATATATTCTCTAAATTGCCTCTCCTTTTTTTTAATGAACCACGCCATCTGGTAAGCGGTGCTCCGCGGGGGCCTCGGGGGGGAAGCTGTTTGTTGCCACAGGAAACCTCAGCTTGACACCCAACTTGGGAGAGGTCGCAGACAATATGGTGGCCGAGGACAGGATCGATAACCATGAAATTGCCTTGCATACCCCAAGTGAAGATCATTTAACTCTAGTGTCATGCATCTATCAATTTGTCCCCGTGGTAAACTGCACACATACAAGCCAGGGGGGGGCTCACATTACTGTAAGCTGGTGTATGACTCACCAGACAAAAGTGCTGCGAAATGATATCATGATCAGCTGTTAATTCATCTTTGATGTCCTTTTCTATACATACGTATGTTTTAGCCTCACGGCTCAGAACTACTTTCCGTCCCCCATCACCTTGATTGTCACCATTTATTCATGTTCTGTTACAAAGCGGCTTTCCCTCAAAGCAGGTTTCCATTACCTTTGTAGGTCTGTATCACAGCAGACTATTCGACTTGTTATAGTAAGAGGAGCACAGGTGTTACTAATAACATTGATGAGGGCTCTGTTGTATTCAAGTGTCCCAGTAAGCCATGACACTATGGTAGTGAGCCAGCATGTACAGTACCAGGAGCCTGAAACTGATCATCATTCATTTGATAACAAACACCTCTGCTTTTCCTACTATGACGTGTCAAAATATCTTATGTGTGAGGAAGAAGTCTCTCTGGGTCCTAGCATCGGAAGAACAACATGTTTGACCAAAGCAATACAATGGCCACAAACTTCCAACTTCAGGAACTCTGCAGTATGATGGGGTATTAGGGCCATTGTAGGTTAAAAAGTCTATGAGAAAATAACTTCTCACTGGATTTATTACCTCAAAACCGCAGTCCACAAACCAATTGATGATGTCACAGTGACTATGTCCACGTCCTCTATTCTATACAGTCTAGTCAGAGCGTGGCAAAGGTCCTGAAAGACACATATATGCGTTCTTTCTGTGTTCTTTTTTTTAACATAATGCATTGGTATGCATTGTTCTTTACCCATTCCGTTCTCTATCATGTAAGACCTGTTGGCTCTGGGGTTATCAGATACATCCTCAAGATTGCCCTTTCCCGATGTCCTCTAAGACGGACAGCCAAGGCAAAGGTCCTTAAAGATCCATACACACGTTTTCTTTCAAGTTCATTCTGTGTTCTTTTATTAAATTGAAAATATACTAATATAATAAATATAATAATGTATTTATTTTGTTCTATCAGCTTTGACTGTCCATCACCTCGTGGCTTTAATTCTTGCTGAAGTAATCAAGTTAACATGGGCGGTTATTTATACAAAACCTATCAGCAACAAGCCATAAAGGGACAAAGCCAGATATATAATGTATGCTTCCACCTTAGTCAGAAACATTATACTGGGCCCTGGGGAAATATTCAAGAGGAAATGCTGTAGTTACAGTCTCAGTGTTTAGGAGAGCTTGTGTGTGTGTGTGTGTGTGTGTATATTTGCATGTGTGTGTTTGTGCTGTGGGGGTGGTTCCTCTGGTGGATGACTAATGACTTTGTGTGTGTGTGAGGGATGGGGGTGGGTGGATTGCTGGTATGCGTGCATGTGTGTGCCTTCAGAGATGGAGAGAGATTTCCCTTATTTGCTCAGAATGATGTACCAGGAGACGGACGTGCTCGTGTATGTTAATGCTCACGTCAACGAGTTCAAATGACCTGTTAAAACGGTCACTTTATCTACAGAGGCAGGTTGAGGAGAACTGATGGTTTGTCTGAACCTGTTAACCTTGAATCCTCCACCCAAACTGTGGACTGTGACCCCCCCCCCCCCCCCCCGTTCATCCCTCCAAGTGGTGCACGGTGCATTAACATCTGTCAACGTCAAATATGTAATTTCCACACCAGTCAAAGTAAATTGTCCAGCCTCCCAACAGCACTTTTTTAATAATTTACAAATCATGGTGCGGCAGAAAAAATAGGTACATGCATGCCCCGGTGTGTGTTCGGGCCGTGGCGCGTGTCATTTGTCAGCACGGTTCCCTCGCTCCATCGATTCCTGTAAAAAAAAAAAATGGACACATCAGGCGTAGTTGTGTTTGCACAGCAGGTTAAAAAATGTAGCTGTGAGTCAGTATGTGTTAATAAACGCATGCATGTACAGAACATGATAAACGTCTATGTAAGCACTGGAAATAAGTATAGTATTCTTATTATCTTAACTGTGGTGTAAACCAGAACCAGTTGGTAGTGGCGTTGGAAATCAGGACATTTTAGTGTGTTTACAGACATTTGTCGGGACTCGGGACACCAAGCTTGAAACCGAGCCTATCCCGGACAAACCGGGACAATCCCGGACAAACCGGGACGTCACTGTACCTAGACATTGTATTAGCCCACCGAACCCCGACACATCGTTGTCAAAAGCAGTGGCGGGCCGTGCATTTTATACCTGGGCCTTCTGAGCTGTCCTACTACACTTGAGCCAGCTCCTAATAACCTCATTAACAATACACATATTCGTATTAAACCGTTCAGTACGAGGCTTATGAACCGAACAATACGTTTGAATAATACTAGTGCATTTGGAAAATGCAGAAGCTTAAATTGTGGGAAATATAATGTTTTCGGTGGACTGCGCTCACATAACAGACAACGGGCTGTGTGACCTTTTGAACCCGGAACAATAACAAAAAGGGAGGCTAGGCTAAGCTAAACTAGCTTGGCGGGGAAACAGCGGCACATAATCTACGAACTCTCCCCGCAGCGTTTAGCTGTTCCCTACTGATTCAAACAGGGCTAAAGCAATCGCCACATAATCTCCATTTCTCCAGACCATAATTCTTGCTTTGTAAAAAAGAAAACAGCGAACGGATTCAATTGTCCGGACAATAACCCTGACGGTTACCTGATAAGCATGACGGGATGCTTCGTAATTATCGGACAGTGCATATAGTCCAAATCAATGTAATTAACACAATGACAAGAACAAACTCACAAGAACCAGTCACATATATTTATATGACAACAAAGCAACAAATCAATCCAGCAACGCTGCAGCGCTAGAGCACGAGCCATTCATATTATTCATAAAAACCACACGATAGACAAATGAACACAGTAGAAACACTACTGCAGATGTAGAAACACAAAAGCAGTTGACTTACCACAGCTGCCTTCACTTAAAGACAAAGTCCATCCTCCTTTCTAAAGTCAGTAACTCCCAAATCCATTTCTCCTCCTTCAGCCATTGAGTGTTGAAAAAACAAAGCTAGGTAAAACAAAAAAGAATCTACATCAAGCAAAACGCTAATAATGTCATAACTTCTCTTAGATATGTTTCAACCTGAACTCTTACTAAACACTAAGATCTGCTAGCTAGCTTTCTGTTTGATAAAAGTCACGCTGGCCCACTGACCAATCACAGCGCACCTTAATGCTGACGTACTTAGCAGGCTACCTGGGTAGCACTGGCACCTCAAAGAATACGCCCAACATGTCAAACTAAAGATCTGATTGGTTGAAGACTATGACAATCAACAATATCGTCCCCATTCACTTTAATCTGCAAAGTCTCTCTAGAGGACCTCAGGCCTCTCTCACATAGAGACATAGGGGCTGAATCTGATTGGATAAAAGCTCTCCTTAAAACAAGCTGTGCTGAAAGCAGAGCAACAGAGGAAGACAGGAGCTGTGCAATGAGAAAATAAGATAATGGGGAAAATAAAATGATACTACATGTAGTGTATTTGTGAAAAATGATTAAATGATAAAATAGCTCTAACTTTGTGATTCTGTTTAGGCCAGCAGAGAAGGCTTAGCTGGCCCTGACGGCCCACCACTGTTTAAAAGTAACATTATATAAAAAGTAAAGGTAAAAGTAGAAGATTCTCCTGAAACTCAACGTGGTCTCCTTACTAGCATTTCTTTCATCATTCAATCTCACTTCAACTCTCTGGATGCAACTCTACACACAAGCAATGTTGTAAGGGTTTATGGACAACCAACATGACCAATGCAACAGTTTGTCAATGTAAAGCAGAGAGATGTACTTCTCCTTGAGATACTCTAGGTTGTCCTTCAAACTCACCCAGGCTCAGTTCTGAGCTGCACACACAGCTGTCTTGGCTACGTTTCTAAGCTGTTGGTTGGAATATTTGGCAGCCGGTTGGTCACGAACACAAACATGCTGCTTGAGGATTACAGATTGAAAAAACAACTTGGAGAAGCCTGTCTAGTCTCGACCGTGTTATCTTTAAACACCTGTAACACTTGCTTCAAGTGTTCCTTTTAAGGGTGTAACAGGATAACTTGAGGCTTATAAATCTTTTAAATATAAAAACCACGTCACCAATAATGTTGACATCCGGTTCAGTCAAGTCCATAGTTTCTATAGAACTGAACACTTAATACGCAGCTGGCAGAAGCAGCCTGAAAATACCCGGAGTGAAACCTTCTGTTTGGTAGTTTATGATTGCAGTCATTTATTCCCTGCTTTTTTTCTTTTTCTTCCTAACCCACTAACCCCCCCGAGCACCCCAGTATTCATCTGCTTTATGCAGGGATGGGTTAGGAGCCAAAATCAGGTCCGGTCTCCGCCCAGCACCTCGCCAGTCTGTTTCCAGCCTACAGCTCAGCTCCGTTCTACCACTACCACCGGATCTACTCTCTTTAATAAAACAACCTGTGAACTTTTTCAAACCTTTATCCGAGTTCTGCTCTTGGGTCCTAACTCCACTCGCTGCAGTTAACACACGTGTACTTAACATGTAATGTGTTTCACTGGTAGCTGCATGTATGTGCATTGTATATTTTACTGTGTTTCATGGAGGTAATTTGCTTAAGCATGTACATGTACTTCTTTCTTAAAGCTGCATGCACTTCTTCTACCCCTTGAGGACGCCAGCGTTCTTAATCAGCTTTACTGTCTTTCAGAGGCTGCAGCACGCTTAGTTCAGAGCTAGCGTGGAGGTACTGGTATCTGGGGTGAGGCTACATTTTGGGCAAGAGAAAAAATGGCGTTGCCAATCTCTAATATCCAAGTGAAAATGGGTTATTTTTATATAAACATAATTGAGCATGGAAATGGCCATCATGAACTTCCATCATAATGTTCTGAGCCCTTTTACACTCTTAACGTACAACTTTTGAATATGCGCCTATGCAAAACACAATATCTATTACACATTTTTAATCATAAAAAAACTTGTGCTCCAGGTTCACAGCTTTTAAATGATGTGCACCCATTCTTTGTGGCGTATGCTGTTGACCTGCTATGACAAGCTTTGCAGTTAGTGCTTGAGACTGTAAATGAGGTGAAATGGAAAAACAGTGAGCTAAAAAGGCTAAAACGCTCCATAGAGCTGAGGGGAACTGTGGTCAGGTAATAATTCTCCGTAGGTTTGTCACTATGAGCGACCCCTTTCACATAACCCATCGTCAATTGATCTATTGTTAATATTAAAAACATCAAATAGTGCAGCTTTAACATGTCCCCACTGTGTTTGAAGTAAGAAAAGAGTGTCCATATTCCTATTTATTTGATCAGATTTCAGTTTTTAAAAACTCCACAGTCATCATTTTATGTGACTCACCCCATTAATGTACCGTATTGTTAAGTGATACAGGGCCTTCTACTTTGAATTCCCAGGCCTGTGCTCGGTGAGTAATGATGGACTGTTGTCTGCTGTCTCCCTCCCGGGGGAAGCATCTCGGATAAACCTCTCACCGAACTCCATTAGTTGAAAAAGCTCTCTGCTTAGTGTCGGCTCAGTTATATATACGGCTCACATTTGTTTTATGTTTGTACTTAATCGATGAGTGTAGTTTTATGTGACGTCTCCTTTTTTTATCAAACACTAGCCCGACCTCTCAGGGAGATTAAACTTTGGGATTGTTTGGTTGATTCTTGTCAGCGGAGTACTGGCCGAGCAGGAATGCCGTTCACATTTTGTGTGCTTTAATATTTTGTCACGCTAGCTCTTACAGAGCAGAGGGCATGTTTGACGGACGGGCCAAAGTACCCGGAGTAGGGTTGAGATGTTGCTATGAGGGATTTAAAAATGGAGAACAATCGCATGCTTACTTTAATGCTGAAATGTCATCCAAAATATTATGCGTTACTCCCAACGTTCACTAAAACACTTCACACAAAATACGTCACAAAGGTCTCTCATTGGGTCCGCTGAAATATTGATCAGCACCAATGTGCTCAGATGCTGCATGTTGATCCACGAAAACTCTTCTGGCTGCACCATTACCAGCGTCACACGCTCTCAAACAAATCCACCTGCACTTCCGTGCGTCCAGAACCCAATTCCAGGGGACATCTCTCATAATTGACGTCACCCAGAACGACACCAGGGTCCCTCTGCAAAGTGTGTCTCATTCTCATATGTCCCTGATGGGTTCTGGAATGTGACACCAAGCTTTATAAACGGCCACGGAAATTGTCCACTGGCGTTGCTATGATAAAAATTCTGATTGGAAAAGTTATTCTCTTCATTTTGTGTATGAGTGGGTTGGGAAGGAAAGCATCAGAGGGACAAGTGGAGGGAGAGCGATGGTGAAGCTTCAGTGTAATGCGTGGATTTATTTATCGCTCTGTTCCACTGGGCTCATTCCTTCCCTCCCTTCCTCCACCACCTTCTTCTTCCACATCCATGCTTTATGTACACAATCAATTATTCAACATGCAGCTTTCACAAGCTGTGCCTCCCACTCTGCCAACTGCACGCCTTGTTGTAGCCTCAGATAAACACAGCTACTGTAGGCTGCAGACAGCAGCAGAGCTATGGCCTGCTCCTCTCATTCTGAGGACGCTGTAAGGCGTTTGCTTGCCAGGGTTGTATACTGTCTGCGAGGCCTCAGTGGATTTATCGATTGGAACTACTCTTGTCCACTGATGCTTTAAGAAAACGATGCTGAGAGATCACCCGTGTAAATAAGGGAAATTCCTCTTATACCAGAAATGGGTCTGAATTTGACAAAAAATGACTAATAGAGACTACTAACTGACTTTAGATGTATCAACCGTGTATCACTGACCTGCTGTCACATTCATACTTTATTTATTACATACTTGAAGGTCCAGTGTTTTGTATTTAGCTCATCAGTATTCAGAACTATGTTTTCATTCGTGTATTATCACCTGAAACTAAGAATCATTGTGTTTTCACTAGCGTGGGCGAGTTGGCAATGAGAATTTGTTGGAAGTTAGTTGGTTGCAATCTGCAACCTCACTACTAGATGCCACTAAATCCTACACACTGGTCTTCTAAACCTGTATATGTGACCAAGAAATTGTGTTTCTCACAAGCCCCCAAGGACAGCGCTGGACTTTGAAGCTAATTCTACATAGTGGCCAAGTGGTGGATTTCCTGGGTCAGGTACGTGATGCAATGTAGCCCAAATGACTCTTTACCTATAGACTTACATTCGGAAAGACACGTTTGTAACTCAACGATTATGCGCTGTATCCAGTTCTCTTCATTCCCTGGAGAAATCTAGTTGGGGAATTTTGGTTTGTAACTTATCCTGACTGTGGAAACAAGGTGTGTCATTCACATTTAAGGAATCAGCTTCCTATAGACAGCCAGTCACTGCCATCACTGCATATGTGGTTGGCCGTGTAATAGACTTTGTCTCTCACAACTGGGATATGATCCAGCGCCCTGTGACTCTGAACAGGATAAGTGATCTAAAGACCAATAATTTGCACAAAATGAAGATGTGAACATTCTTTCACCATCCCTCCTACACCGGATTCTTTTTGTCGTCTCTAGACGTAGGATTTGACATTCACATGAGATCACGCAGGACAGGACACACAGACTGTTTAGCTGTTTGTGTTGTATGTTTAAAACTGGATCCTTTTGGAAACAGTAACAAACAAAACACTAACACCCACTAACATCTGGCTTTTGTCTTCAGTGGGAAAGGTAGCAAACGGCATTCATTCCAGAGAGAGACTGCAGCAGAAGAAAAGACAGGTTGGTTACCCGTTAAAAATGTAGTCTAAAAACAAAACAAAACTTGAAGGCATACTCGTCTACAGGCAATATAAAGGAGTCTATCACCTAATTCTATTGTGGTTAAAAGGTTTGTTTGAAAAATAACAAAATATATATTAAGAGTGGGAAGTTGTTTTCTGATGTGGCTGCAAACTACACAGTGCTTCATTTCCGGTTGCATCTCTTGTTTCCTGAGTACTAAAGGACACTGTCCATTGCTACACCTAATTATTCTGACACCACAAGTAGTACAAATGACGTCTCATTGGACCAAAAGCATATTTGTCTGACAGCCCTTTGTTTCGAAAACCAACGGCAATTGTTCCAATTGCTAATCACTCTGAAAATACACATTATCCATGCAACGAACTGAAGCACATGGCTAATCCTTATGTCATCAAACCCTTTTTCCTTCTGGTGAAGGCATGACCCACCGCTCTGCCTCTTATTACCCGTTGCCGTCGTTGGTTGGGCTAGTTAGGTTTAGGCATGGGGAATAAGGGCGGTTAGGGTTTTGGGTCAGAATATAGGGGTACGCCCAACAGAGGCAAAGTAAGGCGGGTCCTGCCTTTGCCATAGTAGGAATAACAATACCATGACTGGGAAGGTAGGACATCATTTTGGATAATAATCAGCCACGTGTGTCATCTCCTTACACAAAAGGTTTTTATTTATGGAGCAATAGGCCTTCGGGACAAAGCTAAAATGTGCCTCTTCTGTGGCCATGAGTAAAGTGAAAGATTGGTACATTTATCAGAGTGCTTGGCTGGAGCTTTCAGTTGTACAAAAGGCTCATTTCAAATGGCAGAGGTTAACAGCACTAATGCAGCCGATCCAGACCGGTACAAGAAAACAATGCCAAACACCATTATCTCATCTCACTGTCCTGTTTTGCATCAGTCTGCAATTCTGCACTCTGCACTATTCAAATGAGAGGAAGTAAAAATAGCTGCAGGAAGATGACAGAGGGAAGGATGTGGGTAAAAATGGAATACAAGAGACGTGCCTCAAATCCCTGAAAGAGATTAGAGAGGAAATAATCATCAGAGGCTCCGTCTGCCTTGACGCACTGTTACCTGTGGTGACGGCTGTACATATCGAGACAAACTAGAAAGGTGCATTCAGTAAAGTGCAGATCTCTGCCAGGTGTGTCTGCAACGACCACTGTTGTATTGTGTGATTGAAAGAATACAACCCACAATTGGCTAACCCCCCGACACTAATCCTAAAACACACTTCATTCAAACTCAAAACCAGCAGCGATGTATGCAAGCAACTGGCTCAAATCCGTTGTATAAAAACAGAATTAAACTCACCAAGCTGTCTATCCGCGTAGTAGTACTCAACAGTATGTGTACTGGTAGTTCTGTTAGCGGTTAGCCAAACACACCGTCCAAAACAATGAAATTGACTGCCCCCCCCCCCCCCCACACGTCTCTGGGAGCAAAGCAGCAGCTGGAGGTTGGCGATGCACACAGCTGTATTATAACAAGCGGTCCCTCGAGTGTTGAGTGAGGAGTCAGCAGGCAGTCTAATGCAGGCGATAACTATGATGCAGTTTGCTGCAGCAGAATGTGAGGTTAGCCGTGGACAGACACTGAGGTGCACGCTCAAGGACGCATTCACACCACGCGACCGATCGCATGATCCTCCAGTTGGAGATATCAACAGCACTAACTTCAACTCATTTCAACCAGTTGTATTTCTTGTCATTGTATAATACATATTTCTGCACTGTGGGACTTGATGATTTCACTGCTTGCACACCAGGTTCTCTCCTGTCTTGTGAGAATACTGCGTAATAAACACTAATGATATACAGAATGAAATGGTATGCCAAACCATGCATCTGAAATGAGAACCACTAAGGTTTCCGTGTGTAATGTGTCACATCGACAATAAAACGCTCCTCCCTAACTAATTAGCCATTCCATGCACGCCGGTCAAAGGCAGTTATCTCCGTGAGGCCTCCCATTACCAGCATCGTTTCCACAGCCGTCAGTGTAAACCTTGCTCTCTCTGTTCCTGATCAGGGCAGGCAGCTCTCGGCCCGATACAGGAATATCAGTTAGAATCAAAAAACATTCTTCATCCTACAATCACTGTCTCAGAACTAAAGTAAATGTATAATACATATGGAGGGGCAATGATCCCAGGGGGTGTGACAGGATTGTATTGCTCTGAGGTTGTCAAAATTAGATTTGCACATGTATCACTAAAATCATAATAACACACTTACTGGATCATTTACACAAAAGTCTTACTATTTTGTTGTCCTGGCTCAAAAGGAGTAGGTTATTTAGGCCACATTCTGTTTAAAGCTGGTGTCAGATGAACATCAGTCTACACTCACATTACTAGTATTATACTGTGTATAGAATTAGATTCCAGTGGTGGATATGTAGGATTGTAAAGCCCAAAATTGTGTAGACGCCACCACTTTGTTTATGTTGACGAAACTGACGAGCTATATTCATTAAAGAACGTTGATTTTATTTAAAAAAAGATTGTTTTAATCAATTATTTCAAGTAGAGGATTTTCTTAAAATCACACTAGCCTATAAACCAGGGGTCACTAATAGGCGGACCGCGGTCGCTGTCCTATCCGGACCCGGACGTAGAACTGATGGATAATTGAGAATTATACATTTTGGCGGAGCGCTTCTATTTTACCTGCGCAGCTTTTCTAACCTTTACGGTACTCGGTCAGCCGTCCAGGAAACACACCGACCAATCACATGCTCGTTGTAAATCATCACACGTGACGCTACTCAGCCAATCGAATGTGTGTATTCTGAAACGCATCGTGAGAGAGAGACGGCGATAGAAGTCATTTCACATGAAGTGCTCTAAAGAGAGAAGTGGACCTCGAAAACAGAGCTTTAACAAAGAATGGACGGACTCGTATTTGTTCATTCTTCCTGCTGGCGCTACTAAACCTCTCTGTCTCATGTGTTCAGATACCGTGGTCATTATTAAACACGCCGATGTGTAACGCCACCACGAGACCAAACACTCCAATCTGAACTGAGGGAAGATGTTAAGATGTGTAGAGATAGTTTATTATGAAGTTGACTGAGACCGTTATGATGTGAAATGGATTTAACAAAAGAGAAGAGATAAGTCAACTCCAGACACTCTTTAATTTCTCATTTGCACTTTCTTTTAAGATGCAAGTTTTTCAAAACTTCTCTTTTGTGTATTTTATTTTTAGATGGAGCCCTTATTTTACTTGAAATGAGAAGAACATTCATTCATGTATTTCTATGTATTATTTATAATCTATCCAGTTCAATTTGAAAACTGAGAATAATAATTGTTCAACTATAATGGATGTGTACTTTCTTTATTTGATTTGACAGTTGTTGAATACACAGAGACGTTGTTACTATATATATGGCACTAAATAGCGCAAATGAGATATTATTGTAATGATCCGGACCTTTGCACGAGAAGATTTTCTCAATCTGGACCTTTTGGAATCTTAATTGAAGACCCCTGTGACAGACCTTCACGTCAACAGAAGTTCACCATCCCAGCATAACTAAGATGGGTGAGGAGACCCCAGGAAGCCTGATCACAGCCGAATCAAATAAAATGAAATATCTTTCTAAGAAATTAGCGCCATGCTACGTCGTTAGAGCAGACGCTATGAGTCTGCCTCAGAGCTGTCCAGGTGTCTTGTGTGGAGTTGTTGAAAACAGTCGAGCAAATTCAATTCAATTCAATTCATTTTTGTATAGCACAAAATCACAAATGTGCCTCAGAGTGCTTTACAATCTGTACACATATATATGTATACACAACGTCCTCTTGTCCTGGAACCCTCACATCAGAACAGGAAAAACTCCCCCAAAAACTTTTTAACAGGGAGAAAAGAGGGAGAGACCTGTGGGAGAGCAACAGAGGAGGATCCTCTATCAGGATGGACAGAAGTTCAATAGATGTCAAGTGTACAGAATGAACAACATAACAGAGTTATAACACATTCAATGTATGACAGAACCACGGCAGGAGGCCAGACCAGGGTCCAGGTATCACCAGGATCCATGGAAACCTGCGAGGTGAGAAAGCACAAAGACTCTGAGGAAGAAGCAAAGTCAGTAATGTGCGTTAATGGTATCGGTAATAAAAATAGTAATGTGAGTAATTATAAAAATGATATATAAATATATAAAGCACAAAGAGTGAGTGAATGAGAGCATAAAAACACTCCTAAATTAGAGTAAATCCCAAGATTTTACAGTTATTATTATTTTAAATAACTGTATGATTATAAATACTATATTTCAAAATATCACTCATAAGCAAAGCTCTCTAAGTGTTACTGTACTTAACTCTCAGTAAATAATCAATGTTAACAATTTGATATTCAAGGAGAGATTTGGTAATCCTGGAATCATGATGGTGGCACCAAACATCCTGAGCCTGATTATGAAAAGTGTTAGCAGTCAAAATCTATTCTGAATCCAAAGTTACAGGTCAGGTATGCTGCTGGTTGATGCGACAGGAGTTTGATGCGAGTATCTTACCACGGCGTCCTACATCGGACACACCGGACGCCTGAAGTGAGCTCTGAGGCAGACTGGCACAGACTTCCTGCCCCCCAGGTAGCATTGAACAACTGGTCGACCATCTTTACACTCTGCTGACGGCAGCCTGTGGCTTGCCCCACATCGGCGAACTAACACCATGCAGGACTCAAGAGCGCGACTGCGTTTTCCCCACAGTTCAAACGCTCACCGTCAGCATTGGCTCCGAGAAGCCAGGGATACTACCTGGGTGACCTCAATCCCAGCATAACTGAGATGGGTGGGGACCCCCCCCCCCATGAAGCCTGACCACAGTCAAATAAAATCCAACTTCACTAGAAATGATGAGCAGTGGTTTTGCCGCGGCCTACCTCAGAGCCTCAGCTGTCCTCTGTGGAGCTTTTGAAGATACTGAGGTTAATCTGCACAACCACCTAAGATGACGCGTCAACATTCTAATTCATTCCAGTCGGAGAACATTCGTGTTCCATCCAGCATTCTGTTCTCTTCTCAAGGGCAGATACTGTCTCCTTCTATCAATTCACTGTTTGCTAGTCCAGCGTTCACCATGTTTTCCATGGCACAGTTTCCACAGAACTCCACACATTATGACCCATTAGCAGTAGTGAAACAACACCGTATATTACAAAGAACTATTGCTTTGCAGATTGCAGATATTTTAAATCATACATGCAACAAGTCACAACAAACGTTGAAGCTGTTGCAAGTAACTCCACAAATGATCCTTTTAACTTTGTTAAGCTGTCTATGTTTGCAAATTCATATTCAAATGATAATATATTGCCGTATGTGTACCGTATGGTAACTACAGCCACACCCACATCTCACCTGCTCCTGAGTTTGGGAATGAGTCAGTTGATGGATTTAAGACCTTAAAACAGTTTTGAACTGAATTATTTGGTGGATAATAGTTATCAAGACAAATAATAATAATAAGTCTTTCTATTAATTCGTTTTTGTTTGCGTGGCACGTTTCACTGCCCTGATTGGAAGAAAAGATTACCCAATTAACATTTTACTACTGTGACTTTTTACGATGTACTATAAAGTTTTTATGACTTTATTCGACATGCTACACTATTTATATAGACGTATTGATGAGAGAGAGGAATAGAGCTGAAACAAGTGGTTTAATAACCACAGATAAAGTCCTGCACACAAATGTCTCTTTTGAGAAGATAAGAATATAATATTGTGGCTTTTTTGTGTGACACGACTTCACACCTGAATGAAGTGAATTTAAAGCTGCAGGTCAGTTCAGTTCATCTTTCTAAAATGAAGAACTTTATTTTAAGATGCACAATTTTTAAAAGCTTTCTGTTATGTATTTTATTCTTTAATCCAGTCCATATTTAAATTTATTTAAATTCATGCATTTGATTATTATTTATAATTCATCCAGTTCAATTTGAAAACTGACTATAAATATTGTTGAGATATTATTCAATAGAACTTTCTATATTTGATTTGACAGTCAGTTGTTGACTACATACAGACGTTAATACACTGTTGGCTACTTCAATACATATGGTACTAAATCATTGCACAAGTTAGACATTATTGTGATGTTCCGGACCTTTGCGTGAGGAAATTGTCTCGAAATGGACGTCAGTGAACTAGCAAGCTCTAAAGGAGGTAGAGAAACCTACAGATTCTATATCATGTCTGGATTTTAGTGATAGTTGGAGCAATTATGATAAAACTATATATATATTTTCAATAATAGGTACCAACTGTAGTTTTAACTTCAACATTTAGCTCCTTCATCAATCAAAGTAACACCATCTAGTCATTTACTAATATATTCATACGTTCTTTTCTACAGGACATATGATGCAGATCTAATAAGACTCGTAATATTAGCCCGGAGTATTCTACTCCACCTCCTCCCAGGCTTTTCATTTGACTGCACCAGTATCTGCAGTGTCCATACACTGTCTCTTTGTCTGCAGAGGGGTTTTCCCAGCACAGGCATCCCCTCACTCTCTCATCTCTCCTCTGCTGCTGATACAGCGTGACCAGGATTACGCTTTTAACCCAGTCCAAGATGGCTGCCTCAAACTGCAAGCTCTCGCTCTCTCTCTCTTTTCTTCTGTGCTGTGTGAAAAGGGAGAGAGCGAGACGTTTAAAAAAATACATGACCCTGAAAAAAGAACGACACTCCAGTCAGCGTTTCTAGACTGCAACCATCAAAACCCCTCCGTGCAAAGAGATTTACTATCATCCACATTGTGACAGCTGAACATGCTAATTAAAGCAGGCTTTCCATCTGTCACTTTAGATAAGTAAAAGTGCTGATCCCTTTTCAAGGCAAACTTCCACGGCTTCAGAGTCGAGATTGCAGTGCTTTCAATATCAGCCCCCAAATGAAAAGGACTGGTTTTAAATGTTAATTCATAGGAACTCCATCATAGAATGGGTAGCAAAGGGGTTCTTTGCAAGCAGACTGCCGACCAGACATATTGTTTCAGAATACAGAGGTCAGGGGCAGTCCTGTTAAAGCTTGGTAAAAATCATTCATTTACTGCAGCTCCAGTACATATAAGATGTCTTTTTCTTTCATAATTTACCGGAATGTTGTGAAATAGGGGGATATTTTGGCTTGGCTTCCAGACGAAAAAGCCCTGAAAATACTCCTTGAATAGCTCCTAACTTAGCCTAAAATATATATATATATCAAGGATAACTAGCTTAGGAGTGATACAGGAAAATTGTCAGAGCAACTCTTAGCAAGGAAATAAGGATGTGGGTTTGACCTGTATGAAGCAATCTCAATTAAAAAGGTATTGTTGATCCAAGATAGTAGAAAGAAAAAGAAAGAGAAATTGCTCGCTTAGTGATAATGGGCATAGAATGGACAGTGAAATCGATAGGCTTAATCATGTAATTTCATCTCTATTAAGACATGGTGTAATTGACCCTTTGCTGAGCCCCCACTGCGACTCCGTCATGCTGTAAGAGCTACCATGAAGCCCACACTGTCACTAACTGTGCTCCCTGAATGAATGTACATTTTTTGGAAAAAACGTGGACGTAGTCACTGTGACATCACCAATTGGTTTGTGGACTGCCATGAAGCCTTGAGGTTGGCAATCCTGGCCGTCCCCATCTTGGCAAGCAGAAGTACAACCGAACGCTGAACAAGACATTTTTTGGCAAAACAAACAAAAAAGAAATGTCATGAACTGAAAACACGCTGTGAAAGAGTTGAAGTTGTTGGAAGAGACACAGACAACTCCCAGACTGGACAACGCCGTGGTGGCTAAATGAGGACAGTGAAACATGCTTTAAAAACATTGACATAGTATCACCCTGCAATGTCAAGTGGGCGAACATTATTAGCAAACAGTTGCAGTATTTACACCCAGCAGAGACCGAGCAACATTAGCTTTCAATTCCTTTCGTCACAAGAGGCAAAGTGCATCACTTTTATGTCCTCAATATAATCAAACGGTGCTGGGCAACGATTACAATTTTTAATCGCGATTAATCACATGATTTTTTTGCGATTAATCTCATTGTTATGCGCAAAATTCAATAATGAATTAAAAAGTAGTGTATTGCGCACTTTTATTTTAAAGTACTGCTATATGAACAAAAGTGCAATAACATTTGGTTTGTAAACACTTTAAACACATCTGGTTCTTTTTAACAGCAGTATTCCCTTTACACAGTAGTTATAACACAGTTATAATGATTCTGATAATAGATATTCAGCCGCTGTTCACAACTTTATCTTCACGTGTGTAAGAGATGCAAGTTGAAATATACACCTTGAAAACTGCAAACCTATCTACGTCATGTTCTTTTTTTGTTTGTTAAATTCTCAGTAGCGATAACTAAATGATATGCTTATTATACATATTACAAACAAAACAACTTTAAATTAATCATTTATTTTTTGCTTTTTTTGGTATTTTGGTCAGACACATATGTAACGCTGATTACCGTAATATGTGTGGTATTTGTTATAAATGTCCGTTGGTACATAGAGGGTGATAAGAAGCTGTACATGGAGGGACTTAGGACCCAGGGGAGTGTAGGTGAAGGAAACAGGAAGAGACGTCAAACAAACAGCTGTTCACCGCTTGGTTCTTGTGTTAAAAATGTCCGCTTAATAATAAAAAAAAAAATGCGTTAGCGAGTGATAAAATAATTGTCGGCGTTAATTAATTAATGCGTTAACGCGATGATAACGCGTCAACTTGCCCAGCACTAAATTAAACACATGTTTTCTTCCAGGTGAGTATTTTGGTAACACACAATATATGTACCTTGTGTTTAAAGTACATTAAGGAGTTAAAACTTAGTAACTTAGACAAACGCTTTGGTTTTGTTTCACCTTGATGAACTTTTTTCCCCCACTTGTTTCACAGATCACAAAATATTAAGGACCTTGGAAAGATTATGCTGGTAGAAACCTTTTTTCACTTGTTCTTAAATCATAAACACAGGTAAGAAAACCAGATACGACTTCTAAAAAACGGATTATAATAATGTTCTTTTCTTACTTGACTTCTCAGGGCTTTCATAGATTAGTGCAGCTTTAAATCAAGTTTTCAAGGAATACAGTTCTTAAACCCTTCCAGACTATAATACCGTATTACGTCCAAACCAAAGCCTAACATTCAGTTGTCTGCTTTGAAAAGTAGGATGAGGTTACTCTGACCCAGTGGTGTCTGGTGAAGGCTGACTCCAAACAAGGTGAAGAACCTGAGAAACGAAGCACAATCACTTTAAAAAAAGATGAGACAATAACAGAACATGAGCTTGCTACTCAGTTTCAAGACAGACTTCAAATTTCGTCATCACATATTCAACATTCAAATATAAGGAAAGGGTTGAAGGACAGATGTCCAATAGTAACACAAGGGGCCTTTGGAACGGCATGAAATCTATTACTGGTTATGGGACCAGTTCTCCCAGCTTCCCTGGTGCTGGGATCAATGTAAAAAGATGATCAGAAAGGCTGGCTCAGTGATTGGCCTTCCCCCGGACTCACTAGAGGTCACTGTAGAAAAGAGAACGAGGGCCAAGTTAAAAACGGTTGTTTCTTTTGAAGGCCATCCATTACACGGTGTTTTTAATGGACTCAGAAGCTCATTTAGTGAGAGACTCAGGATGCCTCAGTGTTCTACTGAACGACTCAGAAGCTCTTTTGTTCCAGCAGCAGTTCGATTTTTTAATGAACACCTTTAGATGTGGTTTTTAGATTTAGCATCTTTCTGGTGTTATTTACTCTTTGTGATGTGTTTTTTGTCTGTTGTGCACTGTGGACTGTGTCTATTGTTGATTAATAAAGTTTTCTAATCTAATCTAATTGCAAATATACAAGAGAAATCCAGTCTGTTCACTTTGGGGGGTCACATCAGCAAGCGATCCTCCACTCCGGAGTTCTCTATGTGCATGACCAGCCACCCATGTCCTTTACCACCATCTCACTGGCATGACCCAGTGGCTATATGGGCTCATCTTGACCCTATCCTGGAGATGGTAAAGGGGCAAAACCCTGATGTCCAACACCTTCATTTCTTTTCTGATGAACCTGCAACACAATATAAGAAGAAAGGCAACTTCTACATGATTGGCTCTGAACCTCACCAAAAAGGCTTCCAAACAACAACCTGGAACTTTTTTGAAGCAAGCCATGGCAAGGTGCTCCGGATGGGGTAGGAGGGGCTTTGAAGAGGTCTGCAGGTGCAAGCAAGTGTGGACCTTGAGTTTAAGTAATTTTGTCACCCTTTACAGTATGTTTTGTTCCTGAACCTCTCTTTATGATCATTCTGCATCTCTTTGTGGTGTTAATTCATATTATTTGATAAGTCTTCATTGGAAACTGTTTTTTGAAAGTGCTTGCCCTTTCTCCCACTTTGCAGGTGATGGGATGAACCATCTGCGTATCACCGTCTGTCATGGGCTAACTTCAAACAATCGGAACAACGAACCATATGACATAGTCGGAGAGAAAACATATTTTCCATGGAGAAAAACCTTCAGTGCTATGAAGAACTGATGCTATTGCAATGTCGACGCTAACCTCTTTGGGAGCCGCCATTGTTGTTTGGAACTGACACACCTAAACTACCACGCCCGTCGCTGCCAGTAGCTCCCTGCAGGATGCTAAATGCTCCGAATCACTGGATCGTCTTACCACCTCCCACACCTCTTTAGTCCTTTTATTGTGTGTTCTTTCTGATACTGTTGCGCTTGATGATACTTTGTACAGGCAGCCCTTGATGCCAGCCTTAGTTTAACCTGCTGTTTACCAAAGCACAGCTTTGCACCGAGATCCACAGTGACAAGAGCTGTCAGCGTGCCGGCAGGAAGCGTTAAGCTCCGACTTGTAGAAGGCTGCTTCTCTTTAATGCCAAAAACAGCCCGCTTAACTTCACTCTCCTGCAGCTCCTTTTGATCTCTACTAAAATGACTTTCACACCCTGATCCTTCATAGATGATAGATTACCTGCCCACAATCTGGAATGGGGGTCTCTTATGAAGCTCAAAGTAAAACTGGGTGCATACAAATATCGACAGCACATCAATAAACACTATAGTTGAACTTGCATGTCAATACCCTTTTCATTTTAACAGCTGTACAGCATAATACATCATCACGAGTGAGACAGTATTGAGATATAAAAGACTGTACATGGATGTGTAACTTTGTAACAGTTTTTGTTCCAGCTTCCCTTCACCCTTATTACATTTTCCTCTTCCCACCCCCACTCCTTTCTTTATTTCCCCCGTTTCTCCTTCTTTTTTTTACATTATGAGTTAGCTGCTTCTTTCATTAAAGCGTCATGCTGAGTCTCAACGTCGGGACTTTGTCGGGGAGGACTGAGAACGGCGTGTCGCCATGGTAACCCACGCGCGATCTGCACAGTAGATACACATGTAGTGTGCAAACAGAAATACACATGTAGTGTGCAAACAGAAATACACATGTAGTGTGCAAACAGAAACACACATGTAGTGTGCAAACAGAAATACACATGTAGTGTGCAAACAGAAATACACATGTAGTGTGCAAACAGAAATACACATGTAGTGTGCAAACAGAAACACACATGTAGTGTGCAAACAGACACTCGCACGACATCTGCTCGTGTGAGCCCCCACACTGAATAACACCTGTAGTGTATCAACGTGGGTTTTTTGTCTTCTTCACACCTATCAATAGATATTCTGGAGAGGCAGTATTCACTTCAAGACTGCCATGTCCGTTCCTCCTCCACAACACTCTCTTGCAAAAAACATGAAGCATGGTGAAACAAAAAAACCCTTGTAGATAAATGATTAGTTACATTACAAGCTGTTCTTACAAATGAGTCGTTCTACAGAAACGGTGGAATCTAGGTAGTACAGATCTGCTGAAATGTATTTCTCCTTACATACCAAAAAGTTATTGTGTAACATCAACTAACTTCTAAACCTAATGAATTCACAAAACGTTGAGCTTAATGTATTTTTATTATTTTTATATATTTCATTAAATAATTCATGTCCGGTTTCTTTGTTACCTACAATGTAAACAACATTAAATCTTTAGAAAAATAGTTTTTGTCATAACAACCGGAAAATTTTGCGGATGTAATGGTATGAGACCAACAAAAAATATTTGATTTATATTTTTTAATAAAACTGCACACGACACAAAACTGCCGAACTGACATATTCAAACAAAAGATTGTGAGATAGTACCTGAACAATATCAACGTATCATTGCATCCCCAATCAACACACAAAAGATTGCTAGAAATAAAATAAAAATACATGTATAATATCACTGAAAAGACATGTAGTAACACCAGTGATGCAATATAACACCAATAACATTCTTGACAAAATACAGTATTTTTCATCTAATTTCAATTCATGTTTCAAACTATTTATTAAAAAAATTCTATGTAACTTATTTTGAAGTTGAAAACATTTGAGTGCCAAGACCAAACTCTAACCGTAGAACAGTTTGTCAATGCAAATTAACATTACTGAACATCAGCATTAGAAATAGCTTAAAACGCAACTTATTTTCTCAGAGACAGGTGAACAACTTTAAACATGTTTTGACCCTATTATAACCTCTCACTCTAAGGTCCCAGCTCTTCTTTCAGGAATGCCCAAATCCTCTCATCCACCTGGATGGATCTCTTGTTCACAGCAACTGGCTCTGGTATTAAGCACATGATCTGATCATCCGCGTACCAGTTTACATCTTCTATTGGGGATGGCCAGTAGAAGGTCCTGTGCATGCACTTGATTTTGACATTATGTTCCTCCACTTCCAGGATAATGCCAGGGTAAGGCTTGTTATCATACCGAACCATACACGATTGCCCACAATGATGGATCTCGATCACGTCTGGTCGGTGTTGCTGGGATTGTGGCTCCGACTAGTCTCCTTCTGTAGGAGGAACAGCTCCAACAACGACATCTTGCAGACCGTAGCATGGGCAATCCCACACATCCTCTGCTGCCTGGCATAAACAACTGATGTCTCTGTATTTAAGGATTCCAGGTGTGATGCTCAACACTTGATGAATTTTCATAGTCCCCTTTATCACCGAAAGAGGGACCTCTTGCATCTTCTTTGCCCTTAACTCCACATCTCCATTGCTAACATATAACAGTTGCACGTGTGCCTGACTCTGTAAGCACCTGATAAAGAGTCTTAAGCCCCAGTCCCACCGAAAGCCGGATATACTACGGATGTCCCCGGATCACCCCGGATAAAAAGAGGTGAGATCCGGGGTGTCAACTAGCTCCCGTTTCATTCCGGATTAACACGGTTATGCTACGGTTCATCCCGGTCCTACTACGGTTCTTCCCGGATGCGCTACGATCAACGCCGCCCCCCTCTCCATTCCCGGATGGCCCCGGATCACCCCGGATGTTAGTTGTACGTCCGGCGAGCCGCTCGTCTTCCCGGATACGCCACGGTTCACCACGGATGGCCGCGGTTTTACTACGGTTCATCACGGACCCCCCCGGATCGTCCCAGACTGACTACGGTTCCACTCCCGGATGACCCTGGATCTGATCCGTAGTGTATCCGGGGACATCCGTAGTATATCCGGCTTTCGGTGGGACTGGGGCTTTAGCATCAGGGATGTCCCTTTCGTGGTGGATTAAGGCATCTACAGACCTCTTCAAAGCCCCTCCTACCCCATCCGGAGCACCCTTGCCATGGCTTGCTTCAAAAAAGTTCCAGGTTGCTGTTTGGAAGCCTTTATGGTGAGGTTCAGAGCCAATCATGTAGAACAGGGGTACATCTAAAGTGTTCCTTTTCGGATGCAGCTTCCTCCTGGCTGCCTAACCAATCTTATACCAAGTTTGTTGTCTCGACTCAATGAATCGTAAAACTGGGGATAACGCCAATCGCTGTCAAGTGGCCACCTACAGATGGATTTTCATCAAAAGTGAATTATATTTTTCTGTCACAGTTTATTTTAACCACAATTTTTTTTTTACTCATCGCATAATGCGGCACCAAAGTTGTCAAGAGCGAATTTTTGTCCGTGAACTCTATTGAGCTGTGCACCATTAGCATCACGTTTTCAGGTTAGCAAGTCAGTCGCACCATGGTGAGCGCAAATGAAGCGCCGGAGATGGAAGACCCGCCTGCAGGTTCCCGGTCAGCTTCAACGCCAACAGAGAGAGAGTTGTTTATAAGACGGGGAAGGAGTTTCTGCTGTTTTTTTCAATGCTTTGAGCGGCACAAATAAAATTCCAATTACCTTCTACTGTGTGACGGCTAATGTATAAAAACGCAAAGTTTGAGAGGCACATGTCTTAACAACTATGTACGTGAACAATTACTTTGACAAGTGAGAAAATTCTCTTCTTAACATGTCCCGGAACTACAATCTTTTATTGTTTGATGCTGTGAATTTTCAAGGCATTGACAAAATCTGTGTAGCTTGCAATTCCATAAACCAGGTACACTTTGGCAGTATGAATAACCTATTACCGTTTAGACAGCGGGGCGGCTGAGATATTGTCACCAGAGAGAAGCGATACCCTTAATAATATTGATCTGCAAGTCAAATCATCGTAATGGCTTTTGTTCATTTATTTATCCGTGCTTTATGTAATGGCAGGGTGACGTCTCTGATGTATTAGCCGGCGCTGAGTGGGCAGCTCAGATCCATTACCCATCTACTAATGCAGGTCTTTCTTTTTTTCTATGCAGCCATTCATCTCAGCCCTCTCCCACTGTATAACTCAACGGCTTCCACCGCGAAAACCGATGCCAGTTGAGACGGGAGAAAGAGTGCATGCAGCAGCCCATTTGGAACAGGTATACAAAAGGGATGGGCTATCAACAACTCTGACACACCAATAGCAGATCAGTTCCTCCCCTGTTTGATGCGTTTCGCAAAACAAATGGCATATGTTTTTTTTCCAAGTAAAAGCACGATCAAGTGTGATTGTAAACCTTAACACCCACACAGCAATACGCTCAGAGGAAGCCGCACAGCTGGCCATCCTGAGACCCTCAGAAAAAGCTATTCTGAGGCCTGAAGCAAGAGGCTCTGGGGTGGCTTTGATTGGCAGCTGACTAAACTGAGCAGGGTGGGATTTGAGTGAATTACTCTTCTCATTACACACACTGATCGGGAATGCTCTCAGTCAGAGAGACATCAGACACTTCTTTTTTTCATAATTCTTATCTGGAAGATTGCAGTCGCGGCTGATCGCACCTGCTCCCCCCGAAACGGATACGCGCGAGGCTGACGTGCTGCGCCGATCCCCCCCCCCCCCCCCCCATTAAATAAAGTCCTCAGAGCGTTCGGCACGTCCGCACCATCTTTTCTCCACTTCCAGTCACGCAGCAAGTTTTATTGCACATTCACAAAGAAACGGCGCGTCGCGGCTAATGTCAGATATTTCAACAACAAATTCATTTTGATGCATTTGGCATGCACCTTGCATAGTTTTTTCTTCCCCCTCAGTGTTTCAGTTATAATTGCCGCCACACAAAGGCAGTGATTAATGAGTCTTGCTGGAACTTTTAAATAGACTTTTTCTTATCATCACAATTGGAATAATAGACCACATGCAATGAGATTGCTGTCATTCTCTCACAGAAAGAAATTGTAGTTTTCCATCACAGCTGCTCTGAAAATCTGATTGAAATAATCTTGTATGAGTTTACAGATAATAAGCACAAAATACTTTAAGCTTTCTTACAGAATGAATATATTGAGGATGGATATCTTTTTTCTGTTCATTCACATATGAATCATTATTTGTGTTAGTTCATCGCTCATAGTTCATGTTATATGTTTATCATTCTGCTTTTTCTCATCAAACCACATTAATACAAAATTGATAATTAGAAAAATTAAATGTATTCATTGGAAAATACTTATGTTTATGACAACTGGGGTCATATTATTGTCGTTTTGGCCATCATTTCTAATAGTTATGGTAACACTGTTTCTTTGGGAGATCTGGGAACACAACATCGTTATACAAAGTCAGACAGGGTAGATGTGCTGAATCTGTGTTTGTGTGGCTGGATTAACCCACTTCAGGGGTCAATGGGAGAACTGTTTTTTACTGTTTACGCACTGTGTTCGTATTAGTAATTATTTTGTGTTAATTGAAACAAGTAAAAATGTATGTAGGGATGTGCAGTACAGACTGAAACGATGAAGACTATCGACATTTTTGGAAATATTCCTAATCGTTTTCTTGCTGGGAGTTAGACAAAAAGAGTAGTCTCAATATTTTCATCTATCTAGTAAACCTGAGTTTAGAGCCAGGAGACGCTTAGCTTAGCATAAAGACTGCAAGCAGGGGGAAACAGCCTGTCTCTTTAACGCTAAAAACAAGAATTTTGGAGCTTCGGAAGTGCCAATTCCAATTCAAATACTCCTTGCAATTACTACAAAAGGCATGATTAAAAACATCGTTGTCTTTAATATCAGCTTTTAATTACAGTGACATCATATGAATAAAAACACCATTAATTAATTCAGAAAGAAAAACAAATCTTTCTTCTGGCAGTGTTCTATCCCAGTGATAGATGGGTAACTGCTGTACCTCAGAGGGTTGTTTGTTTTGTTCTTCTCTTTTTTATTTTTATTTTTTTAAATGAATGCATCTTTCATGGTTTGCTGCCTGTGTTGAAAATAATAGTAATCAAATTGGCAGGGTGGTGACTATTTGGCTGCAGGTGTCCTCACGCTGCGTGGTGAGATAAAACTCTGTGCTGGCTCCATTTAATGATGTAGCCCAAAGCCTTTGTTTTCCATCGCCACCGTGTGGAAATCCTTCTTGACTCCGACATATCGGCCGAGCAATGAAAGGAAACGCGTTTATACTGTCATAAGAGAAGGCATTGAACTGACTCTTATGGTCTCATTGTTGCGAGCCATAAAGAAATTCCAGGTATTAACACAACAGCATTCATTAAAATCACCCGGGGGGGGGTAATGAGAAAGCATGACATCCACTGCATCTTGTGGTTTATAAGATATGAGCACATAGTTGCAGCCTCTCTCCCGAGTATGAAGATTACTCCTATACATGTAATGACCTTCTATTGTTTGGGGGGGGGGGGGGGGGGCAGCCTGTAGGTACCGGTTGTAAGATGGGGGCCCACATATTTTGCATGAGCCCACAGGTATTTACAATTATTCCTCAAGGTCTTTAGTGAAAAAGGTGAGGAGTCTTACACTGTAAAATACGAGTTAAAGGGCTGCCTTCAAATCCTAAGTTAAGTGAACGAATAGAATTTGTTCTTTGAACTTCACCAAATGTCATCTTGATTAAATATCCCTTGTTGTGTAAACCTGTGCCTTAATTCGGTTAATTTGGATTTGTTAATTGATTGAACTGCTTAGGGTCATTGTTTGGACTTGCAACTCTATTTCAGCTGAATTAAAAAGGAATGTTCATTTTAATAAAATGTATACATTTATTGAACTTAACAACAAGTTCTACAATAACCTAGAATACATGGCAGTAAAAGAGAAACATAACCAATTTACATCCAACCAGTTTATTGGTGCACATTTTTTTAACAGTCAACATTTCTGAACCTCCTACATACAATTTAGAACTGAAAAACATTGTATTCACTTTACAATATTACTATTTTAAAAGAATGTGAGGCTTTACATGTGCAGCATTTTCTTTAACTGCAAAAAATGAATTGACACGTCACTGTTCGACATCATGGTCCCGCACCACTCACTATGTGAATATTAACAGAAGAAAAGGACTTACTTACATTTGTCTGCATGTAAAATGTAAATTACATAGGACTGATCTGTGATCACTGAATGTTTCAACACTTTGTAACAATTTGTGTAACAATTTCAATTTAAAAGACTCCGAAAGTAGTCATTTAAGTGCAAAACATAGAATTATAACTTACGTAAAAAACATTGTTTCTTAAACCATGCACAAGTGAGGAACACTGTCCTCCACCAAAGTTCATGAGGACCTTCTGAATAACTTCAAATGTGTATTTCAGTTCCTTCAGATAGTCTATGTTAAAGGGCAAAAAGCAAAGCCATCAGCATGGCCATGGTGCTTGGTAGGTCCTTCAGGTCAGACAGGATGACTGCTTCCTCAAGGACCACTGACACGTCGATGATGTCTTCTCCTTCTTTCACCATCACAATGCCAACTTTCATCCCGTCAGTCCATGCGTCCTCGTTGTCTGTGGCCTACAGAGAGTTTAAAGGAAGCAAAAATAGCATTCACCATCTTTTCAGTTTGTATGATGGCATCTACAAGGGGAGCCTGAAAGTCTAGGATTCAATCTCCTATTTAAAGTAGAAATTGCTCACAAAAGAAATCTTTTCTGTAATTTCTATTTATTCTAGGTGACAATGACTTAAATGTCTCCAACATTTATGTATATTATTATACGTATACATTTATAAAATAACAGGAATACTGTTGACTTTACCACTGAGTTTTTTCAGTGACCAGTTTTGCTGTGGTGTTCACAGACATTTGTTGGTTTCCTGTGTTCATTTAGTCTCTCTGGGGTCCTTACATTTCACCAGTGTAGTGTCCCTTACCACTGGTGTGCCTACCATGAGCCTTTCAACACCGTAACATCTCTGGTCTTTCACCCTAAAGAATGTGTATGACATGAAATGCAAAAGCTGTGGGGAACACTACAGCAGGGAAATAACAAAGACCCTAGAGAAGAGACTGGAAAACCAGTCCGCATCGCGTGGGAAGGGGTCCAAGTCATGGACCACGAGACAGTTGAGGGCCACAGAAAGATCAAGGATGACATTCACATCCAACACCACAGGCCATATTTGAACTAAGACTGGGTTACCATTTCACATTTATGACCACCTATTATCTCCTGAGATAGTTTATGAAATGACAACTAAGTGAGTTCCATTTGCTGATTAAGACCAAACCGGGTGTCATATGCTTCAATCTCATTAAAGCTGGACAGATCGTTTAAGCATAACCATTTTGTAAAGGAATGGAGTGCACTTTTAAGTCTGGAAATTAAGTGTTGACTAGGTGTTTGGGTTAATATTAAAATGAATTGACTGATTCTGGACAACTGTAACAACTAAATGTAATAAACAATGTTTACCTCCACAGTCTTGAAAAGACACGAGGGATCCTCTTTGAGATAATGAGGAAGGCCCAGCAGAAGAACTGACCTCTTCTTGTCTGTTGAGCTCTGATAAAAGAACAACAAATACCAGTTATTGCACCATCTGCTTACATATGGTTAAAAAAATGACATCAGTTTGTTTCAGGATTCCATCAAAAAGTAATCACATCAATAAACAGAATTGGACCAGTCTTTTAATATGAGCAGCATTAAATATTAGTCAGGCTTATCAGCACATGCAAGCAGAAAATGTGATCCAACCTTCCACGACTGATTCGGGGTAAAATACTAAATGTCCTCAGTCTTCAATTATCTCTAGGCCTGTGTGGTATCATGTTATTAAGGTATACCACGGTATTCAAAAATACCAACGGTATGATGTTCAATACAGTCAAAAACATAGGCTATTTTCTCCATTACTTGACAAAATGTAGCTCAAGCGCAAGTTCAGTCAGGTAGACACGCATGCATAATCTCTGTCTCTCCTCTCTTTGTGATTATTCTATCAGCTGATTGGGGGCGTGCACTTTTAAGTAACCAACCAGATTCTGCACACCGGTTCCTGAAGCCAATCATATCGTTGCTGTCAAAACTTTAAAAGTGTCCTCTCTGCTGGTCAGTTGTCATTTCAGCGAAGCAGACGCGAAGCAGTTCCCTTACCTTTTAAACAACATCTAGTTGTGGGTAACTGAGACTATGACGGATTCCGACTTTGATCGTTTCAGGAAGAGTCTGGTCTCAACAGTAGTGATGGCGAGATGAAGCTTTATGAAGCATTGAAGCTTTCCATCCAATTGCTTCACTCATGGGCCGAAGCTTCATGGTGCTTCATGGTGCTTCATTTGCTCTACTGCGCCATCAAGTGGACAATAAATGTAAAACAGCAGAGTGATTAAAATGACACCATGGCTTTGGTGTGAAGCATTGAATTGAATAAATGAATGAATGATGTTTGTGATGCGTGATACATAACTTATGAACTTATTAATATGGTGTCTGTCTTTATGATACAATGGCGGGGTCAAAAGGGAAAGTGGAAACAAATTGCGGAGAGGGTTGTGATGTGAGAAGTTTAAAAAAAAAAAGATTAAAGTTAGGAACTTTGACTTCTGCATTTAACCCATTCCCTAGCTTAATGGGAGCAGTGGGCTGCTGAGAAGCTCCACGTGAGCAGTTAGGTGTTCAGTGTCTCACTCAGGTTCACTTCGGCACATGACATGTAGCAGCCAAGGATCGAACCGCCGATCTTGCAGTTACTGGATAACCCTCTCTACCCACTGAGCCACGGCAGAATGTGCTTGTGATATTTGGTCTGTGACTGTCCTTATGTTACTAGGGACAACATGTAACACGTAAAACATTTTATTCATTTTTATTTAAAAAATAACAACTACAAAGAGGCTCTTTCTTGCTGGTTCCATCGCAGAAAAAAGAAGCTTGAATAGTTTGCAAACAAACGCGCAGTAAGTACACAAAATGTGACCGGGGATCCATTGCGTTTCGCTGCCCCTTTTATTTCGAATCACACGCCAAACCCGTGAACCATTTCCTGAATCAGTCACGTGGTACCGGCGGTTCGCGAGGCTTCGAACGTCACCACCTACGTCATCAACACAAGCCTCGATACGCGCCTCATGAAAATCTTCCTGGATTACTCGACACAAGCTTCGAAGCCTCGACACGAAGGACACATCACTACTCAACAGCGATGGTTAGACGGAGCGGGCATTCAGCCCGCCAGGTGGCCGGCGCAGGAGCACTCGACGAGCAAGAAGCCCTCTTGGCTCAGCTAGTAGTTCGCGGTGGTATCCTAGTAAGTCTAACAGTTACTCGGGATCGCACCGGAAGAATCAGGCTCATCCCGAGCTCCGCAGGCGGCGTACTCGTTCTCCACCAGCACTCCTGGCCTCCAATGCAGACAACGCTGTCATCTCCACCGGGTAGCTCCATCCACTCCATCGATACTGGTCTTCAATCTCTGGTAAACGATGATGATTCTATTATATTGTTAACATCGGCGCCACCAGGACGCCATGCGGCAACCAGCTGCCCCACAGGACGGTTCAGGCTCCTCGCTGTTTGAACGGAGACTTTGTTTCCGCTCCTCGTCATTCCCCGACAAATGAGGAAGACATGGGTCTGACACGTCTGGAGCTCCGGAGCATCACTCAGATAATCAGAGTGTAAGCGCCTGTTCTAGTAGTAGAAGTGGAGCGTATTCACGAGACTACAAATCATTATGAGCGGAAATAAACCTAACTAAGCAGCAGTTACACTTCGTTCCTCTAAGTAGTGATGGGCGCGATGTGTAGCTACTCGCGGCAAGTAATCACGGCAGGCGCGTGATGCGGGTAGGCCCGCAAGTGATCACGGTTGGTCATGCACCTCCGAATTCAATCTGGCACGGGCTGTGCTCATGATTAATTGTATATCACAAATAGTGCACTGATAAAATACTATCGACATGTCTGGGGATTATAGGAGATGGGCCAATTCGTTTGAGATGCTTCAGAACAGCAGGGTTTTAATTTTGAGTAAATGTTTGGCAGCCAAAGTCAGTAGTTTACAGGATATTTAAACCGTTGTTTCTTTATGTTACATTTAATACTTTACTTCTTTCTCAACAGGGCTTGGCCAAGGCGATAAAGTAGTTTATGATATGAGGTATCGGATGATTACAATCCCTCCTCTGCATCGTGGAGGTTGGTTCATGGCTTGTGTCAGCTATACCAACATTCTATGAGTAACACTCGTCTTTTATTCTTCACAGCCATGTTGTTGGTACGCCTCTGGTGTTAGAGAATAACAACGCATAGAGCAGGGTATTCAAATTAAATTCAACAAGTCCAGGTTGAGAGAGTTCCCTCATGCAAAGGTCCGGAACATCACAGTCTGTCTAAATGTGCGTGATGATTTAGTCCCATATAAATTGATGTAGCCTTACAGTTGTATCGACGTTTGTACGTAGTCAACAGCTGATTATTAAATCAAGAAGTCGAAGGGATGTCGTGCAAGTAAGAGATACTTTTATAGATTCAATTACATAACAGAAGCTTCAGAATTGCATCTTATAAAGATAAAGTACCTAATTTTATTAAATTAATGGAACTGTAGCGTCATGCAGCTTTAAAGTCAGGGTGAAGCGTTGTAAATGGAAGTATGACATTACATCGTATCTTAAAGAGGATTGTGTGCAGCAACATTACTTGTGGTTTAAACCATTTGGTTCAGCTCTATTCCTCTCTTTCACATCATATAGTTGGGCAGCGAATTCATGGGATAGGATTCTGACTATTGGGCTCGTAGCTCATATCTGGGCCTCCTATTATTTGGATTTGCTCAAAAGATTTTGCTTAGTGGCGCTTCACCTGGCTGCTGTGAATAAGCGGAATGGTCTTTGGACTTATGAAACACACTGGGTTAAACTACAGAAGAGGAATGAACATTTAAGAGTCTGTCCATATTGGCTAAGGCTGGTTGAAATGTCCACAGTCTGTGTTTTGGAGAATGCCATGTGTAATGTCGTAACCCGGCTCCCAAGCTATGACAAATACGGAAGGACACAAGGGAGGATGGGATTGGAAGGTATTTATGATAACAAAGTAAAGAACGGCGACCAATGGTGAAGTGTGTCAGTCAGTAACATCAGTAATGTAACGAGAATGCGGGCGTGATGAAGTGTGGGGCATGGTCAGCGGAAGTAAAAGACCAAATCTAAAGTTTAACCGGGTAGCACTGGCAGATGAGTTCATGTGCGCAGAAGAGCAACACTGGAGTAGGGCTGTTATTCCGCAGAGCTCCAGGACCAGGTGCGCTGCATCCAGTATTCTGCCGCAACCGAGTTCTTGTGACTCTTTACGGGGACGGATAAGTGGCAAAACCATACTTGGACATTTGTACATAAAGTATAATTAGCTCCATTCAGGCTCATCCCCTAGGGACGTGTTTTTCCTCTCCTGCTCGTTGGACATGGCATCTTCCTTGTCCTAAGATGCACAATCTACCTTGATGACGGGTGCCGCGCTGACCAGCGTGTCAGGTCGCTGTGCGATCACTTGAATGGTGTAACATTCTGCAAACAAGCTGGTGATTTTCGCTGATTCACTAAAACGTCGACACGGATGCAGGCCATCCGTGGGTTTTGGGGGGTTCTGTCAAGGCCAGTGGTTTGCTAGACACAAAGGGTAACTCGAGCTCATTAAAGCCTTAAGAATGGGTACGGTAAGTCATGCATATAACAACAACATGTTTATGTTGTTTCTGGCATTTTGGCATGTCAATTCATTTGTCTTATAGCACTATCTCATTCATGCAAAATGTTCTTTATATTATCTCAAAAAAAAAAAAAACTGTTGTTCAAGTGGATCTTGGCGCATCATGGTATAAGGCCATTGCACTCAAGTCTGTTGGACTCGCACTATTCTGGTCTAATGTAAATCCTGTTCTCCAGTTTCTGATCTAACAGACCGTTTGCTCAATTCCAGGTGAACATGCCTTAACGTGACGTTTCCTCATTTCCTAGGGGTACGTGACTTGGCTGATAACTCGTGGCTTAAACACTCCATGCGGAGGTGCTTGCACAGTAGTTGGGGCTTGGATAGACTCTGGGTTTTGCCCTTTCAAATCCATGCTTAAGTTCCTCCGGTTAAGACCCATTAGTTGCTCCACTATTCTTACCCCAGGTAACGTTCCTTTATCTAAAACGTGGTTAACTAGCACTCAGAGGTTATCCTCACTAGAATCTACTTATCGCCTCAGCTATACTCGGGGCACTCTTTTAGAATAGGGGCTGCTACTTCGGCAGCTAACCAAGGCATCTCCAATACTACCCTACACTAATTGGGACGTTGGTCATCCTCTGCCTTCACGGCGTACATCCGCCTCGATCTCAACACCATCCTGCTAATTCGTGTTATCACGACAACTTCAATAATCTTTTGTCATACTGACATAGAATAATATGCTAAAATAACAAACAAGTGAAATCACATTTTACAGTGTACAGGTGAGGTCGCTCCCTACAATTAGAATGAATAATAAGGGCACTTCCAGGTGGAACATTTGCATTTTTATGTTTGGTCTGACTGAGACTAGGCTGGATGAGAGAAAATAAGACAGTAACAATGGCACAGGTATCTTTTTGCCAAATGATGAGTAATAATCCCAGTTTCTTCCAGCAGTTGAATTAGCAAAGATGAATTACAGGTTTCGTAAAGTGCAACGTGTCGATCTAGGGAGCAAATGTGGTGAAATGTCTATTGTTACGGGGCTTTGTCTGTCCGTATGCAACAAAGCTCGGATAATTAAATGTTGAAATGTCTGTCATTTTTTATTTAATAGAGTTTTTCTACAAAAATGTAAAAAAAATAGGTTGCAAATCGATGTGCATAACTTTCTGCTTCCATCTTGTTTGCAGATATTCTTGTTGTGTCATTTAACAAAATAAACAATAAAATACAACCAATAACAAAATAAAACATACCTTCGCACAAACTCACTTGAGGTCAATATGTCTCTTGCATCTTAATGCAAATTATCTTAGGTCAATTTAACACCATATATCCTCAATATGAAAAACATTTACTTAATATTTCACCATATATTCTCAATATAAGCCCTATATCTTTAATTTGACACCATATACCCTCAATATACACCACGTATCCTCAATATAACACCATGCATTCTCAATAAGACCATGCATCCTCAATATACACCATGCATCTTCAATATAAGACCATATATTCTCAATATAAGCCCTATATCTTTAATTTGACACCATATACCCTCAATATACACCATGCATCCTAAATACAACACCATGCATCCTAAATACAACACCATGCATCCTCAATATAACAGTTTATCTTCAATATACCACCCTATATCTTCATTATAACACTGTATATCTTCAATATAACATCGTATATGCTCAATAAAACACCATATATGCTCATTATAACACCATACAGTATTCATAGTATCCGGTTTTATTTTGTTCTGCCTTTGTGTCATGACTTTTTATTGTGATTTTGTATGTAATTTATTGAAAGTAATGTCTTGCGTTTTATCTGGATCCTGAGTCTGTAATAAATCTTTGATTGATTAACACACATCTGCTCTTTGCTCTCTTGACTTCAGTACATCCCCATGTATCAGCAATCACGAGGACAAACCTGTTCTACTAACATACCTAGACAAAGGAGAGTCGGTGCAGGAGTCCAGCATGATCAATACAAGATTGTAGACCCCCAAGCAAATTCCGAGAATGCTATTGGATTTACTAGCAGCGCTGTGACAGCCGATCCACTACATCATGACATTTTTCACGAAGAAAATAAGAGAGGCAACTAAAAGAGAAACCAACAGGGACGGATGAGTGCTGGAACTGCTGAGCTCCAGCATTCACGAGGAGACGTCCTCCGCTCTCTGTTCCGACGATGAAATCAAAGTCGAGAAGATAAATGAGGGAGAAAGTGCCATGGGAGAGTCGGCCATTGATCCAACGGAGAAACAAATATGTCTTCCTTTCTGTCTGCAGAGATCCGAATAATACAGTACGGATAACCTGCGGCTGTCTCTTACTCTGTGTAGTTTCTCTAAACCTGCTGCCTTTCCATTTGTTCACATCTCGTTGTATGCCTTTGCCAGGCACTCAAATTTGATGGTGATGAAAAAGCTGGTGTTGTTGGGGCCTAATTTCTGTCTAGACAGTCTTATTCATTTTTTTTTCTTAATGGCGTCACTTATATTTATCGTTATTTTAAATCAAATTTAGTGTTTAATATATTTTTCTGAATTAACCATTCAGTATATTCACACTCAGTAATTGCCTCACTATAGTAGTTTACATTGGAGAGTCATATTTTACAGGTGTAAACAAAGATACATACATGTGAATGTCTTGGTGCATCTACAAAATGGAAAAGGAAAAAAGGACAAACGTCGCATCCTTGGTAGCAGTGGCGGCTGGTCCATAGAGGGCGCTAGGGCGCCGCCCCCCCTAGAGCTACAAAAAATAAAAATAAAAATATAAATAAAAATAAAATTTAAAATAAAAATAAACTATACAAATTGTCAATATTTGTGTTTTTGAAACATGGAATCACCCAGTAATATGTGTAAAATATGATATCTGCGGTAAATATATGCTTTTCCTGCTTGTCCTCTCTGCCTGTCTGCTCTTCCTCTCTGTGTGTGCACGTCTCAGCTGGCTGGGGCGCTGGAAAAACTGCCCCAAAGAGGCGGGTCTATAAAGCAGTTTAGCCAATGCTGAGTAAAGATATAAATGAGTGACATACAATTCAGCCAATCAGCGTCCTCAAATAGATTCAGCTTGGGGCAGTTTTTTTCCTGCCCCAAGCTGCGCGTTCTCGTCAGGAGAAGTCTCTACAGGAGAGCGCCAGCGCGAGCACTACTCCTCCAAGACCCGTTTGAGAGGAGAACTGAGAGGAGAAACTACTGAAAGAGCTGATCCCAGATCAGCCTGACCTCACAATCAGACAGCAGACTAGCAGGAAAGAGAAGCAGTACATGAAGCTTCTCTACTAGCTGTACACCAGACAGGTTTGACTCGCTGGATGACGTCATGATAATAACTTATTTATCTTTTTAAAACAACGGGGACAGAATATGACATATATATTATTATATTATACAGAATATTATATGATATATATATTATTATATTATACAGAATATTATATGATATATATATTATTATATTATACAGAATATTATTATATGTTATATATATTATATTATACTGAACTCCCTGTGAGGGTGACTAAAATAAGATGTCCTGACGTGTTTGTGAAAGTGTTATTTACTGCTTTTTTTCGTGTTGGAATAAATGTTAAATATTTAACTGCAAAGTAGTAATGCGCGTTTGATACCTTAATTTGTTTGCATTAAATCATTCTGGGATGTTTGCTGAAATTGATTGGATGTGGCACAGCCCTACCAAGAACATTTTCCACCAGCCGCCACTGCTTGGTAGTATAAAAGAAACTATGGGATAATCTTTAAAAGACCCCTGTGTATGTTAGCTGACATGCAGTCTGGAGAAGGGTATTCCAGACACTTTGGAAAAACCTGTGCTGTATACATTTTGTACCTACAGAAACGTGTTTCACAGGAAACTGCGCCTTGACCTAGACATGCAACCCATTCCAACTCCCACCTCGTCAAATACTGACAAGTTGGGACTAAGAACATTTTGAGACGAAAGAAGACAAAAGCCTGCAAATGCGCACATTCATGTAAAATCGAACTTTTGAGTATTTCTGGTATTTTAAGTTAATAGCGTGGTACGCCAAAAGGGGGCAGGAGAAGTCGGAGTAGAGAAGATTTGTTTGTAAATATGTTTATTTTTGCCAGCGTTATAATGAAGAAAACATTTGATCATGAGTTCAGTATTACTGAGGCTGACAACATTGGCTTTATTGAAACAATGTGATGAAATAAATCCTGTCAGCGCACAACTTGCGCTGCACCATGTATGAATGAATACATTTGAAGATGTTTTCACAGTAATATAAAATAGATATTATAGAGGGACAATATGAACTTCCTTATGCTTCATTAAAACTACTCATGCCAAGATTCTTTTAAATTATATGTGTTTATGCAAATAACCGCTAAAGATGAATATAACAAAGTAGAAGGATAACATTGAGAAATCTTATTGGTTTACGCCAACTTTGGACCGGTTGAAATGATTTTTCGGGATAATAAATAAGTATAGAGCCTTGTATACTAGCTGTTACAAAAACAGAAAAAAATAACACAAACGATCTATATCGGCCAATGTTGTTCATCGACTATATCTGGGGCAAGAAACATCATTGAAGCATCTGTAAAAGTTTTAGTTACTCCCCTTTTTTTTTAACTGATCCAATTTGTGACTCAAAACCGTGTTACAATCTTTACCGTGAGTTTTGTGATCCCTACTGTACAGAATATTATCTGTTACGAAGTTATGAAAAAATGCATTATAGGCTCAACTTCGTGCAGAAGCTCTTGCACTCTGAACCTCTCGCCATTGGAAAATATGGCAAGATATCTTGGCAGTATCTTGCCAGACTTCCCCCAAATTCTCATCATCGCATCAGCTAAGTTGTTAGTTCCAAGTCATCTTGCTCTTCTTCTTTGGTGTTGATGATTCTCTTTAGCCATTAGGTCTTATTTGAAACTCATCAAGGACGACACAGAAAATATGCAAATTGGGATAAAGCCTCGGTTGCCAACTGTCTTCCTCTCTCGCAGCACAAACCCTCTCTCCCTCTTGTTTTCTCTCGTCTCTTGGTACACAGGGAAGCATGTGTGTTAATATCAGTGGCTAGCTGAGAGGAATTCATTAATCTGGCTTCCCTCTGCTCTGCATCTGAGCAGACACATCCACTTGGTGCAGCCAATAAAGCAATTGGTTCTGCTGCAGCCTGAGGACAACAGGCAGAGGTATATCTGCTTCTAACAGATGGCCGAACTGAGACTACAGTCTATTGACACACTAACAAATCACACCACATATTTTGTAGTCAAACCTCATTCATCCAAACCTCAAACTTCAAAGCCTCCTGTAGTCCATGGTAAAGAACCCCAGAGTAGGTCAAGCTACAGTTTATCCAAACCTCAACCAATGAAAATGTTTGCCAATTAAAAGTGCTGCAAAGTTAATTGTATCCCATGAATAGTAAAACCACATAGTTCCAAAACCCGATATACTCTTGTATGTATGGAGCCATCAGACTAACAGCACTATGGTCCATTACCGGCTCAGAGTCCAATTTCTTTAAAATGTCATGCCTTGAAGCAGTCTATAAATAGTGACCTCGGTTATCTAACGTCCCATTAATATAACTCTATACTCACTACACACTGCAGTACATTCTCACTGACAAACCAACTACTACTGTATATACACTGCCGCAGCATGCAGCCCATATACTGCCAGGCATTGACTTTCAATGGTTGAGGATAGGCATTGACTTCCAATGGTTGAGGTTAGGCATTGACTTTCAATGGTTGAGGTAGGGCATTGACTTCCAATGGTTGAGGTTGGGCATTGACTTCCAATGGTTGAGGTTAGGCATTGACTTTCAATGGTTGAGGTAGGGCATTGACTTTCAATGGTTGAGGTAGGGCATTGACTTCCAATGGTTGAGGTAGGGCATTGACTTTCAATGGTTGAGGTAGGGCATTGACTTCCAATGGTTGAGGTAGGGCATTGACTTCCAATGGTTGAGGTTAGGCATTGACTTTCAATGGTTGAGGTTAGGCATATGACTTTCAATGGTTGAGGTAGGGCATTGACTTCCAATGGTTGAGGTAGGGCATTGACTTCCAATGGTTGAGGTTAGGCATTGACTTTCAATGGTTGAGGTAGGGCATTGACTTTCAATGGTTGAGGTTGGGCATTGACTTCCAATGGTTGAGGTTAGGCATTGACTTTCAATGGTTGAGGTAGGGCATTGACTTTCAATGGTTGAGGTTGGGCATTGACTTTGTTACGCCCGGTCTAGGGGAACCTGGACGCAGCATAGTATAAGGTCTCCCCCCTCTCTCCCACTCCCAAGAACGACCAGTTATGCTGTAATACAGTCCATCATATTTATTATTCTTTACATCATTGGTAGTAATATACGTCAGGGTGAGCCTGGCCCAAAACAATAAACAAAACAATCTTTATTAATCCACTACCTAACCTACTCCCAAACTGAACAAAAGAAAAGACAGGCAGCTTACCTAACTCCCTCCCCAAAACAGGAGAAAACAGAAGTAAACCAAAGAGCGGCTCACCCCTACCACTACATGGACTGTCGGTTATAGGATGTAATAGGACGGTCACCCCGATCTGTTTCGCAGCGATCCCTGTTGCGATGCAGCACGGTCCGGTTGAGAGCCGGGGAGAAGAGAGAGACGCCAGCCGGCCTCCACAGGTGCCTTCTTATGTCCCGCCTCATGAGTCCCCAGTCCAATCACCTGTCATCTACAGGATACACAGAAAACAGTCACAATACATAGCACCACCCTCAGGCAGGGAGGCACACAGCATATATGATCATATATTATGAATCACAGTCATAACAACTTCCAATGGTTGAGGTTGGGCATTGACTTCCAATGTTTGAGGTTGGGCATTGACTTCCAATGGTTGAGGTTGGGCATTGACTTCCAATGTTTGAGGTTGGGCATTGACTTCCAATGGTTGAGGTTGGGCATTGACTTCCAATGGTTGAGGTTGGGCATTGACCTCCAATGTTTGAGGTTGGGCATTGACTTCCAATGGTTGAGGTTGGGCATTGACCTCCAATGTTTGAGGTTGGGCATTGACCTCCAATGGTTGAGATTAACTAACAACAGTTTATTCAATTTTTTTTTTGTGAGTAATCATCTAGACAACTTTGGTGATCCCATCCTCAAATCTAGTGCCATCATCAGGTCAACATTTTAATCTGTTTCAATATTTTGATTTACTAGCAAATGACTGCAGAGTTAATTACATTCCCATCGGCATGTGTTTAGTGGTAATCAGCAAATGTTTGAATGCTAACATGCGAAACTAAGATAGTAAACATAGTAAACACTATACATGCTTAACATGAGCATGTTAGCGTTGTCATTGACAACAGGCTCACCTTAGCCTTTAGCTCAAGGCATTGATGTGCCCAGTCCGACAGAGCTGCTGGCGTGGCAGTAGACTCTTTAAGTTTTGTTTTGGTTAATCATGGTTTTGCATGGCGACATACCGCTGTTGCACATTTGACCTACATCCATGTGGGTAGACACTATAAACCAATTCTTCTCCCTATTTTTTTCATGAGAAGTGAGTTGGAGTTCTATCCAAATACCTACATGTATCAGACATCAATTAATGCAACTACTTGTTGAATACATACTGCATATAAAATGTGCATATTGTTAAGGGTAGAATTTTCTGATGAAACTGCAAGGCCGCAGGGCTGGCCTGGTTCTCTATTTACTACTTACTGTGCAGGCGCACCCACAAAGTTACTGAATCTGGTTTTAAAAGTAAAACAAGTATTTAATAACAAATGCAAACTAAATTAACTATCAATAGTAAAACAAACATAATATTCCATGAAATATGAGGCCCCGTTCACACCACAGGACAGAATGGTCTGTCTGTCCCATGGTGCGGAGGAAGTCTGACTCTCTCAAGGGATTTACAGTTCTTTGTTCCCCCAAAGCTGATCAGCTCCCACGATTGGCTGAAGTCCAATAAGCCCCTCCTGGCTGTTGACCTGTTGTTCTACTCTTAACACCTCAGCCGGCCACTTCTTCCAACCCCCGCTCCAGCACATTCCTCAACCCCCTCTCACAGACACTTAATGCATGAAATGACCAGACTCCTACAAGTAAATTCACTGTATCACATAATATCCATAATTTGGAGCGCTTTAAAACTTAAATTCCTCACAATATGCACCCAGCATCACCCATCCCCGCCTATCATTTTCACTGTCTGCTATGGAAACAAATTTAAGAATAGTCAAGCAGAGCGCTGCAGGAACGAATCCTAAAAACCTGAATGGTGTTAGCATTTTTGCATTTCTGGTTCCCTGGTCTTGAAGTCAATGTTTTTTTTTTTTAACGTTTTTGGTTTGATGCCTGAAATAAGGTTTGTGGTTAACACAAGTCTAAGATATTTTAATATTTTGTTCTACGATACTCCACTAGTGAACTTTGAAGCTTTTACATGTCTTACAACAGGCGGTTGCTAAAAAGTTGTTCAATGAGACTACAAGCGTTGTCATGTGACCATGGTATAGTTAACTTATACCGTAACCTTTCATTTATTGTGCATGTTATATAAGCATTACTTAACCATACTTGGCCATTTATCGATGCTCTTTGTGACCCTTATTGTACAGTTGAAAACACTTATCCCTTTAGTAACACTTCATTAATGCACAAGAGTGCTGAATAAGCAGTACTTAACCATCATTAACCATTTATAAATGCTCTTGGTGACCTTTTGTCAATTGGAAACAATCACACAACTATATAAAGTTAGTGAAACCTTTCCACCTCATGACAACCGTCTGACTCAAGCAGGACACTTGTGGCTGTGTGTTAGTGTCTCATGAGCTTGTGGCCACCCTAAGTTATTGGTTCACCGGCTGCTCAGTGCTGGAGCTCAGCCAGTGCGGCAACCTCCGAGGTCTGGAAAGTGAAGCCAATGCGTAAGGGCCTTAAACCTGCATTCTTTCTAATGGCCATCAGGGGGCGACTCCTCTGGTTGCAAAAAGAAGTCTGATTGTATGGAAGTCTATGAGAAAATGACTCTACTTCTCACTTGATTTATTACCACAGTAAAGATGTTTGTGTACCAGTATCCCCTGATACAAGGTCAGTTGCGCTGTGTGGACCTACTTACTGGTGTGTATACAAACAGACACATACACCCCAATACACACCAACATAACTCGCAGACATTAAATCATACACAGTGTCTCTCCATCTTTTAACAAACACACAAGTATAAGTTAAGTACAATATTGCTCTCTATGCCTCTCAGACAGAAGTGCCTCTCATAAACGGACGCAGGCTCTTATATCCCCTCAGCAGAGGAGGAGTTAAGTGGGAGGGAATACCTTCAAGTGACACTTTGAGAATGACTTTGACTCCTTTTGGAATTCATTATGTGATCTTCTCAAGACGTTTGAGGCTCATGGTGAAAATTGAACTAAACTACATTTCCTCACCCATACAGTCAAGAGTTTTCCAATCTTTTGGATTGGTGAAATCAAGTAAATATGTATTGCACATATATTGTTATCTATATACTTACCTGTAGATGGTATGTCTGGACTAATTAGAGGGACCATCTGTATATAAGGAGCTCATTTGTTTGTGATGGGACTGGTGGAGACTAGTAGAGACGGGTGGGAACTTGTGTGTGGTGTTAAAATGTAAAAAAATAAATGAAGCTTCATCCGAAACCTCTTCTCGACTCCTGATCGGCTCATTTGCCTCCATGGCCGCTCAGGCATCTTAATGACCCACAGAGCAAAACAAGTTGTAGAAAAACAGGCTTTACATAACGGATCAGGTTCAGCTCACAGGTAGGCAGTCAGTACAGGCAAACAAGGCGAAAAACGTGGCAGAGATGTCACAACCAGGACCATGAACACTAGGAAAAGCGCTGGACCGCAAGACACAGAGGACGAAGACGAACTGGCCCAGAGACAGGGGAACACAGGGTTTAAATGCACTGGGGAGGTGTAGGTTGTTAGACACAGGTGGATCCAATCAGGGGCGGGGCAGACAATCGCAGTGGCGGGAAAACATACAAAGACAGGAAGTGATTTGAAACAAGAGGAGACGTATTTAACACAAAATAGGACAAAAATAAAGAAACTTAACTTGGGAACAGGATAAGACATGACAAACACAGGTGATGCTCAGAAAAAAGGAGGGAAGACCACAAAGACAGGAAGTCATCCAAACGCGGGACACAAGAGGCAAAAAACTTCAAAATAAAACGGGGAAACAAAAACCAAGGTAAAGACTTCCTGGGGGCTTTTCATACACCTATTAGAGAGAAGTTTCAAATGCATCTTTACCTGACTCCAAAGACCAGAGACGGGGGTCATGTGTTACCAGGGAAACAAAGACTTAAGACACGTCATGACATCTGATCCAATCCATACTCTGATGTTACTAATGTCTTTCTATCTTCTTCATTGTTTGTTTGTTTCAGTGGAATCCTTTCTATTTGTTATGTGCATCCAACCAGTTATTTTACTGTGTAGTGTTGTGCTGCCTTACAGCTTTTAACTAGTATGAAAGGTGCCAAACAAAAAAGTTAATTTGGATTGATTGATTGCAGGTCAAGAATGAATGTGTAATATGAACATGTGTCAGTCTACACCCAACCCACATTCACATGTACATTTTTGCTCAATATTTGTGAGAGTTTGTGCAATTACTAGTGTTATAATTATACAGTACAGACTATGCAATGTTTACAGTGTTTAAAAAGGAACTTAGTCATTCAGCACTGAGATTGATGACGTGAGCAGCGTGCACAGATGGGCGTATTAAAGGGTTCATTGCCTCGTCACCTCCCTTTGTTGTGTTTTCCAATTGAAAAATAAAATAAATAAAATTAGCGCCATGGTGGAAAAACAAATGAGCAGTTTTGTACAGCAACAGATTATTATATCACCACTTGGTTGTTCTCTGTAAAATTACATTTGAATTTGTTCAAACAGACGTGTTTTTTTTTCAAATTGACTGGTAGGACTGAAGATCAGCTTGAAGGTTAACAAAGTAGTAATGTGACTGGAATATTAATGGTTTGAATCGTTGGACCGTGACACACCCACACACATCTGTGTGTGTATCTAAAGGCAGGCTGAGCTTTAAAGCTTAGCTGCAGGGACTACTTCGTACAAGTGACTTTATGTTTTACATCCACCCAGGACCAAAACATAAAGCTCTGAAACATCACAGGTTGGAATATGTTTGAATTGCTGATACACTTACCTTCTCAAGCCTCACCAGAACCGTATTGACTCCTACTGGGTCAACTCTGACCCACCGTACTTACCGTATCATACCGTAGTTGTGCGCTCTCACCTTTTCCCTGTGCAATGAGAGATTATAAGCGACATGATGGGTGTGTGGATTTAAAATGGTCTAGAAAATATGGATAACATGTTTGGCTGGTCGCTGCCGGAGGTCCCGCTGGAGTAATGTAGTTAAACAGCATTCAATTTAGACTGTTTCATAACCAGTTGGAACTTTAACGTAACTTTAACACTCTCCTTTGTCTGTGTGATGAGTTTGGGACAGACCATAAAACCATAAACTAGTTCCTAGTTGAACGTACCTGGCATGAGTCCAGATAAGAACGACAGCTAGGATGTAAACATATCCACTCCCTGTCTATGATTTATCTCAAGGTGTGAACCTGTGTTTGCTTAAATGATGTGATGTTTCTGTACGATGTTGAAGCTTCCAACACAGACACTAACTGAGTGGCTGTGTTGCATTCTTCCCTTGCAAGCGAATAAACGAACAAGACAACTTTGAATCTTCTGAAGACTTTATTATTGATTTGTGAACAAAACTCTCTTCTCCCGATCAACATAGAAATATTCTACCACACTAACTTTTAGCAGGGCAGATGCTAACATTTATGCGCCTCAGGGCTTTTCCTTACTTACTATGCTGGAGGCAACAATTAAGTACAATTTAGTATTTGAATAATTAATAGTAAATCAGTTGTTACATTTAGTTTGAGAAAGTTAAGAAAGCAGTGTTTAAGTCAAGCCAGATGTTGCCTTACACATGAAAGAATGATCCCAATCGCTCACACACAGCTTATTAATGAAACACTAGTATCAGATTGGTAAAGCTACCGGTGCACCCTTAGAAATGAGTTCTTACATTCAATACTCACTTACCTTGACCCTCTATTCCCCTCAGGGACTCCATTCTACACTTACAGTATGTGGGTCCAGCACCGATACTGAGCTCTAGAAGTCTGACTAAGCTCAGCAGTGGTTCAGCGATTCGTTCAGGTTCTCGCTCCAGTACCCGCAGCAACAGCTTGCTCGTGGGATGGAGTGGTATCTTGGACCGGAAGAGAAGCTGCTCCATGCTTCGGGTAAAATCATGCTGCTCTGCTCCCACTACGGTGTCACCAACAAACCGCCAGTGTCACTGCAAATCAGGGATACAAATGTCCTGAGAATAGATGACCCTGAAGTAATTATGGATAATAGACGAGTAAGTAAGATAAGGAAATAAGAGCTGAGGAGAAGTTGTTTTCAATTACCTAGGAATGTTTCAGTGCACAGGGGGAAAGATGAAATAGAAGAGGGGGCACAATGCAGCCAAAATGCCAAGCATATGGGACGATGCATTCTCCTGGAGCAATTCAATTTTGCCCTTGACTTAGCAGCAGCACATGAAGGCTGCAGAGTGGCTGCTTTAACATATGCTCTACGTTAATGAGAGGAGGACAGATGGAGGGTTATCGTTTGGAGGTTTCATCTCAGCTGTAGCTGTCACTGGCTCCTGTGACTGCAGCAAAGAGGAAAGACTGAAAAGAATTTGATCGATGGGGATCGAAGTATTGCCAAACCACAGTCATCTTCTCATCTTGTTAATCCACAATGATTCTGCGGAGGTGTTGAACAAAATCTAACAAAATCATGTGATTTCTTAAACTGCCCAGGCTGAGGTATAAACTTCACCGTGTTTTAGTTGAAACCTAGTTGCTGTTTCCTGTATGAATCACTTAGAACTACTATGAAGAACTTTATGTGTTGATTCTGGCGTTTGTGGACAAAAGCGGTAGTGTTTCTGAGCACCAAAGTCCCTTTAGTTCAGTCTTGGTTCTGGTTCTCCCGTGCCCCCTTCCTGTACCAGTGGGCCCAGTAATACGGCCTGAGCCATGTTAGAGCCGTCACCAACCTGACCAAAAGCAAGAAAGAATCTTCAAGGTCTCTGTGTTTAACGTTTGTCATGAGAAGGTGAAGACGGATTGCAATAATTGATTTCTGATATTGGATACAATATTATTTTTCCAATAGAGCATCTCATGTTTGTTTGAGGTTATGGATGCTTATTAAATTACAAGATTCATTGTTGAAAAAAGAAAGAACAAATTCATTCAATTATTTAAATATTGGGTGATTTAATATTTAGCCTATATAAACCAAATAATATTTAAAAAAAATTATGAGGCCTTTTCTTACTGACGGAAACAGGTAATGGAGAGGCAAAGTCTCATGGATTACAACTTTACACAACAAATGTTTGCACGTCTCCTTTTGTCATAAGACTGTTGAAGTATTAGACTAAAATTGGTAATTAGAAAACCCAAAAGTCGCTTAAGTGACGTCTTGATATACTAACAACCGGTCTTGCTCATTCTTTCGCTTCCCAGTTGAGGAAAAGAGTTGCTGGATAAAACACATCAGTCAAGATAATGTTACATTTGTTACATTCTTTTAAATTGAAAACCATCCTATGGGTAATTCACGGCACAATTCAAAAGGGATCAATAATGTCTCTCGCCGTTAATTATCATCCGGAACAAGGTCCCATGGGTGACTCCGGAAGGCCAGGGACTGCCTCTCTATTACTGACCATCATGATGCTGCATTCCTCTGAAGCACCTGTGTTGGGCAGATGTAAAGGTAACATTCAGCAGAACCTGCTCGTTTTGACAGAGCGATCGGGTCCAGTTTAGCATGCAGCTACGTTTTTAAACCCCTGCAAGTTCAAGTTAAGCTGGACCTGTTCTAAGCTGCAGCTAAGCTCATCAGGTGTGAAGTGACAGAGAAACAACCCCTTTATGTTTAAGCTTGTTTGAACTTGTTTTTGCCGACACACAAGGTCCCTTAACGACCATGAAACACCTACACGGTGTTTTCCATTGTCCTGGCTGATTAGACCTCTGCTCAGGTTGAATACTCATTGTACTCCAGAACCAGTGTGTTTCAGGTGTCATTCGTCCCATTAATGCCAATCAAACATGGTCAATGCAGGCTCACAACGTCCTGGTATCTACCTTGCTGTGCATTTTTAGGAAGGGCGGTCATGAAAAGTCCTTTCAGCTCAATGAGTTATCAAATAATTCATCTTGAAAGCAATAGAAGTCTTTATCCGCATGTCATGTGCATTTTGTTTCAAAAGCCAAAGCTCTCTTATTTAAATGCAAACCGAATCCAGAGCTCTTAGGATGTATAGGAGGGACAACTCCTATTACAAATGGACCCTCAAAGTGCCCTTTTCAGGCCAACGCTATATTGGTCTTTAGACCAGAGTGGTTGCTTATATGAATCACAGAGGCAAGGCCTCACCTGAAGGTCAGCCGTACAGCGGTCCGCACAATGCAGAGCCTCATCATTATTCACTGCCGAGCCACCGGGAGAGCAGCGATGCTTAAACCCCAACATTTATTATGGCTGCCCTTGACGCGCCGCACAACCTCGATAAAGTCATTGAGCGCAATAAAAATGACAACCGAGGAACAACAAACATCTGCAACTCCCTGGGTTTAATGCACGTGTGCGTAGCAAAGAAGCACTTTAAGAATTTCCGTTCAAGGGCACGCAAGCAAGCCTAAAGAACCGAACCTTCGACCCTCCACTTGGAGGGCAATCTGCCTGACAGATGGGCCACCAGGATACTGCACTGGTCTGGGTATACCGACACAAGAACACACACTCACACATTCTGCAAATTGCCTCCACCCCTAATGTCCCATCCATTCTCGTACAGTACCACTGTGTGTAATGAGCAGTGAGCCCAATCACTTTAGTTACAAAAAAAGAAATTGTTTGAAGAAAGATTAAGAAGAAAATCCATTGAGCAGCCGTAATCAAAGCCTCGGCTGAGAGCTCTGATTTGTTTCGCGGAGAACTACACCAGCAGTGTTTTCTCTTTCACAAAAGAAAATATTGATGAGATTCATCTCTTGAGTGTGAGGTTACAGTAATCAGGATACGACGCTCTCAGCAGTAGCATTTCATTTTCCTCACAGCAGCGTCTGCCACTCTGCTATTAGAGATACTTTGTTCTTTGTATTTGACGAGTTGGGAGTCACAAAGCCCCCCTCCAGTTTTCAGACGCTTGGTCTGTGCCCCTTGGTGTCTGATGTCGACGAACTGAGGCACCTTCGACTGTCTGAATGAGACGCACCGGGCTTTCAACTACAATGTAAACCCATCCACATCATTATTACATGGTCAGAGCAGTAAACAAAGTGTAAAGAGCGAGAGCTTCAATTCCAAACAAACACAGGACTGTCACCCAGGAGACCGCTGTTAGTCTCCTGTGTGAAACCAAGCCAAATTACTTATTTTACTTCAGGTTAGTTACGTGACTTACGCACTTGACTAACACCAGTTATGCAACAAAGATACTTATTTTGAGAAAGTAACATACTTGCTTTAACCCAAAGCACAATCGTTTACAAAGCCGAACCGAGCACTTTGCCTTCACTTAATCAAGTATCTTCTATTGCGTCAGTAAAACTAGAACAAGAAAACCTACTTTGGTATTTTATTATGAAAGGAGACAGTGTGCATGTATTGAGTGCAAACTGACACGCTGTCAGTGCCACGTCCCAAACTGATGCTAGAGGGTCATAGTTCGAAGCGTAGGGCGTCGGGAGTGAGAATGTGTTGACTGGGGACCCGTCTGGTGTTAGAGGTGGTTACAGTCATGAGCCCTGTGTCATTTTACAGCAAGTATATACAGGAGATGCCGATAGAAGGTTTACTTTGAAAGGGGATCTTACCATACTGGGTAATACTGTAGACCAGCGGTCCCCAACCTTTGTTAAGCCACGGACCGGTTTCATGTCAGACAATATTTTCACGGACCGGCCTTCAAGGTGTGGCGGATAAACACATCGAAATAAGATGATACGATCGGCATGAAAACAAATATGAAATGCATAATAAATACAACTCACAATAATGAATCAGTGGAGCCCTGAGCTTGTTTCTCTACAACGAGACGTCCCATCTGAGGTAAAGGGAGACAATGACACCTGAAGTGTGTTCCTCATGTCCAGTCTACTTCGTTATGTTCTGACTGCTGTCACTGCAGAACATCCCGCTTCACAAAGAGGATGTGTGGAATGGAAGCAGGGTCTTCAGTGCTTTAGTGGTGATCTCAGGATATTCAGCCTTGATTTTAACCCTAAACAGCAGAGTTGTCGTCTCAAACATACTTTTAAGACCACCGTCATTTACAACCTCCAGCAGCTGATCTTCCTCTGTCGACACATGTTCTGCAGAGCGGCTTGGTGCGTCAGAGTTACTCCTGATGTTTAATTAGACTCCTGATATTGTCTGTTAAATGAAGATCTCTTTTCTTGTAGGTTGTAGGCTCTTCTTCTGTCTCTTAGAGGCCTTTCCTCTTTACAAAGAAGCTCTCCAACAGTGTTTTACTCATGTTCTCTAGTTTGTGGGCTTAATCTTTGAGGTAACGTATCACGTGACTGAGACGAGCGTCTTGACATGTCAAGAGACACAGGGGGGTGAAATTGCGAGAGAATCAAAATAAAACATCTTTCAGACTCTGATAATCAATAAAACGGAAATAATATAATATTAATTCTTTCTGTGCGGCCCGGTACCAAATGACCCACGGCCCGGTACCGGTCCACGGCCCGGTGGTTGGGGACCGCTGCCGTAGAGCACAGTTTGTCCAATGGCAACGTTTAGCGCCACATCAAGAAGTAGTATGAGGCCGGTTCCAGGCATTGGCACGGGGTGGGGGAAGTCAAGTATCCTCTCTTCACCACACATTTTCAAGAGTCAAAAGTATTTTATTTTGTCCTTGTCAAATCATAAAATCATAAAAATGGCACATCGAAACAATGTTTTACTAATATGACAGTAGTGTGACTTTTCTGATCAGTTTAGTGCTACCAGGGGTGTAGTGCTTTAAAAACAAAATGTAAGCGCACATGTGACACGCACGGTTAAGTGGTGGCTCGATTGGAAGGTTGTGTAACTACCGCTCTGGAGGCAAGTTTACGCACATTAGTCAACTATGATCGGCCACACTATTACATGTTAGTTGATCTTTATGGAGGCCTGATATGCAGATAAATCTGCAGCCTTCGAGATACACAAGGAATATTACTTAAATAGTGTTGGTTCGAATAGTCCAGTTTCTCTAAATCAGTTTCTTATTTTTCTCTGTTGTGACTACATGATCTGCTATGTGTGCAGCTTCATGGTGATGTGTAGTGAGGCTCTGAACCATGACGGAGCATACCACGCTTATTACAAGCTTCACGTTCATTGAAAATGACTTTGGACGAAGCATCTGCCAAATAACAGCGCTGACGGAGTCAGTGGGCAGGAAAACTGAAAGAACGGACTAGAAGGAGCTAAACTCTTAGAGCTGAGGGAAACTGCTAAATCTGGTAATAGTAGATAAAAGAAAGTAGTTAACGGATAGCTTGTGTTACTGACTGGAGGTGTAGAGTTTGAAAGGCATGGATGTTCACCAAGCAGGGAGGGTCTATGGATTTTCATTATGGGGAGCGTAGGCGAGTTCGGAGGCCACGAGGGACTCTTAGCCTGTCCTGCATCGATTTTGACCATTCTAGGTAAGGTTAAAGTGTAATTATCGCCAGGCAGTTAACAGTGCATTCAGTGTCAAACATTGTATCTTTTCTTCCAGCGTTTAGCAAACTGGCTATCAGTATAATTAACATCCGTGTTAACATACATGCCAAACACACATTGTCTCTATTGCAGATTAGACCTGCCACTAGAGAGCATCTAAAAATCATTAAATCCCATCCTCACCAAACTAGGGCACAGATGAACAGTCACGAGCACACCTCTACCCATTGGAAGGTTAGTGTGATTCCTGGGGGCTCCATGAAGTCGAGAGCAGCGAGAGAGGCAGCGGGGGCATCCTTCTCTCCCGGCTTTTTTCACAGGACTGCATTCACAACACTCTTGAAGAGTGATATACAGGGAGATTCACTTGCTGAGTAGAGCTGCCTTTTACTTGATGAATGCACTCGTCGCTGGTAAAATGTTATTGCTCGCAAAGCTATTGATTTTCGCTTCTGCAGCCGTGGTCCCACAAGCCCCCTGCTCTAAAACCAGGGCAGCGTGACAAAGACCCACAGAAACTCAAACGCCCTGTCCCACAGGAAAACAAGCACAAGAATCAAGGCTAGTAAACAAGGCAGAAATAACACTTCCACAATGCACAAGGAAATCCGATGCAGCCGCTCACACTGAATAGATTGCATGTCGGTGGCTGGGAAAATAAGCTTCTGTAATCCGCATTCTCTGCCGCTTTGTGACAAAGCATTTTCCACGTCTCGCTGTGATATTGCAGAAGCTCTTGTAATTATATGGAGCAGAAAAGGAGACCCCAATGTGAGCACGGGGAAAGCCCATGTATCACAGCACAGCCGTTATCTTCGCACCTATTCACAAGCTATCGGGCACACAGTTCACAGTTCAGTGGAGGGAAACGGGCCTTTTGTGTGAAGCAATTATTCAGCTGTTGTACCAAAAAAGTGCTAACACTGGAAGGTAAGTCCACACATGCGCAAGTGGACATATGCACATAAAATACCGTTCGCACAAACATCTGTCTTTCTCTATGCTTTGACACTCGTATGGGCATGTCACGCCAGCCCGTTCTCCCGACTCGTCAGATGTGGCAGCTTGGTCAGTGGCCCTACGTGATCCGCGGGTCAATTGATTTGGGAGTAACGGGTTGGTCGTACACCACTTGATCAATTTTACATTGCAAGGGGAGGGATGCCGCAAGAAAGACTGGCAGGTAGTCAATAAGACTTGAAAGTCTTTCCAGTCAGCTATAGGTATCCCTCTATCCAAAGAGTAGAAATGTAAATGTCAAGATATCGCTATACGCTGAGTGGACCGTATTCGTAACAATAGGCAAGGATTCTTGCATTATTTCAATGTGAACGAAGGTCAAATGTATTGCCCGTGTGTACAGTGAAAATGTCATTTTTATCACACTGCCTTATTTTATTGTATGCACCTATAAACCTATTATCTCCATTACGACATCACAGAACCTTTCTCAGTGAAACGGGCGCCAGGATGACGTGGAGGGGAATACCTCCTCTCATCCAAAGGTCTGTGGGACTCCTGCATCCTGTTCTTTTATTCCCATTCTCTCTGCGGGTTCCTTTGCTCGACAGCTTAATGCCCAGCCTTTTGCTGGACCATTACCCAAATCCATCTCCTCAGCGTGGCATGTCAGGCCTCACAGACAGCAGGTGCTCGCGTCTGAAAGCAGCATGTTTTTAAAGCTTTCGCCGCTCGGCAAAAGGGGCTTCTGTGCGTCGGCGGAGACTGGTATCGGAGTTTAGGGAGATAATGACGACTCTGTCCAGGACAGACACTGCCTTCACTGGTTTTATTTCAATATGCTTAATCAACATTCATTTCATTTCATAAAGCAGTGGCCTTCTGTGATAAAACACGCGTCAATCTTTCAGATTTTCCCAGAAAGGAAGAAAATCTTCTTTTAGCTCAAACATCACCGCATCAAATACTTTCTGAGACATCCGCACCTTCACAGCGTCCTCGTCGCGGTCTATATTTAGAGAGACCAAAGACGCCGAGAGTACAAACGGATGCTGTTGAAGTGACAGCGATGTCGGCGCTCGAGCGAGCGTGGGTTTCTGTTTGCTCCTCGTACAAGCGGTCCTCATTAAGTCTCACGGAGGATAAAGCGAACGGAGGAGCAGTTAAGACGGGACGAGAAAAGGGAAGCATGTCAAGACAATCTCGTGAAAGCCAGCGGCGACTTAAATTGCCATTTGTTTTCTAGAAAAGCGTAACGAGTTGACAGCGCAATCAAAAGCACGGTGCCATCGATGGAGAGCGCGGCGGCCATTACTGTGTGCTCTGAACCGAGCCAAAGTGGTTATTTCAATGGCACAATTTCAGAGGCAGGCGAGGGGAAGTGTGATATGGCTCCTAAATATACGAGCATTCAGAATACAAACTCTTGACAATCTCACACACAAATGATGAGGTTTCATTATCAAGCGAGCTTGAACTATTTCTTTTGCTCACACACTTGCACACTGTCTCTTGTACTTAAAGGGATAGTTTGGATATTTTTAAAGTGAGGTTGTATTAAGGTACTTCTCCATAGTTGGTGTATTACCTACAGCAGATGGCGGTCGAAACACACCCCAGTTTGGAGAAACAGACAGGAGAACCTTCAAAATATTTAGAATATTTTCTCAGCTTTACCTTGCAAACAAACTGAAGGCGTTCCATCCACCTGTTCCATCCACCTGTGCTCTCCTCAAAGCCACCAGATTCCATTGAGAAAAACAGTATTATCTTATTGTTAAACTTATTGTTAACTGTTAAATCTTTTTCTTCTTTTTGTTATTGTGTGACTTTTGGTGAATCCGAGCGAACCCTTAAAATACACGAATGTCATCCCTCCTGTTGGGGACTGAGGCAGCACTTTGTCCACTGGCAACTTTGGTAAAATATTTTCATTAATAAAATAAGGAACACTTTTAAACACTTTTGTATTACTGTACAAACACTTTCCTACAAGGCAACAGGTCTGATAACTGAACAGAATAATACAAATAAAACGTGTGCTTGAGTTGGAGTGTTTCATTTAATAAGATAATAATACAATTAGCAAACTTTATACAAAAAGCAATTTTAAAAACGATGTTACAAAGTGCTTCACAAGATAGAAATGGCAGAAAAACAATGTGAAAAGTCAAATAAAACGATGAAAAATCATGAAATGAATCATTCAAATAAAAGTTGAGAATGAACTGTATAATGATATTTGTATAGAGATGTAAGTGAGAATTAAGGCCACAAATCCTGTGAAAGGACACTCGGCTATTTAAACATGCACTCCGTTCTGTTCTGCTTTTATGTCTAAAGGCTGTTTGAAAGCAGCCGGGATGAGGAGTTGGGTTCTGGTTTGTTTTCTCTTCGTCCAGGTGAACGGACGAAGAGGTGATGCCGTCGAATGTGTGTTAGGATTCTCCCTGACTCGCAAGGTTATTAGCTTGTTTTGTCAACCTCAGCGCATGTTGCTAATGGCGTACGGCTAACAGTCGCCGGACAGAACTCACCCTTGTGAACTATGGTTCCACATTACCTGCATCAACCATGACGGTTGGGCATGAATATACTGAACAGAGGTTGCCCCGGTAGCTCACCTGGTTGAGCGGGTGGCCCATGTACCAAAGCTGACTCACTTCCATTTTCCTGACTATCACTATCCAATAAAGGCAAAAAGCCAAGAAAATCCAAATACACAGAAGAGTTACACCATGATGCCACATTTGGAAGCCTCAAGCTCGGTACCGTGACTGTCCCCATCTTGGTAGCTGCAAGTCTCTTACAAGGTAGCCCCGCCCCTAAAGCATCCCCTGCTTTATGGTCTATTAGAGACCTGTCAATCACTGTGTAGCCCCGCCCCTAAAGCATCCCCTGCTTTATGGTCTGTTTGACTCTAAATGGACCATAATTTACCAAATGAACATCATGCTGTATTGAAGACTTTAAACATTGTAAACATAAGTTCATGCTCTCAATTCTCTCATTATGCGACTTAAATGTCAAACAGCAGCTATGACATGCCAAGCTGACATTACCCTAACATTGACATTTAACCTCCTTTGCTCTAGATCCCCAAATTAGGCCAGATAAAGCCCCCCTTGCTCGATTAAACAATGATAGTTTGATTAAAAAGAAATAAAAAAAAGAAATTTTTTTTTTTAAAATATTCAGAAAATTCCGGACAATACTACTATCTAAGTCACCTTTTAGACGCACCAAACACAACTGTACATAATCGCCATAAAGTACTACAATATCTGCCAAAAATCTGACCAAGATTCAGCGATCTGTGGTCTCCAATTCGATTTTTCGACTCGAAAGCTAGCTGCCACAGAGAAAAACAGAGCATGAACTAGCATTAGCTTTCCACCCCGGAGCCGGCGATGTTATCCACATTCCTGTGCTCCAAACCGTTCAAACGTTGCATTCACAAGCCACACTCCAACACTGCGAAAAATCTGAACCACTACTCACCTTGAGGTGCTTTTCTGGGCGAAAACGTTGGAAAATGATGATAATCCCATTGTAACATGTGCTCGCCTAACCATTATCTATCTACCCGTGTTAAAATGGACATTATGACGTCAACACATGAGCAGGGGGGAGGATTTTACTACCAGCAAATCAGATCCTACTCTTCGCAATACACGCAGCATTATTCATTTTGACTGGCTAACAGAGCTGTCCATCTTATCTACGTGTCAAGAAATCAATTCGATTGGTTCTAAGGCATCGAAGGAGGGCTCAACTATGTAAATCGACCAAACTTTCACAGAGATAAGCTCATGCGCAACACATGCACCTCTCACAGCACACACTCACTTTTTACGCAGCCAGAGCTCTTCAGCGCACAGGTGAGTCGTGTGTATACTATTTCCAGTACTTTTCGAGTCAGTTTTTTTAGTCATTTCGCCAAAGATGTCTAAGCCAGGACCGAAGAAAATGTACACCACGGTAGAGGTTTTGGAAATGCTGACTCTGGATCCTGGCAATGATCTGTGTCCGGAAGATTCGTCGTCGGACGATAGCGACCTGGTCCATAACGCGCAGGACACCCGTGACTCAGATTACCGTCCTCCATCATCATCGGAAAGGTATGAATTGTCTTATAAATATTATATTTTATCGATTTGTTGATGTCGAATTTTCTATATCTTTCTCAGGGCAAAAGTTTTATGGTCGGATTGTATAGTGTGTGTGTGTGTGTGTGTCTGTGTGTCTTTGTGTGTGTGTGTGTGTGTGTGTGTCTTTGTGTCTGTGTGTGTGTGTGTCTTTGTGTGTGTGTGTGTGTCTTTGTGTCTGTGTGTGTGTGTGTCTTTGTGTGTGTCTTTGTGTGTGTGTGTGTGTGTGTCTTTGTGTCTTTATCTTTGTGTGTGTCTTTGTGTGTGTGTTCCACTGCACAGTGTGTTTATTTTGACCAAGTTCATTGCATTTATGTTTACATATTACTAATGAATACATTTGTTTTTCTTCCACATTCTGGTTTACAGTGATGAAGACTATGAGCCTCCCAGTGCTAGTGTCCCAGGACCATCAAGGGCCCCACAGCCAGGCCCACCAGCACCTCCCCCCGCTGCTCTACACACCTGGCCTTTCACACCTAAGCCAGGCCCATCAGCACCTCCCCCCGCTGCTCTACACCCCCGGTCATTCACATCTCAGCCCGGCCCAGCAGCACCTCCCCCCGCTGCTCTACACCCCCGGCCTTTCACACCTCAGCCATGCCCATCAGCACCTCCTCCCCCGACCACTCTGCGGAGAGAACGCTCCTCTCTGGGAGCTTCTGCTCCAGCTACCAAGCGTGGCAAGGGAAAAAAAAAAGTGGCATCTACAAGTGAGGAGGAGGTGGCATAACCGGGAGGAGGAGTGCATCAAACCTGACCCTCTCAGGTTCACGCCGGCCAGGACCCCAGGACCCACCTTCGACACCACCGCAGCATGGTCTCCTATCAGCCTCTTCCAGCTTTTCTTTTCAACGTCTGTTGTCCGGAAACTAATTGACAATACAAATACCAACGCTGAGAAAAAAAAAAAAGCTGGAATGAAGTTGAAGTGGGAAGTGCTCACGGTCAAAGACTTTTACATCTTCCTCTCCATCATCCTCTTCACTGGCCTTGTGACGGTCCACCAGAGGTCTGATTACTGGAGGAAGATGTGGCCGTACAGTTTCCAGTTCCCCGGTGACAACATGTCACGGGGCCGGTTTGAATCCATTGTGTGGTCACTCCACCTCAGCGACCCAAAAGAGGACGAGGAGAATGAAAAAAAAAAGGAACACTGCTGAGTACGACCGCCTGTTCAAGATCAAGCCGCTCTACACAGACATGGTGACCGCCTGCAAAGCCCATTTCCAGCCGCGTCAGAACGTGTCCATTGATGAGCGGATGGTCGCCAGCAAAGCCCGAATGAGCATCAAGCAGTACATGAAGGACAAGCCCACAAAGTGGGGTTATAAACTGTATGTGCTGGCTGACTCGTCAATAGGCTACACATGGAACTTTTTTGTCTACCAGGGCAAAAGTGAGTCCACCACAGGCCAGGGGCTGAGTTACTCAGCGGTGATGGACCTTTTGCCTTTTCCTCTCCTCGGTAGCGGCTACCATTTGTACACAGACAATTTTTATAGCAGCCCTGCTCTCTTCACTGAGATCAGTGAAGAGAGCAGGGCTGCTATAAAAATTGTAGCACATTGGCTGTTGTGGGACCATCAGAAAAAATCGCATTGGCTTCCCCAAGACCCAGAACAACGACCTGCCCAGAAAGGCTGTGAGGGGAACCATGCGATGGATCCAAAGTGGCAGACTCCTCTTTGTGAAGTGGATGGACAGCAGAGAGGTCACGATGTGTTCCACAATACATCAGGCCTACAGTGGACAGACGGTGAAGAGAAAGCTGAAGGAGGCTGGGGTCTGGCAACAGAAGGCAATAGCAGTTCCGGACAGCATCGTGGACTACAACCGTAGCATGGGGGGAGTGGATTTGTCGGACTCACTGATCGGCTCGTACAGCGTCCGCCACAAGACGATGAAGTGGTACAAGACTTTCTTTTACCACTTCATGGACATCGCTGTGGTGAACAGTTACCTCCTGCACAAAGAGCTTTTCAAGTTGAGGCACGACCCCACCCAGACGAAGCCCTTCACCCACAAGGTCTTCAGGGAGCAGTTGGCCAAGGAGTTGCTGGAGTTTGGTGAGGGTTCAGCAGCCCCTGCTCTCCGACCCCCACCCCCCACCACTACCTGCATGCCCATGATTTTTGCGAATGAGGCCAGGAAGCATTGCAAGAGGTGCCACGATGCTGGAACGCCGAGGGTGAAGACGTCCTTTTATTGCAGTAAGTGTAAGTTTCCTCTCTGCCTCACCTCAAAGAAGAACTGCTTCCAGCTGTGGCACAGTGAAAATGTCTGATGGATGGACCCCACCCAGACACTCCTCCCCTTTTCTTCTTTTTTTTTGTGTACAGACAATTTTCTTTCTTTTTTTTGTGTACAGACAAATTTTTTTTTTGGTGTACAGACAATGGACAATTGTGTAAATAGTTTATTGGTTTTACCTGTGTTTTTAGTTTGTTAAAAATAAATGTGTTTGAATTCAACATTCAGTTGATTTGTGTGTTTTTTGAATGGGAAAATATATAGGTCTGGTTGAATTTTCCAAAAAAAAAAAAAAAGCCAAATTCATCCTAATTCTGCTATATTAGGATGTATTGAACACCATTAGTAATATAAAAGTGAAATATTTAGTTTGGTACATGAGAAAAGTCAAATGGCACACATGGTGCCAAAATGTGCCCAAATGCACATTTTGGAAATCTCGCCTAAACGCTCTGTACTAAAACCTTTCTAATGTTGTTCTGCTTCACTTTATCAAAGTCAAACTTTCCAGAGAAGACTGTTCACATGTTGTGTTATGTTTGGGAGAGGTTTAGACCTTCGTCTGCATCATTCCAAAGAGATAATCATCCTGAAAGTGCTTTTTAGTCAGGCGGAATTGACACTTTTCAGTTTGAGCTGTGTGCCATCTTCATTTACTATTAACCAGTAACATATATACTGATATTTACACATCTGAACAAATCTCACAAGTGTTTATTGTTTATTATAACATCAAAATTATTCAAATAGACCTTGTAGTTAGAGAGTAAGGCCCCTTTGAGTATGGGTATAGTATTTTCGAGCAGAAGCCAAAAAAAGGCCTAGGGTTCAAAAGGTTAATCAATGCCGAGTGTTTACTGGGTCACATTGAGGCTGGACATGTTCCTAAACCTCTGTACATCCACAGATATCATACACACACTATCTTTACTCAATCACATGTCAAATTTCAATGCTTGAGTGTAGCGGCCATTGTTCACATATATCATTCATCCTACGGGGTCACGGGGGTTGGGATGCTTTCCACCGGAGCAGAGTGACAGTCAATCTAAGTGGGTGACGTAAAGGTTGAGGTACGGAACCATGAAGGAGGCAAAGGAGTGAAGGACACAACTTCAAGCGTGCTGCCTCCTGACACAATGGCAGGCCTGGTGGATGAATGTGAACTCTCGTGACGAGATGGAGGAGATAACTCTCCAGGGGAAAGGATAAGGGGACAGCTGAGGACGAATGGCAAGGCCACGTGAAGGAGAGATGTCATTCATACACCTGCACTGTAATATGGTCCTCCCTACAGGATACCTCAGCACAGCTGTCCCTCATTACATATCGATTGATTTAGCCCTTTACTAAGAGCTGGCCCCTGGTCTTTCCCTATAGGTCCGTCCTTAACGAGTGTACTAGATGCATTTGTGGGAGACTTTCTGTGCAAGACTGGATGGTGGGTGATACATTTAGGCTCTTTTAGGTCAGTCATTTGCATTGCTGTGCCAAGGACTTTACACAAAAATACAAAATACTCTCCTGCAAATATTTCACATCAAAACTATTCATACTAGGCAGAAATGCAATGTTATGACAGTTGCAGTTGCAATAAAAGGTTCCAATCGATTCTGGCAGGCAGAGGACCAACTATACAGTAAATAGACCCTATTGACCCAAAGCAGCTTCTGGCAGTCTGTCTGAGCTTAACTGTTGTATAGTATAAGCTACTATATTTTATGGAGTTCCCTCCCACTTAGGCTTTTATTGTGAAAGGTAAGAATAGAAGTAGTGGATCTTTGTCACAGATGAAAGGAGTAATAAAGTGTGCCTTCTTGGTTCGGACCAAGAAGCCTCCATGTTATAAATATGTCTGGTCCGCACAACATGATTGGTTGATGCCTTTATTCGCACTACATTTCAGAGGCAAATATTGTGTTTTGTACTCATTTAGTTACTTTTCAGATTACAATTTGTCATGACTTTTCATTTCTTGAATATGACGCATTGATGTAGATTAAACCACATAACAGTATATAAAGGAGTGTAGTATTGCATCTTGTAACTGCTGGGACCACAACTGTCCAAACATTCAACAACATATTAGCTATAGAGACCAGAACCATTCGGAGTACCAGGCTGTAAGCGTGTTTATTTCTGCTGTAGTGAACATGGGGGTCTGGGGGATTGACTCGCTTTTGGAGACAGCCTCATGTGGGCCATTAAAGGAACTGCAGTTTTTTGATATTTCCACATTGGCTTCATTTTTCTTGCAGTGGATTCTTTCACAGAGTGGTATTGCTACTTTTATTCAAGTATAGATATTCTATTGCACAAGAACCAAGGTGTAAAAATGCATGGCAACAATCTAAATCAAATCAGGAGCTTTACAGTGAATTTAACAATGAAAGGGTCACAACACACCCTTGTGTCACATCATGCACTAGATGGAAAACCCTCCTATGTTACTTTTATCTGGGGATTTAGGTGTGTCGGCACATCAGATATGACACCGTGGTGCATTTACCAGAAGCAGTAATTGGATGGAAATGTTGAAAGGGAGATGGTGATAATGACATGGTTCACCTGCAGGATTACAAAGAATGGAAACGGTCTATTCATTTGACAGGACACAGAACTGAACATGCAAATACACATAAGTAAACTAAGAACGTAGTGGCATGAAACCAGATAGCTTCCCTTTTTCTTTGACACTTTCTCCCTCTCTCTTTCATGGTCACACCTTCTCTCAGTGAAGCAATTAACAGCTAGCACCCTCGCTAAAGTTTCCCCAGCTGATCACAGCTTGATCTGAGATGCCGCTTCGGTCCAAATGATCGGAGTGCTGGGGCTGCATTATTCAAATGTGATCGATGTTGGGATTCAGGTCCATGCGCACACAGATTGAGAGTGTCATCAAAAATGACTGTTTCCTTGAAGAAAAGCTTGTCAATCAAGCCAACTAAGCCCATCCTTGAACGGTGAGAAATTTGACTTTATTGTCGACCTATTGTTATGACACTGTAAGCAATTTTACAGAAGTTAGCATTTGTTTGCTTAGCCTGATGAGAATTCATTCCACTGAGCTGATCAGCTCTTGTTTGCGTGATGCAATGAATTGCTGGATTACCAACAGGGCAACGTTTTCTGGGCCCAGACTCTTAGGGGCTCCAGGGAATTGGATTTAATTGCAAATATGCACTACTAAATTGCAATATCAACTAAAATTGCAATGAGCAGGTTCTGCATCAATACCTCATCTTTAAGTGTTGTCAAAGAGTCCAGTGTCACAACCCTACTTTTAACCCTGTAAAGCCTACAAAGACAAATAAATGACTGGACATAGTTTCTTCCTTTGCCAATTCAGAGCTTATTCTTTCAGTCGGTATCAAGTGTTGTACATCATATGATTCAAGGGAGCCCACGATTTCTTTCTGGTGCAATATAGGTCACCAGCGTGCATTATATTCGTGTGAGCATACTGTATGTGACGGGTATTATGTTGTCAATATTAAAAGTTGTATTTCGGTGTTTTGGAGTTATGCTGTGTAAACACTACGAGCAACAAGGCAACAGGCTACAATTAATTGTCAGTGGAAGCTACAAACTGACGGCCGACACTTGTAGCAAGTGTGCTACAAATCAAAGTGGAGCTGGTCTTTCAGCGCCATATCTTAAGTATGGTTCTGGGCCCGGCCGCGAGCCAAATCAGGCCAGGGGCGTAAAGTGGGGGGCCAATGGCCCCTATCCCACTTCTCACCCCACTACTTCCTGCACCCTTGGTCGGAACTCACCCATCTTTAAACTCAACTACACACTTTTTGTGGCGGTGAGCTACCTGCACTATTTTACAGTTTTATAGTTTATATTGCTTTGACATGGTGCATATTTTCACAAATCCATTAAAGTTGTTTTGAAGTATGCATATACAATGCACAGATGCTGGTGTGTGGGGTGACAATATGGGACACCCAAATAGGTTATTCTGGCCATTGCATTAAAAACATTGTATAGTCTGATATTGCACTTTATATTATTCCACCCTTATGTGTCACCAATAATGAACAAGCAAGTTACCATCTGGGCTACTATTGTATTGTGTTCTAGTTTAAACATTGTGAACATGAGTTTATGGTCTCAATCTCTAGTTTCAAGTCTTCTTCAATACAGCATGATGTTCATTTAGTACATGATGGTCCATTTAGAGTCAAACAGACCATAAAGCAGGGGATGCTTTAGGGCGGGGCTAACTTGTGATTGACAGGTCTCTACCACCCTATTGTCCAGTCTGGGAGTATTCCATGTCGCCTAAAAAATGTCTTGTCCAGCACTCAATTGTACTCGGCGTTACTTCTGGTTGCAAAATAAAAAAAGATGGCGATGACCAAAAACCAAGATGGCGATGACCAAAATGCCGCGCTCCAGGCTTCCAGACTCTAAATTACAGTTAGGCAACAAAACCACTCAGTAAAGTATAAAAGTGTTTAAACTAAGTAAAAAGTACACAATGTAACAGTATGGAAACAATATCACAAACACCTCTAACTTCACCTCAGTAACACAACACTTTGAGACACAAACACCAGTCGACACCACATGTCACCTGTTTGTTTGACCCATCCAGCTCTCCTTTGTACCACCAATAGAAAAAAGCAGTGACAGGAGCTGACACATCTGAAAATAAGCAGCTAAATATATCAGAACATGGCCTTAACAATGATCAAAGAAATGAAAAACCTCTCCTTGGCACAATCTCAGTATTCCACTGTCAAGCTTTCAGAGTACTCCACCAGCTCAGCATTGCATTCCTATAACATTGTTGCATGTTCAAGTTTACTGCATCATCTCCACAGAACCCAATAAGCCTCTTCTTCATGTACCAGTTTACAACGTTGAAACCTCACGAAACGAAAACCTTAACTGAAAATAATTCAGAGGAAGGCGTTTCACGTCACTCTTTCTGCTCCCCAAAGCAATGTTACACTCTCAACACACTCCAGAACAGCTGCAGGACAAGACTACAATACATCTGGGTGGTTCCTTGTCACTAAAAACATGTATTATTGTGTTGTCACACAGGCCAGAAATAACAGCATTTTCATTGCACCACAAACAAAATGCAGTTCACCTCTATTGTATTGGGGTTGAGGCAGAAATATCAGGGATGAATATTTCAAAACGCAGACGGGTAAAATTAGCTGACCCTTTATCTATTTGAGTCCCTTCCATCTGGAGTTTTATTGAATTTACACAACTTTTAAAACATGTATTGACTTTAGCAGGGATCCATGTTCCTGGCAGACATGTGAAACAGCATTTACACCAGCATGGCATATTATTAATCACTTTCATACATTTCAGGGTTAGCAACAAACTAAAAGTGCATTTCTTTTCATTTATTTGTGCTTATTGGCAGCAAAAAGGCTGACACTGATTGTCATCTTCTTCACTTTGTATTTATCAACATCTGCTGCGAGCTCAGTTAAAACTATTTTTAGCCGACCGCCTGCTGTCCAACTCAGTGAGGCCAAAGCTACAATTAGAATAATAAAACAAGGCAAGGCAGGAGGGTACAGAACGTAAAGTTAACAGCATGAGCTGATGGATGTGCAGCGTAGGTTATTTGATGGGGACAGATACATCTTGCATCTTGTGCAGTAGTGTATGCCTCCTTGAATTAAACTAGACTAAAGCTGTGACTACATACATTATTTCTATACAGCATGTACCACAAACTAATCGTCATTGCACTGTTTAAGCAGTTATTGCACAAAAAAGTCGGCACACTATCATAACATATGTGTGCTGTCTGTTGTCAATCAAAACATTATCCTACTGTAATATCTATTTTTTGGTCTTTTTCGCTGTTTCACCACCATATATATATATTTTTTTTCCAGCTGTAAGCTCCTCCATTTCCTTTATGCTTTGCACTGTGGGAGAATAGTGTGATCAACAGCACACTCAAAACCATGTGTAGCATGTGTTCTGTCTACTTTAAGTATAATTCATTCCGTCACTTGTCAGGTGTGAACACACTGGAGTCAGTGCGTGGTCTGATGGATCAGAGACAAGAGTCTAAAGTTACACTAGTGTTCTGATGGCCCCAATCACACCAATACGTGTCGCTTAAAAAACAGGATGTCAACAGCAAAAAACCTAAATGAAGCTTAAGCGTAAGTTCAATCAGGAAGACTATCTTTACTCTGCTCTTCATTCATAATCTCTCTCTCTCTCTCCCTGTGATTACTCTATCAGCTGATTGTGGGCGTTCACTTTAAGTTAACCAACCAGATTCTGCACAGTCTCTTTGAAGCCAATCACATCGTAGCTGTCAAACTTTAAAAAGTGTTCTCCTCTCTGCTGCTGTCAGTTGTCATTTCAGCTCTAAGCAGATGCGACCCTCCTCATCAGATTGCAGCAACTCCTTTCATCACCACCAGTACTCCAGGGGGGTTTAGGCCATATCGGACCTCAGTAGTCCTACCCTCGGTTATATTACTTGAGGATTGGAGTCCAATCGCCAAAGACTTTTCCCTATTCATATTTTATGCATGTATAATAAATCATTGTTAAATTCTAATTAAGTCTCTCCTGGTTGAAATAGCGTTGGGCAAAAACCAAGAGGGCGATAGTCAAAAACTAGATGGCGAAGGCCAAAAGCTATAGCAACTGCCAAAAACAAAGATGGCGACTGCCAAAAAACTAAATGGCGTCGGTGAAAAGCCAGGACGTTAGCGTCCAAAAACGGAGATGGCGACCGCCGAGATGTCAAACTCGAGGCTTCATTAAACGTAAATATGGGTCGCAATAAGCACTAGCACTCGTAATTGCACGGATGTCTTATACGACTGTGTTTTTGTGGTGATTGTTTGTCAGTTCAGAATCAGCTTTATTTTATTGGCCATGTATGCGTACGCATACATGGAATTTGACTCCGGCTTCCACTTCGCTCTCGCTGTACATACACGAATTTACAACAAACAAGAAAAAAAATATATATATAAAAGGGGGGCAGCAGAAAAAACAACAGATGTAGTATAAATATTTAACAATATGTACAATATGAGTATAAACATATATACGAAAAAAAGTATATATGTATATGTATATATATATATATATGAACATAAACCTATAAACCTATAAACAACAGTGGCAATGGAATGAGGTAGTAGTGCAAGTAGTGGTAATAGTGCAGTATGACTTATTTATTGTTCATCAGAGTGACGGCCAGTGGAAAGAAGCTGTTCCTGTCTGGTGGTTTTGGCGTACAGAGCTCTGTAGCTCCTACCAGAGGGGAGGAGTTGGACAGCTTGTGTCCAGGGTGTGAAGGGTCTGCAGTGATCTTTCAGCCCGTTTCCTGACTCTGGAGGTGAACAAGTCCAGGATGGAGGGCAGGCTGGAACCAATGATCCTCTCTGCAGACCTGACAGTCCGTTGTAGTCTATTTCTGTCCTGTTTGGTGGCCGATCCAAACCACACAGTGATGGAGGAGCAGAGAACAGACTGATGATGGTGGAGTAGAACAGGATCAGCAGCTCCTGAGGCAGGTTGAACTTCCTGAGCTGGCGCAAGAAGTACAACCTCTGCTGGGCCTTTTTCCTGATGGTGTCGATGTTGGGGGCCCACTTCAGGTCCTGGGAGATTGTGGATCCAGCAGACACCGTGCTGTTGAGTATGATGAGGGGGGGCAGTGTTGGGGGGCTCCTCCTGAAGTCCACTGTCATCTCCACAGTTTTGAGCTTGTTCAGCTCCAGGTTGTTCTGACCACACCAGAGGACCATCTGTTCAACCTCCCGTCTGTACGCAGACTCATCACCGTCCCTGATGAGGCCGATGACCGTTGTGTCGTCTGAGAACTTCAGGAGTTTAACAGACGGGTCCTCTGAGGTGCAGTCATTGGTGTAGAGGGAGAAGAGCAGTGGGGAGAGCACACATCCCTGGGGGGCGCCAGTGCTGATAGTCCGGGTACTGGATGTGATTTTTCCCAGCCTCACTTGCTGCGTCCTGTCAGTCAGGAAGTTAGTGATCCACTGACAGGTGGCTGCTGGCACAGTGAGCTGGGAGAGTTTGGGTTGGAGTATTGCTGGATGATGGTGTTGAACGCTGAGCTGAAGTCCACAAACAGAACTCTTGCATATGTCCCTGGGGAGTCGAGGTGTTGCAGCATGTGGTGCAGTCCCATACTGACTGCATCATCCACCGACCTGTTTGCCCGGTAGGCAAACTGCAGGGGGTCCAGCAGGGGCCCTGTGATGTTCTTCAGATGGGTCAACACCAGTCTCTCAAAGGACTTCATGACCACAGACGTCAGGGCGACGTCCTGTGATGGAGGATTTCTTGGGCACCGGGATGATCGTGGATCGTTTGAAGCAAGAGGGGACTTCACACAGCTCCAGTGATCGGTTGAAGATCTGCGTGAAGATGGGGGCCAGCTGGTCAGCACAGACTTTCAGGCAGGAGGGGGACACACCATCTGGGTTCGACACTAAGATGAACTATAACCTATAACCATTAGGCTGTATTACACCAAGTTTAATATCCTCAAAAACTGTGGATCAAACGATTTTGTTTGTTTTTTTCAACATCAACAACAGTATACTTTCAAGAGGATCTATTATGCTACCACACAATCTAATGAAGAAGGAAACAATCATTTTAAAGTCACAGGTATTCCCCAACTCTAATGACACTGCAAGAAAATAGGGACTCCATTAATCTTACTTGTCCTGAAATGTAAATTGTTACTTTTTGATTGAGTTGAAAACTGCCCTGCAACTATTTGAGATGACCTCTGCACTCAGTCATAGCTCGGACCTGGTTGCAATTCTTTAAAAAGTCTTTATGCATATACAACTTTTTTTGCCAAAAGGTAATCCTTGTGAATGTGTTTTAGGCTGTTGGACTGTGGCAGAGTTGGACACTCGGGTGCTATCAGGATAAAGGGCTAGGGCAGTCGTCCTCCTCCCCCTGCTGCCCCTTCATACGCACTGTTGTATCACACACTGGGCATTAAAACGGATCCAAGATGAACTCCCTCACGAAGCCAAGCAACCTTTGTGCCTTCTAGTCTGTGTAGTAATCCATTTCTCTTTTCCTGTTTTAATTGTGTTGGTGCTCAGAGACAAGAGAAAGTAGACCGTGTCAGGCTGGATTAGCCTGATTCATTTAAAACTTTGATTCGGCTAATTAAATGCTATAGCATCCTTTATTCCTCAAACTGATTATAGAGAATGGGTGGGAAGGGACAGCCTCTATCATCAGTTCTCTATCGTCAGTTCACCTAGGGACCAGTGAAGAAGAGGGGGGGGGGGGAGACGGGATAGAGGACAGAAACATAAGAACATGTACTCTACATAATTTGCCTGATTGGCTTCCTAGCTTTATATCACATACACCACCCTACATTTAGTGTTTAGTGAGATTAGGGCTACTGATGTGGCTGTGGGATTTGAAAATGACTAACGTTTAAAAGATGATTATTTTTTGCTAAGGATTGGGACTTCACTTCACACCCAGGCTAGCAAAACACAGGCACATTGCATCTAGCGTTGTGGTTTGTACGTTCTGGGGTACTGTAGAAACATGGTGATGCAACACATTGGACTCTGTGAAGAAGACCCGCTCCCTATGTAGATACGAAGAATTCATGCTAAACTAGCAAAAACACAATGATTCCGAGTTTCAGGTGATTATACACGAGTAAAAACGTAGTTATCAAGGTGATATTCCATTTTTGCTAATAGAGCCCCCTAAATGTTGCACAGTTGACCTTTATATTTGAACATTTAACATAGACATCAGACTTCACATCTCCAACCTCCCATCCCACTCGCCCTAAGTGGACTTTCTCGCTCGACTCGAAATTTGCCATCACAGGACCCTCTCATCAAAAACAGGGAACCTTTAAGGCTGACAGCACAGACCAATTATGTAGTGTTTAAGAACACCATTATGTATCCCTATTTGGGGTAACCCTTATTATTCACCACTGTGAGAAATATGAGACTCAGTTTCAGATGTGTTATCCTATCAAACAAGTTGCTTTGAAAATATCAGAACCCCTTCACCAAGAGCAAATTATTAATGCTCACACAAGTCTGATTGGGGACCATGAGCCAGACGAATATTTCAGAAACATTTGTGGAGTCACCTTTGCTGAGTTACCTTTACCGGCCTACTTTCAAGGCAACACAGGGACATTTCAATCAGTTCAGGGTTGTGCTCGGGAATCACGTCTCCCTGCTGAGGAGTCAGAAAGCAGGACAGTGGATATTAATGCTGTCTGGAAACAGAGCACAAACAACCTAAATCTGTACCAGCAGACATCCGTTGTGTGGGGGGGGGGGGTTGTCTAGACAATGCTGCACTGAAGCACATCTCAAGCACTGCACTGCCTCCGGTGACCGTCCTTCAGAGGACCTTTCAGCTTCGACGTACCTTTGCGTGATTGACAGCTGTCATTGCGTCCCCCATGTTCATCGTGGCCTCGAGATAAGTCAGACAAATGTTAAACTGGACACTGATTTGATGCAATGGTTTATTGATACTTCTCTTTTTGTTCCCTGACATCTGGAAAGGTCAGAGTGTATGGTAGGAGCTCTCTGTGATGCCCGAGGACACTTCAGCTTCATGGCTCCTCCTGAACAGGGGCCATCACTTCAAGGACAGCTGCTCTGCTATGCTGCCAACCAGCCGCTGGCCAGGTACACGCACATTGGGCATGGGAATGAATTCCAATTCTTTGCGACCCACTCTACCTAGCTGCAGTCGGTTCGATTCCCAGCTTCTCACATGCCCTTGAGCAAGCCATTGCTGTGTGTGAATGGGAGAATGAGAGGCAACATTGTAAAGTACTTAAGGTGAACTTCAGGTTCATGCCAAATAATACACTACAGAATAACTGTGTTAAATGTTTATTGTATTATATTTATTTTCTTATAATCTGATATGTTTTGTCCTTTATTGCTGTTTATGTATTGATTCAATTATATGCATCAGTGTTGATGGAAAAACTGATCAGGAAAACTGCACACCGTACAGAACGTTTGGCTGCTCCTTTGCTGCTCGATGCTTCGAAATGCTTGGACCAGATAGAACCAGTGTAGTTGCTGAATTGTGGCAAGAATGCTGTCTTCATGGGGGCATAAAGCCGATGTGACGTTTTGCGGTCTAGACACGGTAAGTGTGCTAATCAAGCATTTATGAACTTCTCTTGTGTCAAAATACTGTAGCCTGCAAGCAGCCTGTGCAAGAGGGCACTACCCATTGTTCTAACGCCCCATTATTCCAAAACTCCATTTGTCTTGCAGCCTGTTATTCTGACAACAAACCTTTTTTCCAAAGGTCCACTGCCCCGAAATACACAATGCAAAAAAAAAAGCACATGGCTAATTATTATTCAGAATGAAGTCAAGGGACCTACCCATTCTTTTTTTCTCACTGGTGTGAGGAATTTAAGTTTTAAAGCGCTCCTAATTATGGATATTATGTGATACAGTGTATTTACTTGTAGGAGTGTGTTTGAGTGTCTGATCAGGTTTGAGGAACGTGCTGAGAGCGGGGGATGGAAGAAGTGGCTGGCTGAGGTGTCAACAGCCAGGGAGGGGCTTATTGGACTTCAGCCAATCGTGGGAGCTGATCGATAGGCTCAGGAATGTAACTTGGGGAACAAAGAACTGTAAATCCATTGAGAGATTCAGACTTCCTCCGCACCATGGGACAGACAGACCATTCTGTCCGGTGGTGTGGACGGGGCCTCATATTTCATGGAATATTAGTTTGTTTTACTATTGATAGTTAATTTAGTTTGCATTTGTTATTAAATACTCGTTTTACTTTTAAAACCGGATTCAGTAACTTTTTGGGTGCGCCTGCACAGTAAGTAGTAAATAGAGAACCAGGCCAGCCCTGCGGCCTTGCAGTTTCATCAGAAAATTCTACTCTTAACACTGGCGAAGGTATCACCAACCACTCTTATTAGTCTTTGCCTTTGTTTGAAGGGCTGGTTAGGTTCAGGGTAAGAATATCTGATTAAGCTAACCAGAAGCAGAGCAGGGCGGGTCATGCGTTAGCTGTGTTCGTTGCAGTTTGTATTTTTGGAGCAATGGGCCTTCGGAACAATAGGACATTTTCTGGACTATTGTGGTTTCAGAATCATGGGCCGTCGGATTAAAGGCATGGCAATGTGCAACAAGACCTGTGTTCTTCTTACAGAGATGTATTAACTTAATGTACTGAATGCTTCTCTGAGAGTCATTCATTTCAATTGAAGAGAACACAAAGTTAAGTTGGCTGAAAAACGTATAAGATGTCTTCTCAAACCAATTTTGGAGTTTCTTGGAAGCAAACCAGCCATAAATAAAATATCTCAGCTTGGAGCAGAAACGGACCTGTTGATCGGAAATCGGCCACGTTTTTAGAAGAATCCCATTCATCCGGATTATCTCTTCATCAAAACATCTGATGCACTGTTGGCATCAACTTCAGTTTCTTCAGTGATAAAGATGCTCTGAAGAATATTACATTTAATACAAAATTAGCACAATTGTCAATGGGGTCTGCTGGCTGGCTTTGGAAAAACAATTGAAGAGAGATGTGCATTGCAATTTTAGCATTTTTTTCCCCACTTGTGTGATCCAAACATGACCAGTAACTGTACAGTGTCGTTAAGTCCAAAAAGATAGACCTAATCATTTCCCAAAGTCACAGCATGTTTTTTTTTTCAATCCATATTTGTTGGCGTTTAGCCTTTCAAAAACTACATTTTCACTGCCAGCTCATGCACTAAGGCGCCATTGTGCAAAGGCAGCCTGTTCACAAATTGCTGTATAAATGACCAAGTCATTGTTACGCCATGCAGTCTGCACTGACTGCAGTGTTAACTTATCCGCATTGGTATGCCACGCTCTGAACAAGTGACGTATCAAATTTGAGAGAGGCTTCTTATGGTGGATGGGTCGAACAAACACATAACTTGAAACACACAAAAACCCTAAAATGCATAAGAATGACACATGTAAATGTCCTGCGAGATGGGGTTGGCGTGGGATTGTTTCCGACTCGTTTGATCCAAACATTTTCAAAACCAACTCCAGAGCGTAAAGTCCACAAGTACACCAACCTACAGTCTTTAAATGTATTTGCGTCTTGCTTAAAAAATGCGTCTCAAATAAAAAAGAATGCAAAGATAGGATCTTCTGTTGCAATTATATTTTCTCAACAAAAACTGGATCTGGTTTTAAAAGTGTAACAAGTATTTTAATATCAAATGCAAACTGAATTAACTATCGATAGTAAATGCTCTCGAGAACAGAGATCACACACTTTCACTCTCTCAGGTCTCACATTTAAGGAGGTTCTGTGAAGCGATCATGTGGGGTCTGGTCTCTGTTCCCTCAAACAAAGCTTTTATACTGCAGAAAAGACAGGGGGGTCAGATCGTCATAAAAACTGCAGGTGAGCCAATCGGTGTTTTACTTATACATTGATCATCTTGGCTAATGTTTTGAGACAATCAATGTCTGGCTTATTTACAACCACATGGCTGTAAGTCGACTCCTTCTCTCTCCTGCTTCGTCCTCCTGGAGTCATCACAGCTGGAGACATCCTTTGAAGTCATCACCCTGGCATTGTCACCTCCGCATTCCTGCTGCTTTTATGGTCTCACTGTCTCCCTGTCTCCTACGCTTCTACTTCATGCCTCATGAAGATGTTCCTGAATCACTAAAATATTCCCTAAATCTGACCCTATCTGACCTTTAATACTTCTTCTCTTACAATGTTTAATACTTCAGTGTTTAATACTTGTATGGCTTATACATATGGCTTAATACATTCAATGTGTCAATATACTGTAACATATAATATCCTCTATCTGTTAACCTCCTGTAAACATAAAATACATCTCATAGATAAATATATTGCAACTCTTTAACCCATGGTAACATTCTTATTATTTTGACACTTCTATTCACCACAAGAGGTGCTAATAATCATACTAAACTAATTCTAATACTAAAATCCTACTAATACTATTTTCAATACTGAAATCCTTCACAGTTCATTTCTGCCTTTTTTTATTTAAAATTATTTGGGGAACAAATACATACTACATGCTATCACATAACTAATATACTCTGCTTGTTTTAATGCTAGTGAGTTATTCAAATCCAAAACGCCGTGGCTAATCTTACATCACAAGCAGGACACCACAGTAAATGTCTTTTGGTTATTTAATACACGTTAACACAATATTCTGTTTAATAATTTATGGGTTGGTTCACAATTAGGAGTTTAAGAATGGCTGAAGAGAGAGACGGTTAGTTCTGAATGTTCAAACCCCCGTTTCTTTAGTACAAGGTTCCTAGCTGCCTCTTTGTCGGTGCACATCGCTGATGCCACAAACAGCATTTCACTAAAGCGCCGTACTTGCGATCTGCAGCGCTTCATAAATGCTTATTTTATCAACGGGAGTACCAATCTCTAGATGGGTGTCAACTCGAGGTCACTGCCACTCATTTGACCTTTGAACTCAATTCTGCCCCTTGCCATTCCCCAGAGAATTGACTGGGCCTGTTGGAACCTTGTGTGTGTTTCTCCCGTCGATGAACTACAAGACAATGCCCCGTTCCGTATTCACGACTCACTGCACCAGTGGATTTTAACTGAACACTACATCACTCACACTGTCCAGCTCCCCAGAGACCGTCAGCTAAGTCAGGAGAGATGATTTAGAGGGTTTGAAGATAAGGCAGCCCACGACATCAATGGGGCTACTCAACACAGCTAGAGAGTACTCATATACATCACGTCTGATAAATGTGAATTTTAACATGTATCGAGAATTGCTTTCAATTTGCATGTTTATGTTTGCATGTTTGATGTAGGCCACACTTTAGGAAATATATTCAGGAATTTTATTTTGTCTGAGTCAAATGTATCATGCATACTGTTTTTTTATTACTTCATTTTCATCACATCATGTTGCACATACAAATTAATGCAATTCAATCAGGAGAGACTTGTTTCATAATTTAACAATGATTTATTATACATGCATCAAATATGAAAAGTGCAACGTCTTTGGCGATTGGACTCCATCCTGAAGTACTATCACCAAGGGCAGGGATACTGAGGTCCAACAGGCCTAATCCCCCAAAATAAATGTATTTATATGAATAAATAAATACCTTACCTACTGCTGTGGTGAATTTCCTAAGAAAATAGAAAATTAGTCATGAGAGAAATCTAAGGGTAGAATGTGAACGAGTAGATGTTAGACCAGAGGTAAGAGGTCCAGTTTAGTCAAAGCAAAGGATAGAGGAATGTCACGATGGACTGCAGACTAGGATACGGGGTCGGGAAGACCGCAGATACAGGATAGTGCGGGTCTAGATAGCCCATAGTGGAGTATGGTAGGATTACAACAGATCCCGAAACATAGAGGGGGTCAGCCCTGCGGAGGGTCAGAGCGCAGGACGGGATACGTGAGGGTCAAGCTAGACCACAGACAAGGATACGTTGGGTCATGTTAGACCGCAGCTTAGGATAGTCGAGGGTCACGTTTAGACCGCAGAGCAGAATAGGGGGGTTCAAGGGAGAACGTAGAACAGCATGGTTGGGGGTCTTACGGCCTCAGCACGGTTGGAGGTCTTACTGCCTCAGTACAACCAGACCGGGTCAGCTACCCGGGAAACTAGAACGTATGTCATACTTTGACAGGTCTCACAACATTCGGACCGCGAAATTAGAAAGTATGTCATCTCTGACAGGTCTTTGTATCATTCAGACCGCGAAATATAAATGTTGTCAACTCTGGACCGGTCTCTCATCACATGGACCAGGAAATGAGAAATAGGGGACATCAGACCCTTTCTTTCTTTTAGGAAAGGAAAACGGTCCCGTCGGACCAGGAAACAGACACGTTAAGCCAGGTCACGGTCACCTAGGAAAAATAGTCACGATAAACCAGGTCACGTGAGACCAGGAGATTGGTGCTAGACCAATCAGATGGGGAAAACGGTCGAGTCACACCAGAGGAATAGAGTATGGTAAACGTAGCAGGGAGAGAGACTAACCATTAGCACGCTAGATAAATGTCTTTAGTGTTATTATAAGGAACGTTTCAAGAAGGATATGCTATCCCCTGCTAGGAGATATTAATAATGGGACCTACCAATAATATAACAATCGACGTGAACACGTCACCACCACCAGTTATACGTATTCCTTAACGGATTTTAAGGCTTCAATGATCTTTGATTCTCGAGGATGGTGTTGAGATCGAGGCGGATGTACGCCGTGAAGGCAGAGGATGACCAACGTCCCAATTTGTGTAGGGTAGTATTGGAGATGCCTTGGTTAGCTGCCGAAGTAGCAGCCCCTATTCTAAAAGAGTGCCCCGAGTATAGCTGAGGTGATAAGTTGATTCTAGTGAGGATAACCTCTGAGTGCTAGTTAACCACGTTTTAGATAAAGGAATGTTACCTGGGGTAAGAATAGTGGAGCAACTAATAGGTCTTAACCGGAGGAGCTTAAGCATGGATTGGCACAGCCCGTGCCAGATTGAATCCGGAGGTGCATGACCAACCGTGACCACTACGGGCCTACCTGCATCACGCGCCTGCCGTGATTACCTGCCGAGAGTACACATCGCCCATCACTACGAAGAGGATAAACTAAGTTTAACTGCTGCTTAGTTATGTTTATTTCCGGTAACAATGATTTGTAGTCTCGTGAATGCGCTCCACTTCCACTACTGGAACAGGCGCTTTCACACTAATTAAATGAGAGTGATGCTCCGGAGCTCCAGACGTGTCTCAGACCCATGATTTCCTCATTTGTCGGGAATGACGAGGAGCGGAAACAAAGGGCCTTTCTCAATACCCAAGTTCACAAGTACGGACTTATGAACTTTTGGAGTCTGGACTTGGAGTCCAGACTTCAACGGACAATTGGTACGGACAATTGGAACAGCAGCTTACTTGATGACATCACCACCTCAGCTGGTCTTGCTAATGAGTTTAATCCGTTTTTTTCTGTAAAGTTTTTTTTACAATCAAACTAAATATGACAACCCTGCTTTTTTCGTTTTCATTTAATATAAAAAATTATATATTATCATATCAGTGTATTATATTATATACACATATATATATATATATACACATACAATTATATGTATTTATACGTATATATATAATTGTATACATAATTATATGTATTTATACATATATATATATATATATATGTATATATAATTGTAATTGTATGTATATATATGTATGTGGATCAGATCCGGATTGCTGTATTCTTTGCCGACAGGAAAACGCTACAGAGACGTCAATACCAGCGGCAAGTTTCAAAAAGACTCGCCGAGATCAGGCTGTTCTAGTCGGGTAACATGAGCGCTGAGCCCCCGGTGCTGGTTTACTGCCGGTCCCGCTAGCAACACCTCACATCTCCGAAATCGTCGGAGCAGATTTTTAAATCGTCTGAATCTTGACAAACCGACCACAGATTTGATGCTTAAACAACTAACTTCTCGCCTAAAAACATCCTAAAATTACTTTCTGTGACTTAACAACAGTAGTATTTAGAAAGTTTCAACTCCCAGTTGTGTGATTTCTCCTCCGCCATTGTTTCCTGTTGCAAAATGCATTCTGGGATATTTGGCTGTCCCAAGTACAGACAAGTCACCTCCGATGCATCCCCGGTAAAATGGGCAGAGCGAGCCACATCCGGGCATTTGGACCGTGCTTGGCTTGATGTGAACTTTGAACTGGAACAGTACTTAGGCTGAGACTGATGACGTTTCACAAGTCCACGAGTTTACAAGTACAGAGAAGTACGCATGTTGAGAAAGGCTAAAAGTCTCCGTTTAAACAGCGAGGAGCCTGAACTGTCCTGTGGAGCCGATTTAACATGGCTACTGGTTGCCGCATGGAGTCCTGGTGGCGCCGATGTTAACAATATAATAGAAGCTGCATCGTTTACCAGAGATTGAAGACCAGTATCGATTGAGTGGATGGAGCTACCCGGTGGAAATGACGGCGTTGTCTGCATTGGAGGCCAGGAGTGCTGGTGGAGAACAAGTACGCCGCCTGCGGAGCTCGGGATGAGCCTGATTCTTCCGGTGCGACCACCGGCGATGGATCGACTGATCGCGAGTAACTGTTAGACTTACTAGGATACCACCGCGAACTTCTAGCTGAGACAGCTGAGGGCTTCTTGCTCGTGTTTAAGGGAAATTGTATCGCTTCGCATCTGCTTAGCTGAAATGACAACTGACAGCAGCAGAGAGGAGAACACCATTTAAAGTTTGACAGCACCGATGTGATTGGCTTCAGGAACCGGTGTGCAGAATCTGGTTGGTTACTTAAAAGTGCACGCCCCCAATCAGCTGATAGAGTAATCACAAGGAGAGGAGAGACAGAGATTATGCGTGAGTGTCTTCCTGACTAAACTTGCGCTTGAGCTACATTGAAACGTAAAGTGAAAACAAATGTACAAGGCCGGGTGTTTCAAAATATCCTGGGAGCAGTTTTCATTCATACCGTGTAATTAATATATGACCTCTAGTGTGATGTATTAACAATCAGGCAATAATAAGAACAAGAACTAAAATAACAATGAACTCTTTAATAAAGTTACACATAGATACTAACGCTCTCACAATATCAGATTTTATCATGGCAGAAGGAATTCACTTTTACAATGTTTTTGCGACATCTTTAGCAAATGTTAAAAAAAACATTGTAATATTTCAGAAAAAATATTTTTTTACTTTATTTATTGAGCATTTATTATCTTTTTTTGGCGAATGAATAACACTCTAAATATGAATGTAGGGAGGTGGAGAGAGTCTGTAACCATAACTGTACAAAGATTATTTTCAACGTATTATCACATGTGGTTTAAAGATACTGTTCCCCGACATCTAGAGAGGTCAGAGTGTATGGTAGGAGCTCTCTGTGATGCCCGAGGACACTTCAGCTTCACGGCTCCTCCTGAACAGGGGCCATCACTTCAAGGACAGCTGCTCTGCTATGCTGCCAACCAGCCGCTGGCCAGGTACACGCACATTGGGCATGGGAACAGAATCTCTCTTGGAGTATGCCAATCCTTTGCGATCCACTCTACCTAGCTGCAGTCGGTTCCCAGCTTCTCACATGTCCTTGAGCAAGATAGAGATAGATATAAACTTTATTCATCCCCAGGGGGAAATTAGTTTGTAGCAGCAGCAAGTTACAGAGTAGAATAAAATATTAGGTATGGAAATACACAATATATACAGTACAATAAAATAACAGAGCAGATATTGAATTGAAGAAATAGAAAGAAAAAAAAATTAAGATAAAATAGAATAAAATAAAAATGCACAGTATATACAACGAAATGGAATGGTATCAAATGAACAACTAGGTAAACTAAAACAAACTGAACAGTAGTGCACGGATCACCAACAACAGCAAGCAGGTGTTGTAGTCATTTGAAGGATGATGATCTGTTCAGAGGTGATTTGTTATAAAGTGTTATTGCAGAGGGCAGGAATGTTCTCCTGTATCTTTCCTTGTGACAGCGGAGCTGGATCGGTCTGTTGGAGAAAGTGCTCCGCTGTCCCTGCAGTAGGTGGTGGAGAGGGTGATCCGGGTTATCCAATATGGATAATAGTTTCTTCAGTGTCCTCCTCTCCACCACCTGTTCCAGATAGTCTTGTTTGCAGCCAATGATGGAGCCGGCCTTCTTAACCAGTTTATTAAGTCTGTTGGTGTCTCCGGCTCCAATGCTGCTCCCCCAGCAGACTACGGAGAAGTGAAGTGCACTGATCCACAACAGACTGGTAGAACATCTCCAACATCTTGCTGCACACGTCGCCGTCGTCGTCTTCCTCCTGAAGTCGACCACCATCTCTCTGGTCTTGGCCACGTTCAGCAGCAGGTGATTTCTACCGGCCCACTGGTATGTGTGAATGGGTAAATAAGAGGGAAAATTGTAAAGTGCTTGAGGTAGAAAGGCGGTATGTATCATTACCTATCATTTTAAGTATTTAACTTTTATCGTATTATTCTTATTATCTGACATTTTTCTTATTTTATGGTTTCTGATGATATGTTTATGTATTAATTCAATCATTTGCATCAGTGTTGATAAACAGATCAGGAAAACTCACTATATCAAAGAAAACCGTACAGAACGTTTGGCTGCTCCTCTGCTGCTTGATGCTTTGAAATACCAATTCCAGTATATTGGGACACCCCCAGTGGCGGGCTGTGCATTTTATACCTGGGCCTTCAGTGCTGTCCTACTACAGTTGAACCACCTCCTAATAACCTCATTATGACGCCACAGCTACGGTTATTATTTGTTTCTAGGGGTGTAACAATACACAAATTCGTATTAAACCGTTCGGTACGAGGCTTACGAACCGAACAATACGTTTGAATAATACTAGTGCGTTTGGAAAATGCAGAAGCTTAAATTGTTGGAAATATAATGTTCTTTCGGTTGAGCCACTGCGCTCAACCTGGCAACCCACCCAACGTAACAGACAACAGGAAAACAACACGCACAAACTCACGCTACAAGCACACACGCTACAAACTCTCCCCGCAGCGTTTTGCTGTTCCCTACCGATTAAAACGGGGCTAAAGCAAATCGGCACACAATCCCCATTTCTCCAGACCATAATTATTGCTTTGTAAAAAAATACAGATACATGAATACTCGCATGACGGGATGCTTTGTCATTATCGGGCAATGCATATAGTCAAAATCAACGTAATTAACACAATGACAAGAACAAACTCACAAGAACCAGTCACATATATTTATATGACAACAAAGCATGACAAATCAATCCAGCAACACTGCAGCGCTAAAACACGTATTCATCCACACACACTGTAAAACCTACCAGCTCATCTTAATAAAAGAAGTAAGCTAACCCAACTTAAATAGAAAGTTTTAGTTACTTGAGTGATACACTAACATGAACTCGTAAGTGAACTGCAGCCATAATGACTCAGTCATTTGGACTTTGATCAACTTCTGGTAGACTTTCAAGTTATGTGTATCAATTCCAATGTGTTGTATTAACTCATTTGATCTAAATTGATTTTATAGACAGTGGCTGTGTCCGAAAACTTAGATAGCTGTCTTGATCCTTGATCTGTCGTTAAGACAGGTGTCTGTAAATATACATTTTTCGGCGTTTTTTCGCTTCGATTTTTCAAAAGTTACCGAGAAATAGACACTGTACTATCCGATAACACCGTTATTGTAACCAGCAATAATGGTTGATGTGATTTGCGAGGCGTCAGTTAGCTAACTTTCTAACATTAGCACGTTAGCCGGTTAGATAGCCTAACGTTATTTCAGCGTACCAACGTCACACGTTATAGTACCTTATCTTAAAGCTTATCTTATAGTACGCTATCTTAAAAGACCGTTCGAAAACGTTTTTTTTAGATACCTTCACCCGTAAGATATCTCGCGTCAGACACCTGTCTTAACCCTCCTGTTATGTTCATTTTTTAGGTATAGCAATGATGTTCCCGGGTGAATTTTACTTTAGCACAAGCAATCTAGTTCACATCAACGCAGCGCACACACATGCTGCTGTTTGTGTGAAGTTGAACTAGCCAGGCGTAACGTTGACCCAGCTCAGCCGGGGAGGAGAGGACTTTCCACACACCTGTCTGTCTGGGACTGAAGTTAAGAAAGTGAAGAGAGGAACTCACAGCGCAGATTTTCGGTGGTTTAAACCCATTTGCTGTCCTTAAACCACGTAAGGTAAGGCTGTTCTCTCTTTTATTAGCTTGCTAGCTAAATATTTGAAAAGCTAACGTTAACATTACTGTAACGAAAGCGTGCACTTTCTCTTAACGTTTAGTTTGCCTGCAAAACAAGTTTTCTTTTCACCCGTTAGAGTTGTTGACGTCTGCACATGATTTTCCATCCAAATTACATTGCCAGAGTGCAAGGATCATAAAGTGACTGTTATATGTAGCTCTAGCGCAAGTTCAGTCAGGTAGACACGCATGCATAGTCTCTGTCTCTCCTCTCCTTGTGATTACTCTATCAGCTGATTGGGGGCGTGCACTTTTAAGTAACCAACCAGATTCTGCACACCGGTTCCTGAAGCCAATCATATCGGTGCTGTCAAACTTTAAAAGTGTCCTCCTCTCTGCTGCTGTCAGTTGTCATTTCAGCGAAGCAGATGCGACCCTCCTCCACCCCAGTCACCTCCAGTCAGCATCACAGTTATGCTCCTGATTCATCATCAGATGGCAGCACTCCTTTCACCACCACCACCACCAGTGTCTGGACTCCAGGGGGGGATTAGGCCCGATGGACCTCAGTATCCCTGCCTCGGTGATAGTACTTCAGCATGGAGTCCAATCGCCAAAGATTCTGATTGAACTGCGGTTAGCTTAAATTAACATGACCGAATAGCATTGTTACCGCTAGCATGGTTGTGCTGGGCTCCACGTGGTGATATCATTCAGTCTGTTTCATTCACATGCAATTTTCACCACTAGCGCAGTTAGGACAATGGGATTGAGATTTGAATATAAAAATGATATCAAACGGTTGATTTAATTTAAGGCATTCAACATATTTGTTGCTTATACAGCTAATACTCAATTAAAGTTACTGCCTTATGTTAGCCACGTTTTCTTTCTTTCTTTTAAGACTAATTTATAAATTGAAGGGATTATTTTCATTTCAGTTGTGGCTGAGCTCATGGACCCAAGTCATGTGGAAATGTAAGTTATGTGCTTTTTCTAGTCCCATCAAAGTCTGCTTACTGAGACATTACAGACTCCAACATGGCCAGTATTCTACTGTTTCTCTCTTACCATGTTTGTATTACAACTGCATATGTACTTTTAGCAGTTTTAATTCACTCAAGATACACATGTCAAGAGTACACAGGCCTAATGTTAGTGAGAGGAGGGTAGCAGGCAGTGACTCACAACTTGCTTGCCCTTTACAGATATGCTTAGAAAATGTAACTGTTGTCCAAAATTTTAAAACGAATCACATGAATCAGACCATTTTATGAATTCAAAATATGGACTTGTCATGATTTAGGCTCATAATGGGATGTCTCTTTATGCTTTTGTGTTTGGTACAGCTCTATGGCGAATTCCATAGGATCACCAATCAAAGCCTTCAATATTCCTTCTTCGCTGCGCTGGATAAAAACACTCCACAGCTGCTCAAACTCTACAAAGAGGAAGACTGGAGCCTTTGGTCTATATGCTGATGGCATATGACGAGCAGGTAAGGGTGCTATTAATATGTTTACTGAAGGGTGGAAGTAACTACTAATAATGACTGAACTGATGAAACAGCTATCAACGGTCAATTTAATATAATTAAATGTTGCATCAAATAAAATCAATGAAATAAAATGTTCAAATCATATATTCAATATTTCAGTTAAAAACCTCTCTGTGTAAAAGGACAAGAATGACATCAGTGCAACTAGAACAGCAGCCCTGGCTGGGCTGCCACTGTACCTAAAAGAAGACTCATCAGTGATCTGAACGTTAACTTCTCATTCTCCCTCAGCCTTCATTGCTCATCATCTCTTGTTTGCACTGATGAGCCACTGATTTATACAAACTTGATGACTTAATTAGGAAAGACTTGCAACCTTCTTCCAAACCGAAAGATGAATAAAAATGTTGGAAGAATTCTTTTAAGTGTACCACAAATAATACATTAGATTTTGGTGAAGAGTGTTTTTTGACTTGTAAGGACTTGATACTCAAGTTTAGAATTTGGACTTGACTTGAGATGTGCCTGTCTTGACTTATAATTCGACTTGAGTCTTGCCTGTCTTGACTTGGGACTTGAATACAAAGACTTGAGACTTAGACTTGATGACTTTGTCCCACCTCTGCAATCAAGTGTCTTCCCTCTACCATACCATAGTAAACGGTTTTATTCTACACCTGTGAATATTTGTAAGGACACTCATTTCGTATGTTTCCCAGGAGTACCATCAAAGGTTTATATCTTATTTATTAGCCTATCATAGTTGACGTGTTTGGTACACACATGTTCTGGACCTCATGTGTACTCCCTCTTTCAGGAGGAGGAGTTCGAAGCATTCCAGGAGGGTGCATTGGCGCTGTTGGCTGAAGAGGACACGGCTGCAGGGATTCCCTTTCAACCTCTCCATGTCTCAGTAATCCTGGAGGATCAGGTTGTAATGACTCTCAGATCTTGGACTGATGCACTGGTGGTGTTGTTTAGCTTGATATATGCTCTCAATATGAGCTATCCGGCGAAGCTGAGTGGCTTCTTTGAGTTCATCCAGGTTGTCCTCTTAAATCTAGATGATGGAATAAAGCAGCTCAAACCTAAGTTGCAGGCCTTGAAAAATGAGCTAGAGTAAAGAGGTGACATCCTGCGCCAAGACTTCCAGCAGTCATGGTTTACAGCCCAACAAAGTCTTATATGCAGAAATCAGTTCATATAAAAATCGGGACATGTATTGACTAAATTCCCTTTATGCACAGCTCAACTACTTCCTGAATCTCAGACGCTCTTTCATTTCCTCTGGAACAGGATGGGACATAACTAATTAAACCACCTGTGCTTGATCTCAGCAGCCAACAACAAGCAAGCACACCTGGTTTAATTAGGTCCAATCCTGTATCAGAGGAAACATGTGTCTGGGATTCAGGAAGTATTGGAGCCTATAGCCTATTATTGCATAGGCATTGTCAACTCTTGTGTCCCGTCGATCCGGCTGTAAATGATGACCGCAGTGCTCTGGAGGCTGAAGTACCGGCTCAGATGTCTGCTGTACCGAAGAAGGGAATATCAGTGTTCTGTCAAAGAGTCTATTAAAAATAGTCCATAGGTTATTGATAGTCAGTCTATTGGCAATAGCAGTTGTTGTGTTTGGTTCTTATCTATTGCAGGCATGAGACTTTTCCGCCGTTCGGTGGATTTCCGGCTATTTTAGAACTCCAGAGACCATTTCTGAGATCAGTGTAAATTCAAGGATTTTTTTTTTTTGAGTGTGTTGGGGGGGTAAGAATACCTCTGTGGGCTCTGACGATCACGTACATGTGAACACACTGTGACTCGGTAACTATCCGGAGCGCTTCTACTCGTATCATTGTCTTAATGTATGTGCTTGCTAACATAACGATAAAAGCAGAGTACGTCGAAGTACAGCATCAGACTGGTATCACTGTTCATTTATCTTGTGTAGTGAGCATTGTACAGGCCGACGGGGGCCAATCTAATAAAAACAAGCACCTTGCTCATACTGGTCCTCGCTCGACTACTACTTCGCTACACAGCAACACTACGATACTTGCAGTTGTTGAGTACCAGTCTATTTGGCGCAACTTTTGTGTTAGAACAATGGCGTCGATGTGAATGATTCAGCGGCTGTTTATTACGCAAATTTCCGATCAGAAAATGGTTCAGAAGCTGCCAAGATTCGTTTCTGTTAAAGACATCGATAATGGTATCAAGAACAAGTTCAACTGGCAATGGCTTGAACATGAATGCTGCTTGTATGTCTACATACATACATTTACTTTGGACACACTCAACACAGACGGAATTTTCCAGTGCCCATCAAAATTGTACAGTAAGTGACCATGTTATATGCATAATTTTTTCCTTTTCCACCAAAAAGTGTTGCTAGTTGTGAGCTATTGGAGTACCCTGAAATGGCTCCAGATTGCATCTCAGAGCTTCTAATTTTCAAAATTTCAAAAAAAAAAAAAATTTCCTTTTCAGCATTTGTCTGTCTCATGCCTGCTATTGTCAATTTCAAACCCAGCTGGCCAGTTGTTAAGCAAGCCCAACATTTTGTTAAGAGAAAATACAAAAACTTTTCATGACTCCTTTCAGTTTAGCATTTTTTTTAAATGTTTGTTGTGAGCACAATGTATTTGATCAGTGATTTATTTTTTTATGTTGGCAGCTGTGTGGATTAATTTTGGCATAATGTGTAATGTTGTGGTCAAAAAATCATTGGTTCAAATAAATTCATTGCATCTAACTGAGTATTTGTATTGAGTTAATGCAACTTTAATGGTTCAAGGCAATCAGTTTCCTTAAATGAATTGAGTAGCTGCTATACCATTTTGAGTTGTTGTAACACAAAGTTAGTCAGACTTAAATCATATATTTGCTGTTACATAATTTTAACGAGTTCAAACAAACATTACAAATAAGTTTAAATAATTAATATGTTTTAAGTTCAATACAAAGAATGGAGTTAGTACTAGTCATTTATTTACTTAAGTATACCTAACAATAAATACTTGAGTTAGGAGTACTCCATTTAAGCAATTTTTTCAAGGATTTGAGTTATTTAACTTAAATGGTTCAAGGCAATCGGTTTCCTCAAACTATTTGAGTTGACTTTACTCATCAGGTTTTACAGTGCACTGAAGAGCACCATTCAAATATTATTCACATCAGAGGGAACAATATTAACCATATCATAAAAACGACACCATAGACAAATTAACACAGTATTAACGCTACTGCAGATGTAAAAACAACAAAAGCACTTCACTTACCAAAGCTGCTGTTCACTTAAAGACAAAGTCCATCCTCCTTTCTTTGTTAATGAAGAGTTTAATGACGTGGTTCAGTTCCAGCCAGAGGTCCTCCTGCGAACGTGTTCGTTGAGTTGTAGATCCACTCGGGTCTCAGCTAAAGTTTTCAAAGCAAACGTTTCCTGCCGTGCTATGGTGTCGTGTTGCTGCCTTGGTTAGCCCCCTCAGGTTAGCAAATCCAGCGTAGCTCCAAACACCAAGACGCTCAGTCGCAAATAAAGCGCATTCCCAGGCATAAAATGTGCAACGCTTCTCTGATGCTGTTAGCCAGGAATACCGTTCGTACAAATCCTTTTCCTGGCTGGGTCAGGGCTGCTAGCTGTGGGGTTGGCCGACCCTTTCTTACAGCTTTTCTGGAAATGTCCTTGCCAGTAACTCCCAAATCCGTTTCTCCTCCTTCTTCAGCCATTGAGTGTTAAAAAAGCAAAGCTACACCAAGTAAAACGCTAAAAATGTCATATCAATGTCATAACTTCTTACATATCTTTCAACTTGAACTCTTACTACTAAGTTCTGCTAGCTAGCTTCAGCTTCACAACAGTGACGCTAGCCCACTGACCAATCACGCCGCACGTTAATGCTGACGTACTTGTAGGCCACCTAGACAGCTCTAACATGTCAAACTAAAGATCTGATTGGTTGAACACTATGACAATCAACAATATCGTCCCCATTCACTTAAACTGCACATGGATTCACTTGTGAGTCTGCAGGCCTCGGGCCTCTCTTCTTACCTAGAGACACAGAGGTGAAATCTGATTGGATAAAAGCTCTACTTAAAACAAGCTGCACTGGAAGCAGAGCAACTGAGGAAGACAGTAGTTGTGCAATGAGAAAATAAGATAATGGGAAAAATATTTATATAAATTATAATACATGTAGTGTATTTAAGAAAAATTATTAAATAGCTATAACTTTGTGATTCTGTTTAGGCCAGCAGAGAAGGCTTTGCTGGACCACTGGACACCCCTAATACAGATAAAATGGGAAAAAAAGAGAGAATATGATATTTTTGCTTTGCGGTGAATAAACAAAACACATCAAAGTTGTAAGATGTATGCAATTATGGAAAAACACTGTTTCGAATTTCTTAACTCACTTTCAAAATGCATTAATAATTGACTTACTACCCACCTGGCAGGAACAAAATTAGCATTCACTTGAAGTCCACCTGATGTATTTAAGTCAAATATTCACTCCCCTTTTAGCTCCGTTTTGCTCTCCACCAACTCCTGAGGGAAATATCGGGCTCTTTAATGCTTCACTATGTTCACCAGCTTGTTGGCAACTTTGCACATTGGAGCTGCGTGCTGTGGTCAACGAGAGCTGAGACTGAACCAAAACAGTGAAGCTGTGGTCTGTAAAAAACTAAGAATGAGACAAAGCGCCGTAGAGTTCAGGTTAACTGCAGAGTTGGCTAATAAATCCCTGTGGGTACGTTACTGCGGAATTACAGGAAGTCATTTGATCCATTGGTAATGTAAAAATATTAATTTGAACAGCTTCAAGGTTTGCCATCAGTGAGGTCATGCAAGGCAAACGTCAAAGGCACTGTTCTTGTTTTTTTAGCAAATCCCATCTATCCGTTATAATTTTTAAATTTGCTTTGCTCAAAAATGGCAAGGAGAGAAAGATGTTGGATTCGATTTTCTTTTGGACAAAAACTGCTTTGGTACAGTTCGGTGTTTGTTGGCGCCAATTAAAGGCAATATTGGCATTACATCTGAATGTCAGCATAGCCAGCCTCTAGGTTACCTCACTGAGTACCTGCTCACTGGCATTTCATCAACTTTTCCACTGCCGTTGCTTTCCTGTAACCCTTGGATGGCGCCATGCTCCTTTCACCAGTTGACCAAGCATGAAATGATTATTGGGATCCCAAACTGTGCGATCTGGTACTCTGCTGGGCCTCCGTGCTGGCAGGCCAGTTTGGTCACTGGCATAAATCAGGTAGAAGCAGAAGGGAACTATTATCCAGATGCCATCTATTTTTGGACAGGTAGGAAGACGGATGGAGAAGAAATGAGAGACTCGGTCGCACAGAAACACAGGCCGACTGGTGCGGGAAGGAAGAGAGGATAATTGAGATTAAAAGAAAGGAAAGAACAAAGGAATGAGAAAGAGGGGAGACATGTAGGGGTGGGGGGGGGGGGTTCAAAGGCCTAATGACCATTTGCACAGCTCATTGGTCAGGAAGAACAACCTGGGCAACCTTGGCGCAGCCCAGGAAAAGCTATCCATATATCTGGTACTTTACAAGCTGCATTAGCAGACTTATTCGGCTGTATTGCCTGCCCGCCATCGGTCCTGGCCGTCCGCATCATCAGCCCGAGACAGATCCCTTCATCTATACTGCCAGCAGCTGTCAGCAACAAAAATGGCGAGTTCATGAGCGAGGACAGTCTCATAAAACAGTCATACCGTACACCAAATCCATAAAGCATGGGTCGTATTTTTGATAAGATTATTATATATCATGACTTATATAACTTTGCACTCGTCACTTTCGTTGTAGAATTTGGCAGCTCCAGCAACACAAAGCATATCAGGAGAAGCCGCGTGAGCCTCCTGAAGCCTTGCAAAAAAAAGAGAATACAAATTTGCAAAACTAATGCTACGTTCACATGTCGAGTTGAAAAGTTTCCTGTGCTGGTGTGTTGCAAAAGCCCATCGTCTGCGGCTGCTTGCCCAGATAATTTTTTGTTTTGTTAGAGTTGCTTTTCCTCGAAGGTGGCGAGTGTAAAAATTATGTGAAACATAGTCACAAGAGGCACAACTCTGAGAAAAATACTGCATTCAGGGCAGAATGGGAAGAACAGGAAAACCTATTATTCTGACAAGGGAATGACAACACACGGCTATCCCACTGCTAGTCTTTACATTATTCGAATAGCCTACATTATCTATTTTTGGCTGCTGTTACAGATTTGTAGTGGTTTGTCAACAAGTGAAACCAGATACATATAAACGGTGTGAAGCCCTGCTTAGATGTAACTACTGCGATGTAGACTTTGCAGCCATTTTGGTTCCAGTTTGTTGGCACTTACGCTGCTTTACCGTCAAAAGTCGGCGGTCGGAGTTTCCCTGAAATTCCCAACTTCCAACCGCCAAGCGTTCCAGGTGTGTGCAGGGTGCAGGACGCCAAATCTCACACAGAAAACTGATGTGTCTTTTGCAGATGTACACATAATTGAACTCTCAGCAGTGCAGCCTCATTGCATATCTATAAAGAAGAGGAAAAAGGATGCATGAGGGGGTCACGAGACATTTTATTCTACGGACGTCAATTTACAAGCAAAACAGATCTTACTATATTTCCATGGATGCTGCAGTTGTTATGTGATATTCTTCTTCGTTAAGTTGGGGAAGATAGATTTGCCCTGGAGTTAACAAGTAGGTACTCCGACTTAACCCTTACATACCATTTATATTTAATGCCTTCACAGTATGGTTCGGGTCAATTTTGACCCAGACCAAGAATTCCCTCATAGTGTTGTGAGGAATTTAAGTTTTAAAGCGCTCCTAATTATGGATATTATGTGTTACAGTCTATTTACTTGTAGGAGTGTGTTTGAGTGTCTGTGTGATCAGGTTTGAGGAATGTGCTGAGAGGGGGGGATGGAAGAAGTGGCTGGGTGAGGTGTCAACAGGTCAACAGCCAGGAGGGGCTTATTGGACTTCAGCCAATAGTGGGAGCTGATCGATAGGCTCAGGAATGTCACTTTTGGGGAACAAAGAACTGTAAATCCTTTGAGAGATTCAGACTTCCTCCGCACCATGGGACAGACAGACCATTCTGTCCTGTGGTGTGAACGGGGCCTCATATTTCATGGAATATTATGTTTGTTTTACTATTGACAGTTAATTTAGTTTGCAGCTGTTATTAAATACTTGTTTTACTTTTTAAACCGGATCCAGTAACTGTTTGGGTGCGTACCGAATTTTAAACTACAGATCTATTTATAAACTAGTCAATAATCAGTAAGTAATCACAGTTTTCTTCCACGTTGTCTTCCTGCTCTGACACATCCTCCAAATCACTCTCAACCTCCTCATCTTGGAAGAACAGATCGAGGGCCTGTTGCACACTAAATCTTGCTGCCATGATGTCAGTCACTGAAATGGCAGCTCAGGTACCTTTATAATGTTATGACCCCTCCCACCACCACCCTCTCAACCCAAATTGATTCAAATTTGTTACTTTGTAGATTATTTGATAATATTGCAGGTGCTTGTGCTTGCAGGTGCAGATCTTGTGTCTGTGACAAGGCACCCTCTGACCTGTGGATGACCTCTGTTCCCTTTGTGAACCTGGGCAAATGTTGTTGGAACACAGACAGTTCTCGTGACAGTGTCGAGGTCCCCCTTGAACTCTGTCACCACTGCCCCATAAAAAATACACACAAACATGGCCTGTACAGTTTCAAGATTCCTATAACCACTATTTTCCTTGATTTTACCCACACTGGTAGATCTAAAATCCATCTCAATAGATACGGGTCAAATTTGACCCGAAACAGCCTCAGTGTACACAAATGTGTAGCACCTGGTCAAAAGTATACCATTTTAAAATATTTTCATTTGTGTATTTCAGGCTAAAAGAATGACGTTTAGGGTATTTTTACTGCTGTCAAATGTCAAAACGGGTCAAATTTGACCCTAACAGTATGTAAGGGTTAAACAGGCATTCCATTTGACTTTTTCTATTAGGAGGTCGAAAAATGTTGAGTTCCGAGTCGTCTGGATCACAGCATTATTTCTTTACACCAAGTGTAAGTGTCACTTTCACAAATCCCCCAAATCTTCAACTCTAAGGCAGACATGAATAGTTGCTTGTGGTCAAGACAATACGTCGCGGACGCTGATAAGACCCAGGTTGACAACACTCCATATGTGTATCTATAGTTCACTTGGTAAGTTTCCAAGTAAAATTTCAGTCCACTTCTTCGCAATGAATTTGACCTTCATATAACGAGCTTTTCCTTCATGCAACACTGAGCTTCGCCATCAGTCAGCTGACACTTAGTCACGCTGTCTGGCACACCATCAGGTGCTATAACAGAGCAGGTGCTGGTGTCTCAGAGCTGTGATTGTGTTTTGAACAGGGTATTTCCTCAAGGCTCCCCTCCCTACTTCTCTCTCCCTCTCTCTCAGAGCAGCTGGATGTCTCATTGCTAGCCTTATTAAAATAGAAAGGCCTTTGTCTCCTTTTAATACCGTCTATACAGCTTAGAATAGGTTTTAGCGATACACCTTTTAGTTCAACAACACCATGTACATAAGTTACGTAACAGGCATACTTATTTTAATCCAAACCACAATCAACCTAAAAATTAAACTAAACCTACGTTGGAAATTTATTTTGAAAAGATACATTACTGACGCGTCCAAAAGTGATGCTAAGACGGTACCTACAGCGTCAACGTTTAAAGCAGGGGTCCCCAACTGGCGGACCACGGTCCGGATCCGGACCCAGACGCAGTTGCATCCGGACCCAGAACCTAAAACCGATAGATAATTCGGAATTATTCATATTAGACAGTGAGTTTATACTTTAACCAGCGCAGCTTGTTCAGCCGTTACGGCACTTGTTCAGGAAACACACCGACCAATGCGTTGTAAATCACATCAGGTGATGCAGCTCAGCCAATCAAATATTGGTATTCTGATAAGTTTCCTGACTCTAGTAAGATTTACACACACCGTGACACATGGGGGAGAGACGAGGAAATAGAAAGAAGAGCAGGTAAATTGCACAAATCAGAGAAGTTATCTCACATGACGTTCTCCAAAAAGAGAAACGTGTTCAGAGAGAATATAATTTATAAGCAAGAATGAACAGAATCTTATATGTTAATTCTTCCCACAGGCAGTTAAAACCAGCATGTCTCATATGTTCAGAAACCGTAACTGTGGATGAAAGCGGCATATGAAGCGGACTACGAGGCAAAGCACAACTCTTTTGAGCAAACGTATCCACTCACATCTGAAATGATTTCACAGAAAATAAACCTAAGAGTCCAGTATGATCAGAATCCTCACACATTAATTCACTGTTCAATGATGTGAACAGAGAGAATAGAGCTGAAACAAGTGTTTTAATAACCACAGATAAAGTCCATGCTCACTAGTTTATCTTGTTAGAAGATGAGAAAAATATAATATTGTGGCTTTTTTGATTGACATCACTTCACACCTGAATGAACTGAATTTAAAGCTGCAGGACAATTCAGTGAAATACATTTTTCTAAAATGAATTACTTCATTTTAAGATGCACATTTTTCAAAAGCTTTCTGTCAGTTATTCTTTAATCCATTACTTGAAATGTTGAAAAGAACATTTATTTATGTATTTCTATGTATTATTTATAATCCATCCAGTTACATTTGAAAACTGAGAATAATAATTGTTAAAATATAATTGATGTGTACTTTCTTTATTTCATTTGACAGTTGTTGACTACACAGAGACGTTACTACTACTAGACTTCTTGAATACACATATGGCACTAAATAGCGCTCGTTAGATATTATTGTAATGTTTCGGACCTTTGCCCGAGGAGATTTTCTCAATCTGGACCTTTTGGAATTTTAGTTGAATACCCCTGGTTTAAAGCGTAGGGCAACCAATCAAGCGTCGGTAGTTGACGAGTTGTGGGATAGAATGTGTTGAATAGCGGCACTTTTTACCCACAGGGGGCTGAGTGGGTCGAACAGAACCGAGCCGGAACCGAAGAAATCAATTTTCAGTAACAAATACAATGAATATTCAAAAATGTAGCATACCGTTTTAACGAACAACTTCTCATGAACAGAAGCACGTGTAACACTTTACACACTCAAAACACAATAAAACACGATCTACCACAACATTCCTAGCCTCGTGCTAAATATAGTCACTTTTTCACGTTAATTTTCCCGAGATACGCAACTGAAAAAGTCCAGCGAAAGATGTTCCTTTGCCGTCCAAGCTAAAGCTACCTACTTAGCAACATTAGCGTTCGACCACGCTTCAAATGTACATTTCAGATTTATTCTCCGGCAAACAGTTCAAAGTTACCCGGGGAGGAGCACCCCCGGCAGCCAGTGACACCTCTAAAGAATTCTGGTTCTGCACTCACCATTTCGATGCAAAATTATTAAAGAAGTCCTCAAAAATCTTTTAAAATGTTTTAAAGAAGGGGGGGTCAAATAAGCCCGGGGATCACGTTTCACATTAGGTACACTCGCGCGTTTACGCACTGGTCCTCAGGCTTAAATCGGCTTTTTTCGGAAAACTAAAGACTTCCTGTTAATTCCGTTGACACCACTCCATTGGCCAGATCCAGACACGTGCATAGACATGTCATTCGAAGAAATCGACCAACCACAGGCTCAACACTGGTCCAATACACACACACTATGGCGCAATTCTCCCGTAGGTCGGCGGCCCCGAGACGCTTTGGAGACGGTTCCAGCTCTCCAAAATGATTTCTAACTGCTGTATGTGATAGATTGTGCATGTACAAGGATAAAGGAAGTGAAATATAGTTATTTAGCTTATAAAAGTACAATGGAACAGCTGGAGAGGCTGTTTCTCACATGACGACCTCTCGTAACGTTTATGTCTAACTCTGGCCTACTTCACTCTATTCACTCCAATTCTTTTGTGGGTGACTACTGCCATTGTTTGCTATGATGCTGGGTGGTTTTTAGGCTTTACTGAGCCTCATTTAATATAGTATTATGAATAATAGTGCTTTTTCACCATACGAACCTGACATTTTCAAAAGTGGAGCTGTGTTCCATCTTCATCTGCTATTAACCAGTAACATATACACAATATTTACACAATTCATATGAGCAAACTGTTAAGTTCAAAAGTTTCTCAAACTGAGGAGAAGAGGCCCACAGAGGAGAAGAAGCAGCCCCCTTGCTCTCTTTCTTCCATCAGCAAGCAGGGCCGAATCAGCTGGTCGGAGTTTAAATCAAAAGGAATTTAATATACTAATAAAAGCAAATGCAGTTACAAACAGTTACAAACCGAATCACACTATTAATAACAAAATGCATATATATATATATATATATATATATATATATATATATATATATATATATATATTAGGGGTGCAACGGATCACAAACCTCACGGTTCGGTTCGGATCACGGTTCTTGAGTCACGGTTCGGATAATTTTTCGGATCAACAAAGAAAAGGGGAGGAGTCAAATATAACTTTGCTTTCCATTTATTAATTAAAGAACTTCAAGAACACTTAAAGCAAAGAACTTTGGGCTATAGTTTTACATAAAAACTAAAATATTGAAGATGTCCAATTTGAAATGAAATAAATAAATACAATTAAAACATTCAAGAATATTCAATTCTGTTTAAGTTTAAGTGCAACATGAGGTATGTTGATGCCCTCGTCCTTTGATCAATATGGAAAGAATATGTGAGCTAGCTTCCACTGTTTCAACTGAACTGAACTGCTCGGCAACAACTTGGGTCTGTGTTTACTTCCTGTCAGGTTATGTCATTCAAATACACAATAATGTTCACATTACTGTGACATTATTTTCAAAAAGATATCTTCATTGTCTGGGGAGAGGGTCGACCTTTCTGTGGTGACTGTTACTATTGGGCCTGTCTAGCTTCACTCTGATGCTTCTGTCAGCACCTACACCAGGTGTGTGTCTGTGTGACTCTCACAGAGGGGGCGTGTCTACAGCACCTGTCTGTGTGACTCTCACAGAGGGGGCGTGTCTACAGCACCTGTCTGTGTGACTCTCACAGAGGGGGCGTGTCTACAGCTCCTGTCTGTGTGACTCTCACAGAGGGGGCGTGTCTACAGCTCCTGTCTGTGTGACTCTCACAGAGGGGGCGTGTCTACAGCACCTGTCTGTGTGACTCTCACAGAGGGGGCGTGTCTACAGCTCCTGTCTGTGTGACTCTCACAGAGGGGGCGTGTCTACAGCACCTGTCTGTGTGACTCTCACAGAGGGGGCGTGTCTGCAGCACCGGACTATGAATCACTCCGCCGTGGTGAAAGCGGTCACAGTCGTTTCCTTGTCGTATGTCTTTCTTTTTAAATAACGCCTACATACCGTAACGGTTTTGTCCACCACCCTTATCCGTCATTATAAGTTACAGGGAAGACAAAATGATCCCAAACTTGTGACTTAAATGACCCGGGGGCTTCTGAAGTTCCTCCGCTCGCCGTGACTTTCGCCGTTAAATGCTTTAAACCTGCTCCGTTCACGTGAACACACTACTGCTTTATATCTGTTCACTGACACTTTGCATTGATATTCGGGGACTTGTTACTTGAAAAGGAACAGCAGCAGTAAAACTGTATTACACACTATGAGGATTACACTGTAAAAAAAAAAAGAAAAAAAATACTCAATTGATCCGCGGTTCACGAGTGATCCGAACCGTGAGGGGTGATCCGAACCGTGAGGGGTGATCCGAACCGTGAGGGGTGATCCGAACGGATCGCGGATCGACCCGTGATCCGTTACACCACTAATATATATATATATCATGAAAGTGAGGCCCCGTTCACACCACAGGACAGAATGGTCTGTCTGTCCCATGATGCGGAGGGAGTCTGGCTCTCTCAAAGGATTTACAGTTCCTTGTCCCCCAAAAGTTACATTCCTCAACTCATCGATTGGCTGAAATCCAATAAGCCCCTCCTGGCTGTTGACCCATTGTTCCACTCCAACACCTCACCCTGCCACTTCTTCCAACCCCCGCTCCAGCACATTCCTCAACCTGATCACACAGACACTTAATGCATGAAATGACCAGACTCCTACAAGTAAATACAGTGTAACACATAATATCCATAATTAGGAGCGCATTAAAACTTAAATTCCTCACAAAACCCTTCTTAGTGTTATTAATCCGTTGAAATTATTCAAATAGACCTTGTAGTTAGAGAGTAAGGTCCCTTTGAGTATGGGTATAGTATTTTCGAGAATAAGCCCAAAAAAAGTCCTAGGGAGGACAGGGTCCAAAGAGTTAAACACTTACAGTGACAGACGTAACAATGAACAATAATTTCTCCAAAAAGATAATTACAATTTTTTAAAGGAATAGTTTGGGAAAAATGCCTATTTTTCTTTTTTGCAGTTCACTTAGCTTATCCTAAAGACTGGAAACAAGGGGAAACGGCTATGCTGGCTCCGCCCAAAGGCAACAATCATTTCCTGAACTCTTGTTGTCAACTGTGAGGTTGCTGGCAACCAGTGGAGACTCCAGAAAGCTAAGCTAACCAGCTGCTGCCGATAGCTCTGCGTTAACTAGACAGAGTATTGATCTTCTCATCTAACTGCAATAAATAAAAGATGACATTTTTCCAAAAATGTCAATGTACTAAATAAAACATTCTGCCATGTCAGCCTCTGCTTCTCATGGGGTCTTCTGAAAAATACCCATCGCTGGTACAATGAAGAATTCTTTGGAGGTTCAAAAAGAACGAGGTCCAGAATGTTTTTGTTGTTCAACCTGCTGTCGGTTCACAACAAATTTTGCAAATAAGGTGGACAAATTCATAGAGTTCCATTAGTAATCTTTTATTCTTTCAGCCTGGATTGGAAAGACAGAACCAACAGTTCTTCGGTTCAAAGATAAAGCAGAATACTTCATCTTGCGCGGCGTGTAGCCAGAGGAAATGGGCTGCATTATAATGTTCATGCTTCAAGGTGCAGAATACTGCATATTGAGCCGCGTCCTCCATTTCTGTGCAGTTTCTTATGTTTTTTTCTTATGTAAGCAAACGTTGCATAAAAAGAGTTAAAAATTAGGCGCTTTTCCATCAACTGGTTTGGAGAGAATATACTCAACAGCATGGTTTGGTCAGAAGTTGGTGCTAGAGGCTAAACATGGCTGTAATCCGTCGCCTCAGCCAGCTAACCCATGTACGATAGAAACATTAAGAGAGAGGTCTTCACAAATCTGGCAATTTCATTTTTTCTTTCATGTCAGCTCGTATTTGCTATGTTTCATGTCCAGAAATGAAGACAAGCATTTAGTAAATGTTATCTATGCTACAATCTATTCAGAAAAGTGTTGATAATCAATTTAGGGAATCAACTCTTTGGGGCAATTGCAAAAAACAACTGAGTTAGTATTATCGAATTTTGTCCTTTCCATACCATGTTATACTTCTAAAATGTAAATGCGGCTATTGATGCCTTCCTAGAGTTACTGTCTAGCGTTTCGTCTCGTACATTTGGGTGTAGTTTACTCAAGATTTCTCCAAATGTCCAGCAACCTGAGCGATCAGTTAAGGCAACAGAACTACTTGGTTAGGTTTATGAAACGATTTTGGTTTGGCCTAAAATATGTTCGGAAGTATGGAAGTTACATGACAGATAAGTCACCAAGTGGGAGGTTACGAGACAAATAAGTCAATTTTTTGTCCTTTGTGTATCAAATGGGACACAAATGGTGACCTCCTCACTACGTTGTCGCTCTTTATACTCTACAAAATGCTGCCATATACTACTCTGTATCAAATGCATGAGTAATAACAATTGTATAGTTATATTAAAACTAAATATCTCCATATCATAATAATTAGACTGACAAAATCTCTACAACCTTGTCAATCTTACGTAAATGATGACGTTTGTCAGAATCACAGTCAGTGTTGACTCATCCGTAATGAATATTCATGCTTCGTGGTTGTCTGTGTTTTTGTGCTGATGAAGGCATTTTCAGTAGAGTCTCTGGTGATGTCAAGGTTGTTGGCATTGTGCTGGCCAGATGTACAGACGACAGAGCATGAGAGAATAGACAACAAGACATGCATGGGAGAATTCCTGAGCATGCTGAAAGAACAGACATGCACCACTTGGTCAGGACCAAGCCCCCAGGAAGAGCGCCGGGCTTTGAAGCACTTGATGCCATGGGGCCCAAAAATACTTTTTCCCATAGACTTCCATTCAGGTAAATCAACCTCAAATACCCCTATTTAATATAGCCAATATTTAAATCAGTAGTACCTAAAAGTTATTAAATGCATTAATAGCCGAATCCAGAGTTATTTTCCTTCCTCCATTCATGTGAATGAGCCCGAGAATGATGCTGGACTCAGGGCTGGGAGGCGGGGTTGAAGGAAACGCTAGTGCGCTTGCTCTATGGGCCCCATTGATGCGGAAGGTCGCCAAAATATCCGGGTAATTTTATCACTTAGGAGTCAAACTTTTTTACTTATTGCGCAACGAGGCAACTTTCATAGGATTGAACAGGGCACCGCTTCCAACATTGACAAATGTTACCAAAACATTAGAGGGACAGCGAGTGCGACTACTGACAGTGGCAAGCGTGTGGCTAGTCTGTGGCAAGCGTCAGTCAGGTGTCACAACAGTGGCAAGCGAGCGGCACTCGTTCGGCACCCATCAAGAAGCTGCCGAGCTGAGCGGGCGGAGCCACATTTCCTGAGAACACCCATTGTTGTTAAGATAGGATTTTCTGCACACACAAAATGACTTTGATTAAACTACATTACAAACTATTGCATCAAACAATGCACAGATGAATCGAAAACGTGATTATTGCTGTGTACATGGATACAATAATATTAAATCGCATGTAGTCAACTATTGTTGCTAACATACTCCCATCGGCCCACGTTTATTTATTTATATTTTTCTTCTAATGTTACCCTGGTATGTGCTTGCATCATAGACTAACAATTTGCTTGCATACGGTCATTCTATTGCCTTGACTTTTATTTTGACATATTTTACTTCCGGACTACTTCCGGACTAGCTTTGCGTCGCTCTTCAAAAGAAAAAACAAATAAACTATAAAACAGACTATCAAAATGTACACGGACCAGGGGGCACACTCCTCTGACTAGTGGTGACACTCCCCTGACTAGTGGTGGCACTACCCTGACTAGTGGTGGCACTACCCTGACTAGTGGTGGCACTCCCCTGACTAGTGGTGGCACTCCCCTGACTAGTGGTGGTACTACCCTGACTAGTGGTGGCACTACCCTGACTAGTGGTGGCACTACCCTGACTAGTGGTGGCACTACCCTGACTAGTGGTGGCACTCCCCTGACTAGTGGTGGCACTCCCCTGACTAGTGGTGGCACTACCCTGACTAGTGGTGGCACTCCTCTGACTAGTGGTGGCACTCCTCTGACTACTGGTGGCACTCCCCTGACTAGTGGTGGCACTACCCTGACTAGTGGTGGCACTCCTCTGACTAGTGGTGGCACTCCTCTGACTAGTGGTGGCACTCCTCTGACTACTGGTGGCACTCCCCTGACTAGTGGTGGCACTACCCTGACTAGTGGTGGCACTACCCTGACTAGTGGTGGCACTCCCCTGACTAGTGGTGGCACTCCCTGACTAGTGGTGGCACTCCCCTGACTACTGGTGGCACTCCCCTGACTAGTGGTGGCACTCCCCTGACTAGTGGTGGCACTCCTCTGAGTCACTGACGTGCCACAGTCCTGACACCTGACTGACGCTTGCCACAGACTAGCCACTGCGGTGCCAGTGCCACAAGGAGGATCTCAGCCTTGCTGAAACATTATGCAAATACTTATTATTTCAAGGAAGACCATTGCCATTATTTTGGACCATGGTCTACTGAATAAACATTCAGTTTCATTTTAACATGAAAATATGGGCCCCACTCTCAAAAAGAGAGAATAAAATAACTAAATGTTGCAGTGGAAAATACTGTGAGGGAGTTGTGGCCAAGGTGATATTTGCAAAACCATTTTTTTTAATGGACATCATGGTTTCTAAATTAGCTGTTATATAAGGCCAATTTTGGGGAAATATTGAATGAATGCACCAGACCTCAGGAATAATTCATTTTGATGTAATGATGCAATATAAACATGGCATATTGGGTTTTAATATTTCAACATAGGAGAAGCATCATTGAGCTTGTTATGGAACAGGCAGATAGAGCAAATATTGTCAAACTGTGTGGAAACATGCTTTCCTAATGATTAATTTAATGGAAAAGCAGGCTTAAAAGGTTAATAAATTGTAGAATAAATGTCTGATTAGCGCGTGTTTCCTTTCTAACTGTTGAATACATTTTTGCACAAGCCTTTGAAACGCTGTCTGACATGGGTGCATTTAAGTGCATCTGCTTCCCGACTGTCAAAACGTCTCACATCTATGAAAAAAAGTGTCTTTCAGGATATGATTTGTGTCTACCAGGCTGATGTTTTCTAGTTAGCTACAGCTGGTAATATTTCACTTTTATCAAGTGCTCTCAGTCACCGATCCACTCAGCCTCGCCACACATCATTCCTCATGCAAACAACTTTAAAAATGGAAAAAATAAGTAAGTCCATGGTAGAGAAAGGTCTCTTCCATTGAAGTGAAATCAAATCAAAGATTTTGGTCAAGAACCAAGTATGTGTTGACCCAATGATGGATGACAAAAGTTATTACAATTCCTCTTGATTGTCTGAACCACATTTAATGGCAATCCCTGGTGTAATGAAAACATAGACTGTACATTAGAAGTGGATGCCGTTTTGAAGCATCATGTTCGTTTTGGCCGTCGCCATCTTGGCTTCTGCAACCACTTATGGTCTATTTTAATCTAAATGGACCATCATTTTGGTGTATTAAAGAAGACTTGAAACTAGCGATTGAGACCATAAACTCATGTTTACAATGTTTATTGAGGGAATAAATCAAGTGAGAAGTAGTCATTTTCTCATAGACATTTATACAATCAGACTTCTTTTTGCAACCAAACAAGTCAATCTGGTAACCAATTTTATGAGTTGATCAGTGACCAATGTCCAAGTTGCAGGACAAATCAAAGCAGAGGCGGTCAAGGATCAGAAATAACATCCACTTCACCAACTAATGTATAAAAACAGATACTACTCACTCACAGCTAATTATTGTGGCTGTTCAGCTCTAAAATATTTACATGGACATGATAAATGTTCATATTAATCTCTGCCATATGATTTCCAGCGAAGATTAACTGAGCCATTCCTGCCACTCTCCCATTTTTGTATTCAACAAATGACCCGTAATTTGGCTTTTCAAATTCAGTTCATCATCATTAAAAAACACTAAACACTTGAAACACTCACAAATCTTCATTTGCAGATGGGATGCTATCAGTCAGGTGTCTTACCAGGACATTTAGGGAATGCAAATGACAATTTCTCAGGCAGGCAGACACGCACACACGGTCTCTGAGGACGGCAGGAAACCTCTGCATCGCGTCTGAGTTGCAAACCAATCGATCGTCTGTGTCCTCAATACTTCCCCTCGCAGGAGTCAGGGGACAGACAGCCTCGGGGGGGGGTGTATCTGAAACACAAGAACAAGGGCAGAAAACATGACCGAGTATCTGTGGGTAAGATAGACAGAGAGAAACAGTCAGAGGGTTGAACTTTACCTCAGACTTCCAATGAACTGGGGCCAGACGATCACGGAGTGTGCACAAGCTAATCTGAAAAATGCAGCCAGGCCAATATTGGCCTGGCTCCAATTTGCCATTGTTGAGCGTCTGAGCTGCAATATAGTGTCTGGCTAAGTAATAATACTCTTCCATGCCAGTGGGTGGCAGTAGGTAGCGCAGTAATGACCTTGTTAATGTAGGACAGTAGAATGAAATGATGGGAGAGGTTGAGGTGACAAGACGAACAGCGATGGAGAAATATTTGAAAAGGAAAAATGCAGACTCTGAACTGGGCCCTGGACAACATAACCCAGATGAAAAGCCTAGTAAGGATCAACACATTTAGAGACTGGTCATTCAATTGTCAGCCTATAACAGACATGTCAAACTCAAGGGCCGCAGGCCAATTCTGACCCTCTGTACAATTATATCTGGCCCACGAGAAAATATATGTCTATCATAACTGGCCCGCCACACCACAGAGCTCCGGGACGAGAAGTGGCGATGTGAGCTGGCTTTATGTGCAACATAACGAAGCATCTCACTGCGGTAAATCTCCAGCTTCAGGGACGGGGACGTGTGATTACAGACACCAGTGGCGGGCCGTGCATTTTATACCTGGGCCTTCACTACTGTCCTCATGACGACACCACAGCTACGGTTATTATTTGTTTTGTGTAAAAATGATGCTCAACACCTATAAATACACTAACTGCAGAGTGCAGATACATGAATACGCCGAGTGTGTCTCCTCTCTTCTCTCACTGCAGCTGGGGACTGCTGTGAGAGGCTGCTGTGAGACTGACCGCCTGTGAGTGCTTTGGGGCTCACGGCAGCACCCGCTGCTCGTTCATGACAGTGCAGAACGTACGTGTTTTAACGTCATCGAGTCAAAACACCAGAAAAGTCTCCAACAACACCAGAACAAGTCTCCAACAACACCAGAACAAGTCTCCAACAACACCAGAACAAGTCTCCAACAACACCAGAACAAGTCTCCAATAACACCAGAACAAGTCTCCAACAACACCAGAACAAGTCTCCAATAACACCAGAACAAGTCTCCAACAACACCAGAACAAGTCTCTAGATGTGTCACTAGTAGCTTTTGATAAATAAAGTCTCCATGAGGGTTTGGAAAGTCGCCAGATTTAGCGAGAAAGTCATCAAGTTAGCAACACTGGCACCGCTAAATATGTCCCCAGAGCAACATAGGACGTAACAATGGTTCCTATCACATATAAAACCAAACAAAAATCCATCTTCATAAAAACAAATAATAATATACAAACAAGCATATTAAAGCTGCAGATGACACATTTAACTTACCAGAGCTGCTGTTCACTATTTAAAGACAAAGTCCATCCTCCTTTCTTTGTTAATAAAGAGTTTAATCTCACGGTTGTTCAGTACATCTGTGCGTTTTAGTTCCAGTAAGAAGTCCTTCTGGATTCATGGACGCCAGTGAAGACAGTCGAGCCTCCCCAGTTGTATTTCTTGAATACGTTTTAATGCGTTTGAGGCTGAAAATGTCCGCTCGACAGAGGCAGCAGATATTGGGATTGTCACCGCCCAACATGTCAGGCTAGCCCACTGACCAATCACGTATGGCTAGGCCAGCTAGCAGGCTCTGACACGTCAAAGAATACGCCCAACATGTCAAACTAAAGATCTGATTGGTTGAAGACTATGACAATCAACAATATCGTCCCCATTCACTTAAACTGCACATGGATTCACTTGTGAGTCTGCAGGCCTCGGGCCTCTCTTCTACCTAGAGACACAGAGGTGAAATCTGATTGGATAAAAGCTCTACTTAAAACAAGCTGCACTGGAAGCAGAGCAACTGAGGAAGACAGTAGCTGTGCAATGAGAAAATAAGATAATGGGGGAAATATTTTTATAAATTATAATACATGTAGTGTATTTAAGAAACATTATAAAATTATAAAATAGTTATAACTTTGTGATTCTGTCTAGGCCAGCAGAGAAGGCCCTGACGGCCCACCGCTGACAGACGTGTATGATGGCTTTCCAAGCCAAGCTGCGCCTGTGAGAGACTCAGGCTACATCCACATTACTCCGTTTCCATTTTAAACTTATATGTTTTGCTACGTTCACACTACGCCGGCGTTTGAGCACCGAAAACGGAGGAGTTTGAAAACGCTCCCGAGGACGGATACGTTTGAAAACTCCGGGTTGCGTTTGTGTAGACGGTCGAAAACGGATAAGTTTAGAAGCGATGACGCCCACACTCACGTTCGCTACTTGATTGGTTTTTAGCAGTCATGACGTGTCCTTTCCTGATTCGTCACACTCATATCACGTGACCCTTACCCGGAAGCTCACAAACAACATTGATTACCGATCGACTACCAGGTTAATTAAACATGGACAACTGATTACAGGTGTTGCTGACCTTGTTGTCTTTAATAGCAGCTGTTGTTCAGTTAAAGTCTGCTTTATTACGGAGGAAGCAGCTGTTATTGGAGCGCTTAGCGAGCGGCGTGTCCAGCGGCGTTATCAGCCCTACGGAGGACGTCTGAAGTCACGGTTAGCGGCTGTAGGGAGGGTGATGGACACCAAAACGGAGGACTTTCCTTTTCTTATTAATGCTTATTTTGTTCTGCACAACTATTGTGAAGTTCGCAGATAAAAAGTAAAGGAACAAAAGCAGTAAATGCTATTCAGTAGGACAGATAGTTAAGCCACCAGCAGAGCTACGAGTGAGAACAGACAACGACACCGAGGGAGAGACGAGTGTTGACCACATTTATGGATCATAATCTAATAAACTTTTACGTGCAAGTGTTGATTTTAAAGTAAATTTGATATGTGAGAGAGAGAGAGAGCAAGACCTGCAGCATTGTAACTTTCCACGAACTGTTTGAGTTTATAGAGGAAGATTTTAGAGAAGATCTTAAGTATCAAGCACGACCTTTCATTATTAAAGACTACTTTATTAGTCGTATTTATTTTAACTAAGCAACCAATCTACTTCCTGTTTACATCGAGACCCACGCGCATGCCCAGTGTACGTGAAGAGTCACGTGATATTAGTTTTCAGGCATTTTAGTCTGGACGGAGATCGTTTTTGTTTTGTTTTAGTATGGATGTAGCCTCAGATGCAGAAAGGAAACTTGGATCATTTTCCGTGTTGCCAAACACTGACAAACCGCGTCTCCACCGCTGTGTTCCCGACTGCGCATTTCACTGATAAACTGGGCGCACTTTGCACAGAGTTCACTCTGCGATTTGCCGACTTTGCAGCTCAGAAATTTGAATTTGAACTGCTCAGCAATCCGTTTGCACCTCCAAATGGAGCTGATAGACCTCCAGTGTAATGACACTCAAGGCAAAGTGTGACTCTGAGGGCGCTGCACAGTTTCCAAGCTTCACCCCCGAAACGATGCCTTAACTCTGCCTACATGCTGCTCAAATGCTCTGCATGTTTGGAAGCACATACCTGTGTGAGCAGCTGTTCTCTGTGATGAAGATGAACAAAAACCCACACAGGAGTCGTCTCACTGATGCACACCTTCACTCCATCTTGAGGGTTTCCACAGAACCTAACCCCAGATATTAATGAACTGGCAGCCATGACATATATGCTGTATTGTGCTAAAATGTGTAATTTTTTTGGTGATTGGTGTGCCGCGGGATCTTTTTAATGTAAAAATTGTACTGCAGCTCAGAAAAGGTTGAAAAACACTGCTCTAAGAGACTGCACCACCGCTAAATGAATGGTCCTCTGCAGACATAAAAGAGTGGCTTCATCTGCCCAAGTGATGTGCACATATTGCACAAAACAAGGCTTAATGGAGCATTATGCATACGGAGGGGACCATGTGACCCGGCAGGATTTGTGCAGCAACCTGGTCGGAGGAGGATTTCACCGATTCGAAGCACAGTATCGGAAAATCCTGTGGAAAACACTTTATTATACAGTCTGCAATTTACAGTTTAATTTAGGCCTAGTCCACACAGACATGGGTATTATTGCAAACATAGCTTTTTCTTTGCGTTTTTGCCAGACAGTGGTTTAGATCACTGAAAACTGAGCTGTTGTAGAACTCCGGCCACGGTAAAGATTTTCAGAAAGTCCTATTTCAGTGTAGACGGAAGCAGAGTTTGTCTCGTAACGTCAGACTGTGCTCCAATGTCGCCAAGATCTCTTTTACTCTTGAAAGGCCTAAATATTACATCTTATTTCAAGAAATCTTACCAAGCATATCTTCACTTAGCATATTTTGTTTACTTATTAGAAGCATTTTTATTTGTGGCCTTTCCTTTCAGTAGAGTATAAAGGTTTTGTTTTCAGTCTCTAGTTGAACGCTTTTTTTAAATTTCCTTGTATGACTCGGCATCACTATCTGGCTTTTTCTCTCGCAAAAAAATAAGTTGAAGTATCGGTACGACTAAATTGGAACTGGCCGTAATCAGCAGGAATCGCCAGGAATCAATGAGCTAAAATCCTCACTCTGCCACTGCACGAGTAGGTGATGATGGCTTTTATATTGCAATTTGATCCACCTGTGATTGAGTGGAGAGCACCATTAAGATTGGGGATTTCGGTTGATTTATTCCCCAACACCGTGTCCTTGAAAACATCTGTCAGCGCTGCCAGAGATGGATCGGCTCCCAGGAATTACAGTAGCTGAAAGGTAGAGAGGAGTTGTGACTTGTAGATGGAAGTTTGCCAGAAGAAATCTATGTGTCGGAGAAGTAAATGAAAGCTTCTCTGTCCTGTACAATTAAAGGTGCCCTGGAGCACGGCAGTTAAACCTCAACTGCTCAAATGGACCCACTCAGTGGCAAAGATGCAGATGGCACACCTGGACCAAAGGCTTACTGTTAATACTACTCTGCCGAGTTATGTTGAATATTTAGAATTTCTTTCTGTAGTCTTGGCAGTTTGAATGTATGCTGAAGCAGATAAAGATTGTGGTAGACTTTCCACTCATGTCCATTTTATGAATAAGTATATTCTGTAAAAAGCTAAATCATATAGAAAATAGCCAATTCTTATCATGTCTGTGGATGCTGTTCCTGGAGAGAAGTGTTGACTCTGAAATGATTCAAAGATGTACAAATCGAACTATTCCCACCACTGTAGCAGCTTGCAATCCTTGCCAGAATTCCATTGGATGCGCGTTGGGGCTGTCAGCATATTTGGGTTCACAATTCAAGTCTGGTTGCATACCCCGCTGAAAAATGAGCACATGGCTGCCCCGCTGCCTGAGTGATAATGTGAAAGTTTGTCAAACTTGTCCTTTTGGTGTGAAAGCCCTTTGAGCTAAATGCTAACGTCAGCATGCAACATGACGATATGGTTGCCCATGATGAGGTTCTCATGTGCTAACATCTAATGAAAACTAAACGCAAAGTAATGCATGGCATGCCAAATGAAATTTGACATCTACTATTAGTAATAAACAAGTAAGGATTCATCAAAGTTATGGCAGTTTATCGTCTGTGTGATTTCTGACTTCCAAAGTCTCTACGACTTTAATATTACTCTTCTTTGTTCAAGTCACCACGAAAGAATAAAATCTAAATGGACATGCACACACACTACGTGAATTGGCCACCAACAAAAGGCACTAAACTTTTAATTAATGAGTAAATAACAATCTTACCGCAACACTTTCTCACTCGAAACTCTTCAAAAAGTAAAGCTTGGTCAGTGGCCGCTCTAGATACGAGACCTGTCAGGGAAAGAGTTTGAGGTTCACTTGCGCAACAAAACTACTTATTTAAAATATGTAAAGTATATTACGTAACTGCCTCTAATTAATACGGAAGTTAAGTCACAGAACCATCGTAAAAGAAGTCAATGCTGACTTGGTTTCACACAGGACACGAACAGAGGTCTCCTGTGTGAAGGTTTGATTGAACCATCCAACCTCCTCTCCCACCTACCATCCCACTTTCTTGCTCTTCATACTGCACCAGTTGCTCTGACCGTATAATATTGAAGCAGATGGGTATTCATTGGAGTTATTTGATAAATTAGGAGTGGGAGCAAACTGGACTAGAGGCAGCGTGGCGTTAACTTCTCTAAGACTCAGCAAACAGGCAGGTGGGGCAAATGATTAGTCTAATCGGACCAAGAACACTTATGGTCATCAGTCCCTGTCAGCGGAGAACATGAATATATGTACCATATTTAATGGCAATGCATCCGATTGTTGTTGCGATATTTAAATTTAAACCAACAACTAACCTGCTGGAGGTCCTTCTGTGGATCCCCAAAGTCATTAGGAAATAGTTTCTGGGAACCATAAGTTTCTGTACCCAATTACCTGCTGGTAATTAACACGAACTGTCACGGGGTGTGGTGGTGGACTCAAATGCAGGACCAGAAGTAGTGAGAAACAGGTTTTAATGAGTATTGAACAAAATAAGAATAGTTACCAGAACACGACAGGGAGTCCAAGCACAAGACAAGAAATGAGGGGAAAAATCCGGCAGGACGAGGCAGCCAGACTGGAAACCCGGGAACTGGACGAACCAAACGGGCAAGTAGACGTGGCTATGATCAGGCTGAGAGGCAGGAGTTTAAATAGTGGCTTGAACAGGTGAGGAGAGTTGTGCTGATGAGGAGTGCTTGATTAGTGATCAGAGGCAGGTGAAGGGAGTGGCTGACAGGTAGAGTGAGGAGGGTGAGGAGCTACACAAAGACACAGAAGGCAAAGTCTAATCGTGACACGAACTGTTCAAAATGTCACAGCAATCGATCTTATATTCGATTTGTCTGGATATTTTCTGACCGACATTGCCTTCCGCTTGGTAACATGGCTAAAAATATCCTCTCCTACTAACAATTCATTTTTAGAAGACTTGATTCAGTCATTCATTCATTCCAAATGCAGATGCAGAATCTCTCTTTCTTGGCAAGGAATAGAGAAATTTGCTGACCTTCAAAAAAGGAAACTTTTCTTGCCACCTCGGTTTGAATTAGCTTCTATGTCGACACCACATGTCGACTGCTCAGCTCTTTGAAAATAGCTAAACAGCCACCCACTGCGAAAGCAGCAATTTTGGGATATTTTCCCAGCTACGGTGTCATCATCAATTACCAGGGATGTGAATGCTTGTCACGCACAGTCAAATTGCTGCTGACACATTGACAGCTTATCTACCCAATGACAATTGTATCACATCTCTGCTCCTCCCACTTACTCCTTTCAGGAACTGCTCCCTCCCTGTGATCACAAGGTGATCAGAACATACACTGTGTCATTTAAATTCAATGTTGTCACACAGGTCACTGCTCATAGGTGTTCATTTATAGCTTACCTATATTTGATCTATGTTGCTACATTTCATGCCTCAGCATTTCTACCATGAACTGTATACATGAAATTGACGTAGTTGTCGTGACGTCACCCATTTGTCTGTGAACTGCTGATTTTGTCTGTCTGACATCATGCTGTATTGAAGAAGACTTGAAACTAGAGATTGAGACCATAAACTCATGTTTACAATGTTTACTGAGGTAATAAATCAAGAGAGAAGTAGAGTCATTTTCTCATAGACTTCTATACAATCTGACTTCTTCTTGTAACCACAGGAATTGCCCCCATTGGCTTCACTTTTCAGACCAGGAGGTTGCCACCTGGTGTGGAGCCTCTTAATAAACTATGACCTGGACGCTGCTCTCAACCATCTGGATCCCACTCAGGATGCTGACACTAGTCTTTAGTAACACGCTACCAGAAAATGTGTGTGTAGGTGTCGACATGTGTATCGTGTCCTGGTGTCCTCTGAAGAACAGAACATTGCTTTTTCCGGTTGTGATCAGCTGAGTGCAGCTGTAATTATCCTCCTGGTTATTACAGATTTGTTTTGCTCTGCTGCAGATCTCTTTTTCTTTTTTTTCCTCTCCTTTTGTCTTTACCTTTCTTTAATTATTTGTTCTCGCCACCTCCACTTTCCCCTTTTTGCCAATTACGAATACAAAAACAAAAGCTCACTGTGACTTGCCTCCTACTCAATTCTTCCCTCTCCAGGCAGCTGAACAGCCCATATAACAGGTGCTCAAGACGACCTTGTATCCACTGTATCTTTCTAAGCTGTATGTTCCTTTTGAGCGATGGGTTTCGTATTGAGCGATGGGATTGTTCCATAAAGAAATGGAGGGACACAAATTTTCCCTAAGATATTCTGTAAATCTGTTGATTGACCAAACGTGTGGCTAGAAGGACTTTATTGAATGGACTCGTGTTGACATCTACTTTACTACACAACTGAATGTAGTCCCAGCAAACACACACTGACTATATCGATAGGAAGAGTTGGGTTTCAATGATTTGATTGTTAGTATTGCAAAAATGAAAGGTAATCTCAATGTAATCATTGAGAATTATAATATAATAATATATAATATATATAACATTATAATATAATATAATGATGATAATAGTGAACAGAATGCTTCACAGTGTAAAATAGGTGCACGATGGCAGTTTAAAACATTGATTTAATGCTGTGAAAAGCTAGCGGTTTCAAACATGTGGATATTATTGTGAAATCGGAAACTATTTTGTTACATTTACGCAACAAAATCACTTGGTTAGGTTCGAGTGAAAATATGTACGTTTGTCAAGTAGCACGTGTTGAGGCATATGAATATATCGTCAAGCTACAGGAGCCCAGCAAATGGCCTGGTTCTCTATTTACTTCTTACTGCGCATGTGCACCAAATAAGTTGCTGAATTCAGGTTTCAAAAGTAAAACTTGTATTTAATATCAAATGCAATCTGAATTAACTATCGATAGTAAAATGCTCTCGAGAACAGAGACCACACACTCTCACCCTCTCAGGTCTCACATCAAAGGATGTTCTGTGGAGGGATCATGTAGGTCTGTGGGTCTGACCTCTGTTCCCTCAAACAAAGCTTTTATACTGCAGAAAAGACAGGGGGGTCAAATCGTCATAAAAACTGCAGGTGAGCCAATCGGTGTTACTCAAACATTTGATCATCTTGGCCACTGTCCTGAACCAATCGATGCCTTGCTTCTATTTACAACCATTTGGCTGTTTATTCGATTCCTCTCTCTGCTTCTTCAGTCCTTCTGGTGCCTTCACAGCTGGAGACGTCCTTTGAAGCTCATCTCTGCATTGTCTTCTCCGCATTCCTGCTGCCTTTTATGACTCTCTGTCTTCCTGTCTCCAATGCTCCTCACTTCATGTCGAATGAAGATATCCCTAAATATTCCCTAAATCTGACCCTATCTGACCTTTTATACTTCCTTTCTTACAGTGTTCAATACTTCAGTGTTTAATACTTTTATGGCTTATACATATAGCTTAATACATTCAATGTGTCAATATACTGTAATATAATATCCTCTATCTGTAAACCTCCTGTAAACATAATACATTTCATAGATAAATATATTGCAACTCTTTAACCCATGGTAACATTCTTATTATTTTGACACTTCTATTCACCATAAGAGGTGCTAATAATCATACTAAACTACTTCTAATACTAAAATCCTACTAATTCTATCTTTAATACTGAAATCCTTCACAATTCCCCCCTAACACACTCTTCAGAGTGTGTTACCTTTATGGTCTAAGAGTGAGTTTCCCCAACTAAACAGTCATATCATCAGTCGTTAAAATTCATCCTCATCATCTATACCTAACCAATTTCCCTACATCTTTGTCTCCCTAAGCACAGTATCAATTAACCCCTGTAAAAGTCTACGAATACAACGGCATCAACAGAGGACAAGGACTGTAGCTGATGTGAGCGGCTCTTGTCGTGATGCTGGTTGGTCCAGGTAGAGGACATCTTCAGGTTTCATCCTGTACAATGAGGAATAGAAAGAACAATTTCTGAGAAGCTTGTCTGCTCACTTAACAAAAATTATACTTAATTCAATGTATCTTTAAATCCCAATTTTACCCTATAAAACAAAAAATCCCAAAACAAACTGACAAAACACTATACAGTCAATTTTCCAAAATTTCAATATCTCACCGGATGTTTTCAGAAGTCCATCTGGACTCAATCAGGTCCTTCAGAATCCCAGTGAAGATGATCAGGAACTGTGTTGTTCAGAATGAAAGTACTACAAGCAAATCCAAACATTTTGCACACTGCTAAAATCATATTTAATGCTATTCTGTTCTGCAAGGCCATTAAACTAGTCTTATCTATCAGCTCATGAAGTCCCACTATGGCATCACGAGTGAAGTTTATAAAATACTGCTGGTTACAGTAAATGTAATTAATCCAATCCACATCTTTATTGATTGTCGACCATCAAAAAAAATGCTGATTCGAAACCGGCTCCTACTTGATTTCTAGCTTTAAATTCATTAGACACCCCCCTTGGTACCCTTATGTCATCTATGTAAACTTCTCTAAAATGGATCTCTCATGGTCCAATCCAACTTGTTGGCACCTATGGACCTCATCCACAGCCAGCTACCTGGTAATACAATAGGAGACTGCTTTCTCCTGTCAGCAGCTGCCTCTATGTTCATCACCTGTGAAAATAAAACTTAAAACATGTTAGTTAACGTCTTTGTATCTTATTGGTCAACACCAAACAATTGAAAGTCTAAATGTTAAATCAAAATTAATTAAAATTGTGAACTAAAGTTAAAATAAAAAATTACAAATGTCGGATCAAAATAAACAACTGTAGGATACCAATTGAATTAAAACTGGAGGTTAAAATATTGGATCAAACTAAACTTACTAAACTAAAGTTGAACTGTTGAATTGAAACTAAAATGAATAATTTAAGTTACAATTAATATTACCAATGGCTATTAAAATACTGAATCAAAACTAAGAGCAACAATCTAAGTAAATGCAAATTAAAATATAGAGTCCAAAACAATGATATCACAAGTTTATCACCAAAAACTCACCTTATTGTAATTTATCTATCAATCTACTGGATGACTAAGTATTTGGTAGTCCTAAAGTAATTACTCCTTCAAATAATAGGTGGTGAAACGTTCTGTAGTTCTATAATTATTTCACCTCTGGGTTTTCTGGGTAGTGGAGTTTACTGTAATTATCATGCAATTACACCTCCAACCGCTAGATGGCGAAGTTATCTTCTCTTCTTCTATGGTGTTTTCCTCAAAAAACTGGCGCGAAAACGAACAAAGAAGCTAATGCTATTAGCGGCTATTGTTATTAGCTTGAGCTACACGGTCAAAACGTATCTTCAGCACACACAAAGCACCGTAGTCTCAACTCTTACAATATGCCACATTCACACACCTTCTCAAACTAGTCCTGGCCGTGGCTTCTCACCACCATACCGGATATTATAATCAATAGTCTCCTCTTTCACGATCTAAGGTAGCACCAGAGCTGCAATCAGTCTCCAGCTTACCATATCATTCACACAACACAATGCTATCTTAGCACTGCAACACAATGCAACGACTAAATACACAGTTTCATGTATTGTTTCCCCTTTAGGTTTTATCATAACGTAGCAGCCAGTCTCTTCGATTTAAGTAGTTTAACGCCTGTTTACCAGACCCAAAAAACGAGCAAGACAGTTCGCAGTTCGCCAAGCTCACACAGGGCCCACGAAGCCTTAACTACGCTTTCCAGTTCGCCATAGCTTACAAACTCTCTGCTACTCTTCTAAGAGATCAACCCCACGTTAGCCACCCCTAATTGTCTAAGATACACAGTTAGTACCATGCACTATTTCCCCTCATTACAATTAACTTACCGTAGCGGCCAGTCTCTGCAGCAGTTTAAGCGCATGTTCACTGGACCTGAACCACGTGCACGTCCATGCATCATAATTCAGTATCGCCCAATTACACACCCTGTCCTACCCGAGATCTTGGCCCTCGAAACTATAATTTATTCCCTCCCGCACTAGAGTCATCAGTTCCCCAAACCCGAAACTGCCAATGCAAGACCTGAGGGGACCGTCGCCTTGTCCTCACGTAACCCTGCCTCACAGTTTTAGTCCGCCCGAAGAACCAAAGCCCAGAACTTCGACTGCTTCTCAAGCTTCTTTCTAGCTGCTTAGTTCCAATAGCTAATACTATAGCGTGATCAATGCTACTTCATATAATTCAACATCCCCCTCTCTCGGGGTTACCTGCACATCAGGCCTCACCGGTAGGATTTCACAACAAAGAACAACGTGTAATCAAAGCACACATATGTTCCTAATTCAGCTTGCAGATGCTATTCATACAGAGTTACAACCACTTTAAAGTTAAATCAATACAGTTACCAGTTAGCTGCGGTCTCCTCCTCTGTCCAGCTTCCAGAAACGTCAATCATGCAGACACTTTCTCCTAAGATTTCCTATAGTCTACCTAAACAGATTTTTATTAAAACGGCTCTGCTCACCTTTTGTTTGCGCGCTCCGAAAGTGTCTACCCATCTCACGTCATGTCAGCCTTCTCAGAGTCGAATATTCAAAGCCCCTAATGTCCCATTGTCCCTTCGTGGTTTCCAAATTGTTGAGGCATATGAATATATCGTCAAGCTACAGGAGCCCAGCAAATGGCCTGGTTCTCTATTTACTTCTTACTGCGCATGTGCACCAAATAAGTTGCTGAATTCAGGTTTCAAAAGTAAAACTTGTATTTAATATCAAATGCAATCTGAATTAACTATCGATAGTAAAATGCTCTCGAGAACAGAGACCACACACTCTCACCCTCTCAGGTCTCACATCAAAGGATGTTCTGTGGAGGGATCATGTAGGTCTGTGGGTCTGACCTCTGTTCCCTCAAACAAAGCTTTTATACTGCAGAAAAGACAGGGGGGTCAAATCGTCATAAAAACTGCAGGTGAGCCAATCGGTGTTACTCAAACATTTGATCATCTTGGCCACTGTCCTGAACCAATCGATGCCTTGCTTCTATTTACAACCATTTGGCTGTTTATTCGATTCCTCTCTCTGCTTCTTCAGTCCTTCTGGTGCCTTCACAGCTGGAGACGTCCTTTGAAGCTCATCTCTGCATTGTCTTCTCCGCATTCCTGCTGCCTTTTATGACTCTCTGTCTTCCTGTCTCCAATGCTCCTCACTTCATGTCGAATGAAGATATCCCTAAATATTCCCTAAATCTGACCCTATCTGACCTTTTATACTTCCTTTCTTACAGTGTTCAATACTTCAGTGTTTAATACTTTTATGGCTTATACATATGGCTTAATACATTCAATGTGTCAATATACTGTAATATAATATCCTCTATCTGTAAACCTCCTGTAAACATAATACATTTCATAGATAAATATATTGCAACTCTTTAACCCATGGTAACATTCTTATTATTTTGACACTTCTATTCACCATAAGAGGTGCTAATAATCATACTAAACTACTTCTAATACTAAAATCCCACTAATTCTATCTTTAATACTGAAATCCTTCACACACGTGACGTATTTACGGAGCGTGCTAGTGTAGTTACATAGTTACGTGTAAGAGAGTGCATTCATTCACAAAAGTAGTTGTAAATGGTAAATGGGCTGTGATTTCCCGTCTTTCAACCACTCAAAGCGGTCTAACACTACATGTCATCATTCACCCATTCATACACTGATGGCATGGTCTACCATGCAAGGTGCCACCTGCCCTTCAGGACTCTTAACTAACCATTCACACCCATTCGTACACTGCGGGCACAGCCTGCGGGACAGATTTGGGGTTAAGTATCTTGCCCAAGGACACATCGACATGGACTAGCGGAGCCGGGGATTGAACCGACGATCTTTTGATTGAAGGACGACCCTGCTCTCCACTTGTTGACTTTTAGTTTCACACGGGACACGAACAGCACTCCTGGGTCAAAGTCCTGTTTGTTTAACTGAACAACTCATTTAGTTTAACTCATTTAACTTGCTTATATTAGATGTCTCTCTCTTTATTGGTCTCCGTTTCTCCGTGTATTACAACACAAATTTGCAGACTCTTGAGCGGCACCGTTGTTGTACCTCGTCTTCAGGAACTGGGTGCAGGCTTGATGTAATGGAAAAGCGCTCCGTTTCATGTGATGTGATGCTTTGAGAGAAATGTACAAAATTATCTATGTGCCGTATTTTAGCCTAGAGAACCTTGAAGAAGTTTTTTAATCTGTAATTTTGTTAAAAATGTTGTCAAATTGCAAATATTTATTTAAGGACATTTATCGTCCATCTAGCACCACTCAGCTGAAATAAGCATTTCAGATTAATCTGATTACTAATATTAAGTATCTGACATTGTGCAACATTTTGGAATTGTTTAATTAAAAAGATCTGAAAAATTGATTAAAAATAGTCGAAGATTCAGTGGCCTCATTTCTGAATTATTATGGAATGTACTTTGTGCTCAACCCAGTATTTTCAGGCATACCCAGGCACTATATGCCCTACTTAACATTGCTGGTGAAGAGCCTCATTAGTGAAATTAGACCTGATTAGCTCCCTATCCAGTCTTTTCGTCAAAGCGGCCCGCCCTCAATTTGGTCAAATTTCCTCTCCACAGAAAAGGTTTCTGACATTTCCCACATCTGCGCTCCGTGCAGCTTCTGCAATCAAGGTCGGCAGAACGGGGAAAAGGGGCGGAAACAAAAAACAACAACCAGAAACTGGGACGGAGCAGGAAAGCAGACGTCAGTCCCATATCTAGCATTTGGAAAAAGCTCTGATGCCAATCAGTAAGCAGAGCTCGTCTGGGAATGTTATTTGATTTCACAGTATCAGAACGCAGGGAAATAGAAGAGGCTCTGTGATGCAATGACTTGTATGGCAATTTTCTGAATTGATTTAAAAAAAGAAGTAATACATTGTTTAACAAAAGGGCAAAGTGGAAACTGAAGAATCGGGGAAATATTGTGTAAAATAAACCTAAAAGACGTAAATTAAATAGCACATTTTTGCCTCAGCATACATATCTGTTCTCTAAATCGTATAGTCTTCTGCTATGCATTGACACAATATTAGACATTTTATAAAATGGGAATATGGCATTTGTGTTTGTTTCATGTATTAAATGTTTAATAACTTTTGGTACGTTTTTTATTTCATTTCCAGTATTTCCACTCTATTATTCATGTGCTTCTTTTCCAGTTGTGGATGGAAACACACTTTCTGACTAACAGCCAGCCAGACGTCAGCTGGAGACACAGCACAACAACAGCATCCCACATTAGTTCTGCAGCTAATGTCTTCTTCTTATCTTGTTGAACAAGCTACTAAACACATTGTTGGAGCTAGTGAGCGACTGTAGCTGAATACCTTAGTCCACCTATAGCTGGCACAGCAGTGCTTTATCCCCTTGTGCCTCACTTTGGACGTTTTCATTTTAAATTGCCAAGCATTTTAATTGTCTTAAGGCATATAGCATGAACTGGAAGGGGTGTGTTCTTTTTTTTATTTTCAAATTTTGGAAGTTGAACCTCAGCTCCTATGATAACTCGATAATACAATGTGTGGCCTAAATACAGCATAAAATCATTCATTCCATTATTAGTTATATATATATGTATATTATAACTATTATATAAGGCTTTCAGTCCACAGCCCTCGCTTCCAAATTGTATTTATTTCCACCAGATTGAGAAATGTTCTCATGGATAAAGAAAATACTGATTTTGATGCAATGCATTGAAATCTTTGTCTTTGCCGATCATTGATACGTCCCGTACTAATCAAATGTTGTGTTTGTTGGGGTTTATTTTTCATTAAATACAGCAGTGGCTTTATGGAAACAAACTGATATTTAAAGGGTTAAAACTCTGACAATGATTGAATATTTGGTAGTTATGTTCAGGACAGATGTTGGTTAAAAGGGTTACCTCAGTGAAAAGAGAAAAATTATATTACTACATAGTATGCAAAAAAAAAGTATGAATATCAATGTTGTTGCTAATCACCAACATATCCCAGACTGTACAAGAAAAATACCCCCCCCCCCCCCCCTAGCATTTAGTATACAGAAAAGAACCATTATAACATGCTAGCTGACGTCCGCATATTCAACATCTTAGGGATGTTAGCATGTTCAAATCTCAAAGTATCTCTTCAAACTAAAGCTGCAGCTGAGACCAGTGTTTTGCTCACACTTTGTACCAGTTACACAACCCATCAGGTGCAGGACTTAGGCCCTTCATACTCAACTGGCCATATAAAACGCAGTGTCAGCAGAAAGGTGGTATATATGCGCCTGAGGCAGAAATAACTTGGCCGGGCAGTTCCTCTTTCTCCCATTAGTGAGGACAAAATGTCCGTCCTTCCTCCAAATCTACACCTAGAATGTCCCTCTGTGAAGGTCTGATGCAGGTGAGCTGCACTCTGGGTAAAAAACATTTTACAAATGTCTGCATAAGTCGTTCCACTGCACATGACTGTGATGTCATATTGCTGCTTGTCTGTCTAATCAGCAATAAATACCCTCCGTCTTAGATTTTCTTTTTGGACAGTCAATATTTTACATCCACGGATGTGTGTAATGTCTTATGGTGAAGGGGTTATGTAGGCTATTACATAATGTGTGTTTTATGTTGTGACTGTTTGTTGTTCTCTCATGAGCAAACTGAGGCAAATTCCTAACTATGTTGTATCGCAATAAAGCCAGGAGGACTCCAGCTCCACAATTGTCAAATATGGACAAAAAAAACTAAAATGGTGACTGCCAAAACACCAAACTGGAGGCTTCAAAACGGTACTCCACAAACCAATGGGTGACGTCACGGTGACTGCGTTCACGTGTACAGTCTTTGGTTGAGGACCCATTGGACAGCTGGTTCTGATGAAACCGGAGCTGGATCACATACAATTCAAGACACTGAAATGACAGCTGCCAGCTGCAGACAAAAAAACAGATTTTTTAATTTGACAGTGCCAAGGCTATTGGCTCATAGATGCCATGGCAAATTCTGATTGGTTGTATAGTGAGAAATGTGAATGTCCTGATATATCCTTCTGGACCCGAACAGCCCCCGGTGGGGGGCTGAGTGGACCGAGCAGAACCGAGACGGTACCGAAGAAAGCAATTTTCAGTAACAAATATATAAAATCTACAACCATGCAGCATACCGTTTTAACGAATCGCCTTTTGCCATCTGTTTCCTGTCTAATAAAGTTTTTCCTGAACGAAGGGGGGGTCAAATAAGCCCCGTGGACCACGTTTCACATTAAGTAGACTCTGGCTTTTACGCCGGGTCTCGGGTGCGTAAATCGGCATTTTACGGAAAAACTAAAGCTTTCCGGAAAATTCCGTTGACACCACTCCATTGGCCAGATCCAGACACGTGTATAGACATGTCATAGTAAGGAATTGACCAATCACAGGCTGAGAAATGGACACTCAAACACCCGCTATAGAACTTTTTTTTACCAGTTCGTTTTAGTTAAGTTTGACAAAAAAAATGTTCGGTTGTAAAATCTATACATATTCTAAATTTGACCCCAAAAGTTGATTATTATAGTTACATAATTTAAGATGCTTGATTCAAGTATTTATCTCTTCGGTTTCCTTATTGCTCTTTGTTCATATTAAGGATGATGAGTGTATGCACCTGAGCAACCTTTGCTCTACCAGACGATGGTAATCTGGACAATACCAGGTGAGCTGTGAGGGGGGGTGCAAAGGGTTCTCTTTCATTCTGTTTTGTATTAGTTTTGTTGTCTTGACAGCACCAGTAAGATACATGTTTACATTAGATTTTGTGCAATTATTGTGACGGAAAAACGTAAGTGCAAACCTAATGTTGCTTGACAGCTTTAATTGTTTGCTTTGTCGAACTCTTGGCTAATATCTCAGTGGTTTTGACCATGGTGTATTTAATAACCTTTTACGCTCCACAGATGTTGTTTGCAGTCTTTACTGATCTGAATCAAGTGTTTGCTCTTTCAAACAAGGTGCCATCCTCCAGGGATAAATATAGTGTAATAAATAAAATAAATGAATAAATAAATGGGGAAGTGTCTTAACATTTGCATTTTCTCTACTGACTGCAAAAAGAAGTCAGATTGTATAGAAGTCTATGAGAAAATGACTCAAGTTTCAAGTTTTCAAGTCTTCTTCAATACAGCATGATGTTCATTTAGTACATTATGGTCCATTTAGAGTCAAACAGACCATAAAGCAGGGTATGCTTTAGGGCGGGGCTTACTGTGATTGACAGGTCCCTTCCGCTACCAGAGCCGTATACGTCCTGTTTCCATTATCTGCTGCTGCAATTGTCTACAATGCAGCAAACCCTCAGATTTCCCACATCATCCATCATTGCACTAGTTTCCTTATACTTATGGCGCATGAGCATTGTAACCCCATACAGAACTAACTGGGAAAGGTTTGATGAAAAAGAGATGAGTGCTGTAGAGTAGAGAAACGGAGCATCACAGGTTAATGGGCACAAATACATACTGTATGTCATTCAGAGTGAAAGAAAAGGAGTGGTAAAAAGTAGGTTGGAGGGCCACAGATGTCCCAGATATAAGTAGAGATGTTAGAAAAAGAAAAAGCGAGAGAGGAAAAGTCAATTTGCATTCACAGAAAGAAACCTGGTAGAGCGAGAGGGAGAAAGAGCACCTCTGACGTATGTTTGCATTCACTACCCATGAATGCTGTGTACTGTCAGCCGTGACAGATAGACATCTCCATTCAAAAGCTTAATCACAGCTGCAGAAAGTCAGCTCTTAGTTTCTCCCCCATCATCACAGGCTGCCATTCAAATGTACAAAAGAGATTACCGAAAAAGATGCCAGCATGCATGATAAAGACACTTTGCTTGCTTTTTTCTCCTAAGTTTAATTTCAATCTTTTGGTGCATGACTTGCATCATTCGTGTTCGTATGAAAAGGTGAAGTACATTAATTTGCTGTATGCTAACTGAAAATGAGTAGTGTATGTACTACTCATGTGTGGTGTTAGTTAGTTAGTTATGTACAGTGTACCAGAATCCAGATATTTGTTCTACTCTTCTTAAAGTCCAATACATTGTTAGCTCGGAGCAGTTCCAAAATGAATGTAGAAATAAAGATGGGATCATTTTACAACGGCTACATGCTGGATCTATTGGAGTCTCTCTTCTCTTTAGTCCAATGATCCAGATAATGACATCACTGTACATCTCATTAGAGCTATGCATAGACTGTATTTAAGAAGTGGACGTAGTCATGGTGACACCACTCATTGGTTTGTGGACTACAGTCTTGAAGCCTCGAGTTCGGCATTTCGGCCGTCGCCATCTTGGTTTTCGGTGGATGCCATCTTGTTGTTTTTTTTGCAACCAGAAAGGATTCTATGTACGAAAAGACATGTATGAAAAAAAAATTGTAGGCGTACAATTAACTTCCATGAGCTGAAAACACACTGTGAAAGGGTTAAGGTTCTAAGACGAAAACCTGGTCGGCGTGGTAGCGGGAACTGTCATTCACAAGGTAGCCCCGCCCTAAAGTATACTCCACTTTATGGTCTGTTTGACTCTAAATGGACCATCATGTACTAAATGAACATCATGCTGTATTGAAGAAGACTTGAAACTAGAGATTGAGACCATAAACTCATGTTTACAATGTTTACTGAGGTAATAAATCAAGAGAGAAGTAGAGTCATGTTCTCTTCAGAAGCTACGCATGGAAGAATTCACCCCTCAGTCTGGAATAGGAACGAGAGAGAAACCGAGTAAAACGGAGTGTGTGACAAACAATTTCAATTTATGAATCCAAATCACATCGCGACTCCTCTGTTCTCTCTTGTCTCTGCATTTTCATTCCCTCTGTTGTGTGTGTGTGTGTGTGTTTGACCTGTCCGTTGATTCTCGCTCTGGAGTTAAAGAGGAGATGGGATCCGCACTGTTGATGAGTTGGAATGATTTAATCCAGAGCAGACACCAGCTCAGCCTCGCAGTACGTACGCACGCACACATGCACACACTGTTGCATTGACACTATGATGAATTGGAGGGAATGTGGCAACACATACAAGCAAAGATGCATTGGGACACCCAGCCATCTTCGCCCGTCTCAAACACATCCATTTACTCATTCACTACTGTATGCACTGACATACATATGCAACTAAACATGCAGTCAATTGTGAGCGTGCAGGACTTACACCATACAATTCTAGGCATGTTTCAGTGAGAGTAGCTGCACATGCATACGGTATATAAGTACACCATAACTGTATTGTGTTTCAAAATGGAACTTGTACATGGAGCCCACAACATTTTCAGCAGAAAATGCATTTACAGCCTTCTTGCTTCCACGAGAGTTGTTTAAGCCTCTTGCCTCTAATGCTGCAGCTAGTCGCTAAATACATACTTTTATTTAAATGAAAGCAAAACAAGCACACAACGGAGAGAATAATTGACACTTTGCTAAGACTCGCCCCTCGAATGCAGACTGGCCAATCAAAGCGCAGCATCGGCTAAGCTCCGACAACAAACCTCTTCTCCATAGACTCAGTGAAGCATCGAGATCCAACCTGGCTCCAGGCCCGATGAGCGGAGGCTAATGCGAAAGATTTGCAGAGATTTACTTGGCAACATGCAAGCAATTGCAGTGATTGCAGCAAGTGCATTGTAGTAAATGTATTTCTCTTGACCCGGCCTTAAAAGTTCAGTCGAATCAAACACAACGACGATAATGAATCATAAGAAAATATATCTCACATCTTTTACCTTTGAAATGAATGGGAAGCAGGTTAACGTTAACGTTTGCTCCCCTGAGCCTCCATACAGGGGTCACATTATGTCACATTATGTTATGTCTGATGCCTTCTTGGTCTTTCTAAAGTAGTTCAGGATGTCAAACCTGACAGTACCATGAAAAGTGTTCTTGTTTAGTTTGTAATGAGCTATCGTGAATCTTAAAGTAGGACGTGGACCCAGCGAGCCAAGTCTGTAATGTAATAGATTTTTGCAAATATGCAAAACAAGTGAAAACAGAGAGAACAGCTTTTTTGTTGTCAAGCACTGTGCCATTTGTGCATTGTTATGTCTTTTTCAGGAAACCCCTTCAAGACAATCTATCCTTTATTAAGTGTCTTCTTCCTGACTAGGCCACGGATTTATACAGCTGCGAGCCCAGCAAAGGTTATCCACTGTGTGATCGCTCGATCCTCCATCTCCAGAGCCCTTCGGTGGACCCCCACCAGCCCACCCCGCTCCCTCTCCGAGACAATCACATGACCTTCACAATCAGACGGATTGTGTCAGCTGTTCATGATCAACACCGGCCACAATGAGTCACCTCCAGCAGAGTGACGAGGGGGCGGAGGCTTGTTTTAACGTCACGGTGGAGAAAGGGGGGGGGGGGTGAGCGTGAGGGAGCAGGATGGTGGGAAGACGGGTATATGGGAAGGATGCTGTGCTGCTGCACTATTCATTATCATAGAGGGGGATCAAAATCCTCCCCTGGAAAACCCCCCAGGTCAATTAATTAGCATCTCCCCACGTAGGGAAGATGGTGGTGTAAGGGAGGAGGAGAGGAACGCCAGCAGAGGCATTTGAGGAGCATGGAACGAAACGAGTGGAAAATATTTTTTAAAAAGGGAGAAGAGACAGTTCTCTGTATCAGTGACAAGTGGGTTTTCTCACTGCCCCGCCCCTTTTAGGAGCGTAGCGGCAGATCCTGGGTCTATTGACTGCAATGGGAAAAGTGAACGTGACAGAGATTATGATCGATTCTTTCGCCCCAAGTAAATATCGGACCCATTTTTTCACAAGCCACACATCTCCCGAGCATTCTGACACAAAATTGGCATTTTTTCAGATGGAAAAGGATTTTCATAGGATTTGTTGACAAACAAAGACATAAAATAACATAAGCCTCATCTTCTACACTGAGCTGCACAGCTCTCAGTCCTCCTCCTCTATATAAGTCTTACAGGAAATGAACCTAAACATAACAATAAACATTACATATGTTATGCAAATTAAACCAATCAGCTCTCATCCATCCACTGATGTTCACTTCCAAACGAGACGGTGGGGGATGGGGTGGCAAACACGACATCACCACATGGATACCATTCAGACCACTGGCAAAGCATGTAATGTGTCATCTTCGTAGAGCATCTTTGCTAACAGCTCAGCTGTCGCCATGTTGAGGCACTAGACATGCTCTGAGTTTCGTATTGAGCACTTTTTATCTGGACATAAATAGAAACAACAGTTTGTGGTTTAAGGGTACGTGTTGAAACTACCAGTCAAAGCTGGCTATTATGGCACAGATATATTGAGGGAATGTATAAACTGGTCTTCATGACACATTTAGGCCAGCTGTTTCCCCGCTTCTAGATGTTATGCTAAGCAAGGCTAGTCGTCTAGCTCCATACTTAATGCACAGACTTGACAAAGATACCAATCCTGTTTAACTTGTGGAAAGAAAGCAATTCATTCTCAAAATGTTGATTATTTCTTCAACATTACTTTCTTTTTTTGAAATATACTTTGTGCACACGCTAAGCTAATGCTTCACCTTACTAAGCTAATGCTTCACCTTACTAAGCTAATGCTTCACCTTACTAAGCTAATGCTTCACCTTACTAAGCTAATGCTTCACCTTACTAAGCTAATGCTTCACCTTACAAATCTGAATTTGTTTAGATAACAATCATTTTTACGTGACAAGTTTACAACCAGAATGTCGACCTGACAACTTGGTTTCATCACTTATCCAGCTGCCATTTATAATCAAAATGTTAGTATATGTTCACGTTCGAGCTTTGATTCTCTGCCCGAACCCGATTGGACCCGATCCAACCCGGGCTGTAATTTCTCTTCCTGTGTAAATGTGTGTCTTATTGATAGCTTATGGTTTTGGACAACAATGGAGCTCTACAGCACAGAGGAATAGTACATTTCAGGCCTTGATACACACACAATACTCGATCACTTCATTGTTGGTTTTGATTTTTGTCATGGGATTTCTTGACAATTATAAAACTTTTTGAAAAAAAACTTGGATTCCTTTGCATCACCAACACAATGGCAGTGCTTGATGCTGACAGCTGTATTGTGACACTTTTAGAGAGGGAGACATTCAGCTCAAGGTGGAACTAAAAGAAAGGTGGGAGAGGATCAGAAGAACAGGTGGAAAAGAGGTTCTAAGAATAAAAAGGGGTGGCGAGAATATCCAGAAGACTGACGGAAGACATGGATGGAAGATGTAGGAGCGTTGCACAGAGAAACCCCTTTAAGCCTGGAGGGCTATATATTTCCAGAAATGCTATGTCAGCATGTTGGCGTATCGGCCGCGTCAAGTGCCAGTGATTAATGAGATCGGGAATGATTGCGCCGACGTCATTTAATGAGCAGCTATATTTTTTGGTGAAGGCCGCTTTGCAGTGCAATCCATTGGCGGTTGGGTGCAGGCACCTTGTACCTCTAGCGAACACAATCACCCCCTACGATCAGCGTTATTTATGCTTTTCGTGGAAGAGAAATATTTTTTGACAATCGTGTCGAGGATGTGTCGTAGATCAAGGGTTGTGGACACTGGGATGCAGTGTTGGATAGAAGACTCCTCCGGCAGGGTAGAAAGCTGTCTTTCTCAAGCTCAATGTGGCGTCGCTAATTAAGATGAAGAATTGAAAAGCCCAACTGGGTAGTTAGTTTGGCTTTCACCCACTCTTAAGACCTATTATACTGTACATGCAAAAAAAAAGATAAATTGTTGCACATGATCGAAGCCAGTTGTTAAGTTAAGATGGATTCTCAATATAAGTTTAAGCACCGTTTTCTCACCATTCGTCCGTTTCTATCCCTCTGTTAGTAGTATGGTTGTTTTTATGGGCTTCCTTTCTTTTTCTGCAGTAGAAATCTATTGCAGCCCATTGAAACTTTTGGTCTACAGAGTGTTTGTATATTAGGCATGCCTACGCACACATCTCATACAACAAGCCCTTTAAAGTAACACGTCCTAACGTGTTCCTGAAATGAAGCCAAGCTTTTTATACTCAATGTCTTTACATTCTGTGATTACATTTCTCTATAGAAGTTTTCATTGTTGGTGGCGGAGTCAGCCATTGCCACGCTGCATTCGAAACTGCCTCCTTATGCATGAGGGATTCACAGAAAACAATGCATGTGTTTACTCAACGGCAGGAACTAGAGGAAGCAGTGAGCACTTAGATGCGGGTGAAAGTTGCTCATTGAATGATGGGCAAAGGACGATTATAGACTGAGGTCTTTGTCAAACTGTGAGGTTGCAATGTAATTGGTTGCAATGTAAACAGATGCACCAGCTGCTCCTCTGTTGTATTTCTGACAAAGAGAGCTTCTCAAGGAATGCACGTAAACTAATTGCTAAGACTGATATCTTAACGATTCCAACTTTAAAGCTACGATCTCTCAATAAAAAAATATATGTTGTGTTTTGATGTAAGCCAGTGGAGCTAGGACAGTGACCGTAAACTTCGGCATTGAAAAACAAGATCTTAACTGATAAAGAAAACATTGGCATTGAAACACTTTCACGATTTGTATTGGGGGGAAAAAGCTGAATTGGCACTGAAAAGAGTTCCACCGTCTTTTCTTTGCCCTTTTTGGCAGGACCGGGGGCCAGCCTATAAATGGGCAACTCTGTCATTGAGTGAGTGAGTGAGGAAGTTGCTGAGTGATGAAGTTCCATCATTGATTAGTCAAGTTGGAGTTTGACCACCGGCCACTGTTCTTTTAAAATGAAAAGGCGTACATTTGGCACGGCCAAATTGTATTTTTGGTGCCCAAGTTTACTGTCCTAGCTCCATATTGCCTATAGATTCACAATTCCCGTTGGAACCCAAAAGCATGACACAGAAGCAATTAATGTAACAGGAAACTTTAGCTTTACAAGAATTAGGAGGGAGCGGTGAATCTTTTAACGAGTTAGTGATATGGCATGAAAACAGAACGGATGAAGAAATGAACTAAGAGTTGGCAAAAAGGAAGTACATTTCCAACAAGTTCAGGAAATCTGTTAAACAAGCTGCACTTTTTAAAACTTTTGGACGTCTTTATTTTGGCTGTTGGGATTTTCATATGGTAAATCTTTTAGACGAAGTCACAGTTCGACATTCTAAAAACAATCAGATGATCGCTGGTTTGAAAACACGTACGTTATTGAAGTCACTCACATATTTAAACTAACTGCTGTAAAGGTCCTTCGGGGCGGTGAAAGGGATCAGCACCATGGACAGCGACAAGCCTCTCCTGACTTCGGCATCGAAGATAGCAACTCTTTACATATGACTACAGAGTGGGAAAATAGATGAGAAGCACAGATAATAAACCAATATATAAAACCTGCAACTCTGACAGCAAATTGTATGACTGTATTTATACCACTAACTAGATATGTCCTTGTGTTTATGGTACATTATTCAGAATATCATAGTCAACGTCACTAAGGCACACTGACTGTACACTTACTTACATACTATGTACAGTACATGTAATGCAGGTCGCTTGGGTCCAACAAAAACAGCAAAAATGCCTAACCCTAACCTAAACCTAATTCTAACCTGAACTTGAAAAGTCTGACCCTTAAACAGGCCTTTGAATAAGTGAGGACCAGACAAAACGTCCTCACTCTGAAGGTCTTTAACTTCAATTGGTCCTCACTAAGAGTGATGTACAAGTACGCACACACACATAAACACAGCAAGCGCTGTGGCGCACAGTCCTGACAATTGTGGAACTGTAATGCAAAAAGGTGTCAGTTTGCTGGTCGGGTCCAGGTGATTGATCGAGGCATATTTTTGTGGGCTGGGCGATGCAGACTGACTGACTCATAACTGGTTGGATGGATGCAGGTATTAAAAAAACTCTGACCCGTGAATCACTAACATACTGTTGAAGTTACACTGTGCACATTATGTAGGCTTTTAGCTTAATCACAGCTGCTTTGACTCTATATGAGCCAGTGCATAGCTCCAGATACTGAAGCGGATCCATTCTGGCAAGTTCAGTAAAGTCTAGTAAAAAAGAAAAAGTGCAGAGGGGATTGGGGCTTTGCCATCCAGGCTCTTAGGTTTTTACTGAATGCCTGAGAAGCTTAGGGCAGCAAAACTGGTGTGATCTTTGACATCACTTGCTTTTATATCATTAATTCAGTATTATATTGTGTTTGGATTTGGCTGTTTTTTATGGTTAATACATATCATATTTCTTTGTACTATAGCAGCTTTCAGCAATTAAATTTGGTCTACGAAAAAACATTGTGTGTGAGTCGTGGAAAAAGAAAGTTCTCAGTAATGTGCCATTGTTGTACAATAAGTGGGCAAAGAGGGACCCTTTCACCATGGCTACATTTGTACGCCACATTTTTTATCAAAAGGCATTTGACCAACATCCATTTTGTGTTTTTTTTTCACAGAAAAAAGTTATTGATCTTAAGACAGCAATGGGTTTTAAATGACAAATGGATTTGTTTAGCGCCTTTCTAGTCTTCCGACCACTCAAAGTGCTGTCATCATTCACACATTCACACACATTCATATACTGATGGCAGAGGCTTCAAGGTCCCACCTGCCCATCAGTACCCTAAACTAATTCACAGTCAGTAAGATCGTAGACTAGACACAATCAAACAATGATCAATGATGTCATCATCATCAATTTTAAGATGATCAACAATACAAAAAAAGCTAAGTGATCACAGAGAATGGATATTTAAAGGTACTTGTTCCAAACAGAAGGAGCCGAAATGTGTTTTTTCCCAACTTATTTCGATTGAAATGGGACCATGAAGAGGATCTGATCAGAGCGTCTCAGTGAATAGTTTGAAGATCAAAAGACTTTTTAGAGTTTTTCTAACATTGTGCCATGGGGTGTAAAATAACAGCAACCTAGTATAAATTGCAGTCAGTTTGTATATATAATTAACATTGAGGCGTTGGAGATGATTTTTATAGGCGTAGTCCCTGATTGGTAGTACAAGTTGAAACCAGTCTCTTTCTAATGTTAAATGTAAAACAATATCTAGAGCGATGCTAAGCACCAGCATTTTAAACAATGCCAGTGAGGAATAAATGATCCTTCCCATTGTTATTAAGACAGTTGGCTTCAGTCTTGATTTGAATTTTCCAGTTTCAAAATGTAAGAAATTGTATTGCATCTCGTAACTTTTTGTTTGTTTTTGTTTGACCCATCAACCTCCTTTTTGCCCACCATATATGTCACCATCTTTCACATTTTATGCTACATCACAAAGATGTTCTTATTGCAAGCAAAAATGACTATCAAATTGTCGTGTCATTCATATGGAGTTGGCTGCCATTACTGTTTAAAATGGCACGCATTAACTGTAGTACGTTTGTATGAATGGCCAACCATTTGTCTACTATGTTTTGTTGTATTTGTTTGCTTCTATAAAACATAACGTTTGAATTATCGCTGCACCCTGTACTGACTAACTCACAGTCCCCTGATTGTGGGTTAGTTAGGTATACGAGTATTACTGAACCCGTAGTCACGCAGCAGTAATAATGAAGCTATGGCTGTACTGGGTTTCCCAGTATGAATGACTCAGAGGGAATACCAGAAGCGTATAGCCATGTCTATTGTAGAGTGACACACATTAAGATTTAAAATAATAGATTTCCACCCCCCACCCCCACTGCCACTCCTCTGGATGGAACAGCCATTGAGCAGGCCCACTGCCCATTAAAAAGGACCAGCTGACAGATGGAGTGTGGCGTAAAATGGGTGGACCCGCTGATGGACGGCTGTAATTCATGACACGCTAGCACGTGTATGTGTGTCAGCACAAGTTCAAGGAGGAGAGAGGACCATCAGTACAACTTCTCGTAGTCTGAGAAGAGTCGTACGGAACAATCGTTGCCCGAGGATTAGGACAACAGAGGTATGTTTCACCAGGTTGGAAGTACGTACTGCATCTTCTACCTGCAAGACCCACTCATGAGGACGTTGCTCAGCTTTCATTCTCCCTGCAGGTAGAGCAATGTGATGTTAGCTCAGAGGCCAGAAAGATGCAGAGGGTTTCCTCCATCCCCCCACACATCAGCGATCAACTTCTATCATCTACCTCCTACTTTCTTTCTACTGCTCTGTCTCTGTGGAATAAAAAGCTCTCTTCATGTTGGTAAGTGGTGGAAGAAACCCAGAAGGGTGTCTCTCTCTCTCTCTCTCTCTCTCTCTCTCTCTCTCTCTCTCTCTCTCTCTCTCTCTCCCTGTCTCTCTCTCTCTCTCTCTCTCTCTCTCTCTCTCCCTGTCTCTCTCTCTCTCTCTCTCTCTCTCTCTCCCTGTCTCTCTCTCTCTCTCTCTCTCTCCTGTCTCTCTCTCTCTCTCTCTCTGTCTCTCTCTCTCTCTCTCTCTTCTCTCTCTCTCTCTCTCTCTCTCTCTCTCTCTCTCTCTCTCTCTCTCTCTCTCTCTCTCCCTCTCTCTCTCTCTCTCTCTCTCTCTCTCTCTCTCTCTCTCTCCTCTCTCTCTCTCTCTCTCTCTCTCTCTCTCTCTCTCTCTCTCTCTCTCTCTCTCCTACACAACTTTAAATCCAGTCCTTCAGGGGGTTGTTATGCAGTGCATCTGCAGATTCATAAAACATGGTCTGCATCGTCCTGAGGTGTAAGCACTACTGCATGTTCATATGCTTCCTGCATCAATTATTAACGGTGCATTTGTGTTTGCAGTTATTTCTAAATAACATCGCAAGGATCAAAGTCAAGCAGGAAAAGGACTCACAGTGCACATTTTAATAGACATGTAGTGCATCAGAAAACTCTAAAACACCAAATCAACTGTGTGCATGTGTAACTGCTACATGTAGAATATGAACTGAGAAGGCAATGTAAGATGACAATCTGAAGATGTGTGTGTTCTTTAAAGGCCCTCTGTGGAGTCGCATTATTTACATGTTTTTATGAGCTGGTCCTCATTTATTTATTTTTATTTTGTCAACGTATATATGCGCACATGACTCACCGTCTTAAGTGATACACGTACAGAAAACTCGGCAATGCTCAAACAAAAGTACGGGAAGAAGACTGCTCGCTAGCAAACGTCACTGTAAGTAAAGCAAATATTAAATAATTCAGCTTTGTGTTATTTTGCTTGGTTTTATTTTTGTAAGTCAACGTTGACTTATCTTACTTTACTTTTGTCAAGTAACTAACATAAAGCAGGTAAGTTAGGAAACAAACGTACTGATTTGAACATAGTTTGAAGCGTTGTGAATATGACACGGACGTGATATTGAGAGGGATTCTTCTCAAGTAAGTCCCAAATAGATGCTTGTTGGTTCTCTTTGGCGTTTATTTAGGTAGACGGTAGATGGTGATTACTTTTGTCTAGCCGGGTGTCTGGGCCAGTTATTTTGAGATAAGTGGGTTTCCTATGAACAGTCGAGGAGGCATTAGGGTCTAGTCTTTGGGGAACAGTGGAGAATCAATCAGTGACAGCCACGGCCAAACCCTCATTAAGCAAACCCTGTCGATTTTTTCGGCAACTCATATTAATAGGCAGACGAGAAGGTTTCGTCTGCCTCGTCTTGAATGCCTCGAGAGGCTGTTCAATTGAGCTAAAACTGCATGAAGTCCTTCTCTTAAGATTAATGGTCATTAACGGAGAAGCTGAAGTGAAAAAGAGCATGAATCCAGTGACAAATGTTTGTTTTCTTGACATAATAAGGTGGGAGTCTGTTTCTCTGTGCATTGAAGGAGTATTAACTGTCAATCAACCAGTACAATGACAACACCTGCTCAGCACATCATGCAGCGCTCCATTGGATGGATTCAGCAGGCTTTTATTTGTGCTGTCCTGCAGGACGGAGGGGGCATTCGTTTACTGTCACTATTCCCCAAAGTTATTGATCGAGCAAAGACAGAAATAGCATAATGAAACCTCATTGTGCGCAGGTATTTTTGGGATACTAATGACATTTTGCTGATGTTCCTCGTGCTGACTGTGAGCTATTTTCAGGGAGGCAGATGTGTATCCATGTCATATTAATATCAGAGACAGTTGCTTTTATGAACTCAAATGCAATTAATCAGCAAATAGCTATTAGCTGACGTTCAAAGTTCAACGAGCCATTGGACGACAATATACTTCATTGTTAGAAATCCAAATGTTAATCAAGGTCCTGCACATTATTTAAGTTTAAGCACAAAGCAAGAATTGGACATGTTGGGGAATACGCTCATTGTTTTTCTGTCCGAGTTAGATTAGAAGATCAATACCACTGAATATCAGACTACAGCTCAGCTTAGCACAGCGACTGGAGACAGAGGGAAGCGACGAGCCTGAATTATAATAACGCTAATCATCAGACTTTGAAGGTGCTGGATTGTGACGTAGCTTTTGGGGTTTACTTATGCAACACAACTACTGCGTTAGGCACCGTGGTCTGTTTAAAATAAGTGTTTCTGACACAACATGAGTAACTGGCATTAGTTAGTTGATTCCTGTTGGTTTCTATACGTCAGGTCCTCTAATAATGACGTGGATGCTTTAATGGGCGTGCCGTACAGAGCAGTGTACCTTGTATTGTTTTTCCTTCTACCTTGAGAACAGCTTGATTCTCTAGGAAAGGGTGAACGAGTGCTGTTGCAATGAACAGGTTGATTGATTCTATGATAACGTGGCAGACTAGACATATCACTTAGAAATCAGAGTATTGAGTTACTCTCTCTTAAATATCAGAAAGATTACTGGTTTGAATTTGCAATAACAACTACTCAGGGACAAGTGTCCTGCAAATGAGCAATACCTGTAGTGCCACTACCTACAATCTGACCTTCGTCTGGACGTATAAATATGGATCCTTCAATGAACACAACTTCAGCTTTCAACAATAGTTTTACTGACTAATAACACGAATGTACTTGCAAACTAATATGAGTCAGAGATTCAGGACTTTTCACATTCCACCAACTGTGCCTTTGAATATTATAAAGGCTGTTATGCTTTACAGTAAAAGTGGACGTTACAGTGCAGCCTGAAGCTACTTTCTTTTCTGGCAATACAAATGATAAATAGTAGTAATAATAGTAATGTAATGGACACAAGGAAACAT
>JAVDOI010000088.1:0-102500 GCA_032191485.1 Leptoclinus maculatus | reverse complement strand
TATTACATGTGATGGTCTGTCATCGACTGTAGGGGGTTCTAGACCTCCGTAGGTCCCAGTATTAACAGGTGGTAATAACCACCCGGGGTTTAAGAGTTAAGAGGTATGTATGTGTACTTTTCAGCTATCCTTGTGAGTACCAGTTGGAGTTTTAGACCTTCTGAGTGAGTACATTTTACTTTGGCGAGCGCTTTGACATCACTCCGCGAGCAAAATTCCCTCTCACACGAGCAACAGCTTTAACCTGCTCGCTCTCGAGTAGTGTTTCTTTTTGACAGTAAGTGGGCGGAGCCAGTCTCCATTGTATCTCTACATCTAATTGGTTACAATCCTGGTCTTTGGATAGACCTGATATCACTCTGACACAGACCTAGGTCTGTTAGAGGTGGTTTTCAATCCGCCACTAAACACTACTGTACTCCACTACATCTCAGGATGTTATACATTTGTCTGACAGGTTTTGTAAACTGTTCAGACTGTAGAGGCTGATGAAATACAAATTATGTTAATAGCGTTGTTAAATACAATAATTAAAAATGTGTTTCTCTTGTGAATGGAGTCAAGATGCTCAGATTGGTTTACATTCACTCCATCATTCTATTACAGACAATGTGTGTTTGATAGTCAGACCTCTTGTGACAAACAGCTCAAAGAAACTCTTTGATATTAATTGATTAAAACATGATGTGATCATATTTAATCACACTGTTGTGTTTACAGAAGAGATATAATGTAGTTATATGAGCAACAATTTGGACCCGCTCAAAGATCTAGAGCCAAGATTAGGGACCACTGTTTGTTTAACTGTTTGCCCAACTTAAATCACTGACAAGTAGTTAGTGGATGAAAAAGTATTCAGATCCTTCACTGCAGTAAACGTACTAATACCATACTGATGAAACAATCCACTACGAGTAAAATACCTGCATTCAAAACCTCAGTCAAGTATGTTATTATCAGCAAAATGTACTTTAAGTGCAGAAAGTAAAAGTACCCGTGCAGTAAAATGTACATTATTTACCTCTGACCTGTAGTGCAATCTGAAGATCTCCCCCTAGCATCTGTGTCAGAGTGATATCCGGTCTAATCCACTACATCCTGAGATGTAGTGGAGTACAGTAGTGTTTAGTGGCGGATTGAAAACCACCTCTAACAGACCTAGGTCTGTCAGAGTGATATCCGGTCTATCCAAAGACCAGGATTGTAACCAATTAGATGCCCACTTACTGTCAAAAAGAAACACTACTCGAGAGCGAGCAGGTTAAAGTTTCACGAGCGACTTTTGCTCGCGCGAGAGGGACTTTTGCTCGCGGAGTGATGTCAAAGCTCTCGCCAAAGTAAAATACGCGCGCGGCTGTTTGATTTGCGCTGTCGGATGTTGACAGTGATTTGCCTTCATAGACAGTCTTTGTGCACTAACTTGATTTTCCTTCAGGGACATTGTTTGTAAAGTGAGGACATCTCCCGGTCCTCACTTCTTCAAAGGCCTGGTCCCTGAGGGTCCAGACTTGTTTTTAATGTGCAGGTCAGAATAAATGGTTGGACAACTATCATGTTGCCTGTTGCCTCCACTGTTCTTAAAATAACCAGGCAACACCCCCCCCCCCCCCCTCCATTCTTCCTCCAGCTCCACCCCCCGCTTCAACCCCCCCACATGGTTACAGTTAAGTACATAAATCAGGCGCCACCGGTGTGTGTGAGGGGCTGTAGACGGGAGGCACACCAATCACGCCGCCGCGGCTCGTCGCTGCCACTGCAGCCGGTGCGGCGAAGGAGAGGACTCGCGGCGCGTCTCTTCTTCTCCCCCCTTCCCCCCCCCCCCCCCCCCCCCCCCCCCCCTCACACACTACATCACACGCGGGAGGAGGCGGAATGGCTTGAGAATCAGACAACGCGGACTCGATCTCGATGGGCTGATGTGCGATGGCTCTCTGACTGTCTGTGTGTGTGTGTGTGTGTGTGTGTGTGTGTGTATGCATGCATGCGTGCGCGTGTGTGTGTGCGTCCGTCCGTCTTGCAGCGAATTGCTGCAGTGCTGTTTTTTTTTTCCAGGTGTTGCGATATGTGTGAGTGCGAGTGAGTGCGCGCGCGTGTGTGCGTGCGTAAGCGGCGATGTAGCCTGGTGTAAATCTCTTAACGAATTGGACTACGCCGGGGGGGGGGGGGGGGGGTACGGAGTCTGATGTCACATGTGCTTCATCGGAGGAGACGGGGCATCTGCGAGCGGGATTTTGTGGAGGATGCTGCGGCAAGTGATCCACAGAGGGCTCAAGGCTTCGTTCTACTGGCTGGGCTTATTCGTTAGCAGGCACCCCGTGTTCTTCCTCACCGTCCCCGCGGTCCTCACCATCATCTTCGGCTCCACCGTGCTCAGCCGATTCACGCCGGAGACGGACTTGGAGGTGCTGGTCGCGCCGACCCACAGCCTCGCCAAGATCGAGCGAAGTCTCGCCAACAGCCTGTTCCCCATCGACCAGTCGAAGCACAAGCTGTACTCGGATCTGCACACGCCGGGTAGATACGGCAGGCTCATCCTGCTCGCCAGGTCCGGGGGGAACATCCTGGAGCTCGCCGACCAGGTCCTGCGGGTCCACAAGCAGGTGCTGGACCTGCGCGTCTATTACAAAGGGTTCAATTACACGTTCGCGCACCTCTGCGTGCTGAGGCACCGGGACAAGCGCTGCCTCCTGGACGACATCGTCACCATCTTCGAGGACATCGGGCAGGCGGTGCTCTCCAACAGCACCTTCCATAAGGTGCCCGTGAGCTATCCGAACACGACGCTGAAGGTGAGGGGGTTTATTTTGCGCGCCCGCACAAACAAACACACACACAGACACACATGCATGTCAGGCCGGGCCTGTGCATATAGGTCCCCCCCCCCCCCTCCAAAAATAAAAAAGAATCCCTCCATCAGAGCTGTGGTGACGGTGCAGCAGCAGTCCGCATGTGAATAGCAGGAGCTCGGAGCTCGCCATCATTTGTGAATGAAGTAAGCCGGGCTGTGTGTGTGTGTGTGTGTGTGTGTGTGTGTGTGTGTGTGTGTGTGGAGGGGGGGGGGGGGGGGGGGCAGATTGCCACATATGTCAGCCGGAGGAGGGAACCCTCTCTCTGTATAAGGCAGCCGGCTTTTTTTAGAATTTGTTTTACAGTTCACCCTCCTCCCTTGTTGGTGCAGGTGAATTGATTGGCTGCATGTAGCCCCTCACTGCTCTCTGTTCTCACACACACACACACACACACACACACACACACACACACACACACACACACACACACACACACACACACACACACACAGGGATATCCTCCCTTTTTTTTTTGATGCAGTGTCTCCCCTCCTGCCTTCTCTGGGGCAGCACATGCGTGCATGCAGCATGACATGGCTCCACACAATAGCTAATAGACTCCCATGGCATCCTCTCCTGCCTGGAATTCTCTCCTCTCGGTCTCCCAGTGAGATCTGACCGGCACATGCAGCTGAGTCGATGCTTTTAGCAGCAGCAGCAGCAGCAAAGCAACAAGATGATGCTTGTGGCTGCACGTTCAGTGCACAGGCCCACAGCTGCATCGCACAAGTGCGGGTGTGCTCTGCAGATGGAGCCCGGTTGCTATTTGTCTGATCGGGCGCGTGTGTGTGAGGCTTTTACACTGAAAATCTGTTGCACACATGCAAGAGTATATATAGTGTTTGCCTTGGCTTTTTGTGTGTATGTGTTGTACAAAGAATGAACAGATGTACATCCGTGTCACACCCCAAGACATGTGCAGTGCTAGGTTCAGGGTTTGTTGCGAGTTTTAAATCTCTTTTGTGCTGCGTTCACAGTACTGTACAGATTTACACTGTACAGCGCTGCGTTCACAGTACTGTACAGATTTACACTGTACAGCGCTGCGTTCACAGCACTGTACAGATTTACACTGTACAGCGCTGCGTTCACAGCACTGTACAGATTTACACTGTACAGCGCTGCGTTCACAGCACTGTACAGATTTACACTGTACAGTGCTGCGTTCACAGTACTGTACAGATTTACACTGTACAGCGCTGCGTTCACAGTACTGTACAGATGTGATAGACAGTGGGCCTCATGCATTGTTTTGTGCTTTTCTAAGTAATAGGGTTTGTTATAGCGTTTGATTTCAACACAAACCAGATAGTCTTTTAGGGTTTAGAGGGTATGATATACATTTTGTTTCATATTTATTATCATTCTTATCGACCCAAACTCTTCCTCACTGACAGTATTTAGCTCATTTTGTAAAAAATAAAATGAATATAATTGAGTATCATAAGTAAATCTTAAGTAAAGAGGCAAAAATGAAACACCAAAGTACGGTTTACATGTCGTACTACCTTGTCATTGGCGAGACCTTCATCATTTCGTTAACCGTGGAAGCATTTTATTTTGGTGGAAAACATCTTGTTTTTGGCCACAAATTCTTTGTCCAACGCAAGGAAACATACGTGTTACATTTGGGGGATTTTAAAGAGAACGCATGAATATCCCAGAAACACATTTAGATTATTTTCAGTTGGATGTTTTATTGATTATGATGATTATTGAAGAAGTGCTACTAGTCTATTGATCCAATGCGTTCTTCTGAATGGCTTACTTGCTCTTAGACTGTAAAGCCACCGCTGACCGCTCTGGAAAATCACATTTACTTTGTTGAAAGTTATCCAACAGCACCTCAATTTCACTTCTGCTCTAGTTCTTCATCCCCTTTTCTACATTTCCTTTGGTTTTGGTTGCAACAGAAATTGAAGAGAACGTTGCAGCGTGAGGCCCAATGGACACAAGCACACACTATAACACACTCATTCAGCACTATATATATGTGACTAGGACGTGGTGTACGCGTTACACACATATTTAATGCATCACAACCCTGGTCATCAGCACGGCGGGTTGAAGCTTCCATTGAGAGCTGCCACAGCAGCGCCTCCGTCTGAGCCTCCTGATCTTCAGGTGAAGGGACACGCTGTGTATTCCTGACAAGTGGGAGTCCAATATGGGTTGTGACTTTTGCATTTTTATCCCAGTAAGACTGTGTATTCCATTTAAAGGCACAGCATTGCCTCTACATAATATTGCTGTTCACTGAAAAAAAGCATGCATCTTCATATTTTGGGGATTTAGAATGAAGCAATAAATGTTGATCAATGTTGAGAAAATGCAACCTCTTAAAGGGACACCTCCAGTGTCCAAGTGTGGTAGTATGATGTACTTCTCAGTAGTCAGTGTTTTACCTACAGTGGATGGAGTTTAGAGAAAAAGACAGGAGTACCAGCACGGGAGCAAAGCAATGCACTGCTGTGGACGGGGCCAGCAGCAATCTCATATTCTGTTTTCTAGGCGTCAAAAAAAATGTTTCAAGTGTACGCCATATTTAGAATATTTTCCGCCCTTTATCTTGTCGTCAGACAGCCATTTCCATCAGGGAACTGAGGCCGTGGGCTATGCGTTCTTCAAAGCCACCAGACTATTGTTGGTTAGTTTGTTTTAAATCACCAAAGTCACACAACAGTGATTTCACAAACTTTTTCTACGAGGAGCCACTTATTCTAAATGACAAACCACTGCGAACCAACTCGTAAACGGGCCTAATGTAAAAATCGTGAGAGGAGAGAATTTGTGCGTAAAAGAACGTTCCTGAGCATTTTTACTGCCAACTAGGTAAAGCCCCAGTTCCACCGAAAGCCGGACATACTACGGATGTCCCCGGAGACACTACGGATCAGATCCGGGGTCATCCGGGAGTGGAACCGTAGTGAAACCGTAGTCAGTCCGGGACGTTCCGTGACGAACCGTAGTAAAACCGTGGCCATCCGTGCTGAACCGTGGCCGTCCGTGGCGTATCCGGGAAGACGAGCTGCTCGTCGGACGTACAACTAACATCCGGGGTGATCCGGGGACACCCGGGAATGGAGAGGGGGGCGGCGTTGATCGTAGCACATACGGGAAGAACCGTAGTAGGACCGGGAAACATGTCAAATGTGTTGTCATCCGGGACGATTTCCTTCCCGGATCTCACCTCTTTTTATCCGAGGTGATATGGGGTGATCCGGGGACATCCGTAGTATGTCCGGCTTTCGGTGGAACTGGGGCTTAAACCAGCCGTTTGGAAGAACTATACATTTGAGAAATCACACTTTCCTTTCATGCATGTTTCTTTTTATGCATGTTTCTTCACAAATGAGACCAAGTAAATGCTTTTAGTTGGCTTAGTTTAGTAACAGGCCATCTCATTCTTTTCATTTCCTCTCATCAGTTAAACAAACAGATGTACGCCAGCCTTTCATATTAGAAGCAATGTTATAAGTGGACTACAATTATCACAATAATACGGACATTCATGGACATTCATGTGGCCCACAAGTGTTCTGCAGATATAATTGTTCAATAAAAGACTGGAAGAAATTCTGCAAATTAATTTGCAGACCCCCAAAAAAATGTCCTGCGTCCCACCCGTGGGTCCCCAACCAGTCTTTGGGATTGACTGTTCTAAAGGGTTACTTCGGATTCACTTAAACGGATATCGATCCGTCTACAGCAGCACTATGTGGATGAGCACCTCATGCAACCCCAATCCGAACTATCCCCTTTACAGGGTCGGAAACTAACGCTAGTCCGCTAGCCCGAGGCGAGTGGATTTTTGGAGGGACTACCTAAATTATCATTCTCACTAGTCCTCATGGCGAGTGAAATTTGAGAGGCTTTATTCGTTATTTATGTCCGGAAAAAGACTTTCCCGATAAGTAAATGTAACATTCCACTATTCCCCAAATTGTTTAGGATATTAGACTATTTTGTTTCGATTATAATTTTTCAACTGGCCAGCCAGCGTTTCTCCGATTGGAGTGAGACGAGGAGAACAGGTGATGTTGTGATCTTCACAATAAAACATCTTTGATGTGACGTCGAGTCTTGTCCAATCAGCGTTAAGATGTCTACAGCGTCTTCATTTCCCTCCGTTAACGTTTAAGTTCTGTTATGTTCCGTTACCGTTCAGACTTGCTGGTTAAGTTAACGTCCACTGCATGCGGAACTCTGTCGACTGTTAACGTTCGTCATTATCGCGAATTAGGAGGAAAAAAGGTAACGTGATGAAACATGAAGCCCCCCCCCCCTCGTGTTCCGGTTCAGTTCACGCGGTCACTCGTTAACGTTAAACCAGAACACCGGCGGATCTGGTTGCTGTTTTTAACTCAAAGTAGAATGAAAGGCCCAGATACTGATGAGATGATGAGGTCAAAGAGCTTCAGGGCTGAGCTGTGAGTGGAGCTGGGCCTGGATAAAGGTGGAGGTCTAAACAGACCTGAGTACAGCTTCCTGCTGTCAGTGTTTTAAATACATTGATGAGGCAGGTCTGCTGAATGCAGCCTCTGCTCCAAGAGATGAACTACAGCAACAAGGGCTCACGTGACCTCTCATCACACTGTACACACTGTTCACTGTGATGACCACAGCCAGAGGAGATTATCATTTTAATTTAAATAATAGAACTGGATTGAATGCATATTAATTGCAAATAGAAGATAGGGCACTATTCTAACAGCTGTACAGTAACAGTAGAAGTTAATATGAAGACATACAGTAACAGTAGAAGTTAATATGAAGACATACAGTAACAGTAGAAGTTAATATGAAGACGTACAGTAACAGTAGAAGTTAATATGAAGACATACAGTAACAGTAGAAGTTAATATGAAGACGTACAGTAACAGTAGAAGTTAATATGAAGACATACAGTAACAGTAGAAGTTAACATGAAGACGTACAGTAACAGTAGAAGTTAATATGAAGACATACAGTAACAGTAGAAGTTAATATGAAGACGTACAGTAACAGTAGAAGTTAACATGAAGACGTACAGTAACAGTAGAAGTTAATATGAAGATGTACAGTAACAGTAGAAGTTAATATGAAGACGTACAGTAACAGTAGAAGTTAATATGAAGACGTACAGTAACAGTAGAAGTTAATATGAAGATGTACAGTAACAGTAGAAGTTAATATGAAGACGTACAGTAACAGTAGAAGTTAATATGAAGACATACAGTAACAGTAGAAGTTAATATGAAGATGTACAGTAACAGTAGAAGTTAATATGAAGACATACAGTAACAGTAGAAGTTAATATGAAGACGTACAGTAACAGTGGAAGTTAATATGAAGACGTACAGTAACAGTAGAAGTTAATATGAAGACATACAGTAACAGTAGAAGTTAATATGAAGACGTACAGTAACAGTGGAAGTTAATATGAAGACGTACAGTAACAGTAGAAGTTAATATGAAGACGTACAGTAACAGTAGAAGTTAATATGAAGACATACAGTAACAGTAGAAGTTAATATGAAGACGTACAGTAACAGTAGAAGTTAATATGAAGACGTACAGTAACAGTAGAAGTTAATATGAAGACATACAGTAACAGTAGAAGTTAATATGAAGACGTACAGTAACAGTGGAAGTTAATATGAAGATGTACAGTAACAGTAGAAGTTAATATGGAGACGTACAGTAACAGTAGAAGTTAATATGAAGATGTACAGTAACAGTAGAAGTTAATATGGAGACGTACAGTAACAGTAGAAGTTAATATGAAGATGTACAGTAACAGTAGAAGTTAACATGAAGACACAGTAACAGTAGAAGTTAATATGAAGACGTACAGTAACAGTAGAAGTTAATATGAAGATGTACAGTAACAGTAGAAGTTAATATGGAGACGTACAGTAACAGTAGAAGTTAATATGAAGACGTACAGTAACAGTAGAAGTTAACATGAAGACGTACAGTAACAGTAGAAGTTAACATGAAGACGTACAGTAACAGTAGAAGTTAATATGAAGACATACAGTAACAGTAGAAGTTAATATGAAGACATACAGTAACAGTAGAAGTTAATATGAAGACATACAGTAACAGTAGAAGTTAATATGAAGACATACAGTAACAGTAGAAGTTAATATGAAGACGTACAGTAACAGTAGAAGTTAATATGAAGACGTACAGTAACAGTAGAAGTTAATATGAAGACATACAGTAACAGTAGAAGTTAAGATGAAGACGTACAGTAACAGTAGAAGTTAACATGAAGACGTACAGTAACAGTAGAAGTTAATATGAAGACATACAGTAACAGTAGAAGTTAATATGAAGACGTACAGTAACAGTATAAGTTAATATGAAGACGTACAGTAACAGTAGAAGTTAATATGAAGACATACAGTAACAGTAGAAGTTAACATGAAGACGTACAGTAACAGTAGAAGTTAATATGAAGACGTACAGTAACAGTAGAAGTTAATATGAAGACGTACAGTAACAGTAGAAGTTAATATGAAGACGTACAGTAACAGTAGAAGTTAATATGAAGACGTACAGTAACAGTAGAAGTTAATATGAAGACGTACAGTAACAGTAGAAGTTAATATGAAGACGTACAGTAACAGTAGAAGTTAATATGAAGACGTACAGTAACAGTAGAAGTTAATATGAAGACGTACAGTAACAGTAGAAGTTAATATGAAGACGTACAGTAACAGTAGAAGTTAATATGAAGACGTACAGTAGAAGTTAATATGAAGACATACAGTAACAGTAGAAGTTAATATGAAGACGTACAGTAACAGTAGAAGGTAATATGAAGACGTACAGTAACAGTAGAAGTTAATATGAAGACATACAGTAACAGTAGAAGTTAATATGAAGACGTACAGTAACAGTAGAAGTTAATATGAAGACGTACAGTAACAGTAGAAGGTAATATGAAGACGTACAGTAACAGTAGAAGTTAATATGAAGACATACAGTAACAGTAGAAGTTAATATGAAGACGTACAGTAACAGTAGAAGTTAATATGAAGACATACAGTAACAGTAGAAGTTAATATGAAGACGTACAGTAACAGTAGAAGTTAATATGAAGACGTACAGTAACAGTAGAAGTTAATATGAAGACGTACAGTAACAGTATAAGTTAATATGAAGACGTACAGTAACAGTAGAAGTTAATATGAAGACGTACAGTAACAGTAGAAGTTAATATGAAGACGTACAGTAACAGTATAAGTTAATATGAAGACATACAGTAACAGTAGAAGTTAATATGAAGACATACAGTAACAGTAGAAGTTAATATGAAGACATACAGTAACAGTAGAAGTTAATATGAAGACATACAGTAACAGTAGAAGTTAATATGAAGACGTACAGTAACAGTAGAAGTTAATATGAAGACGTACAGTAACAGTAGAAGTTAATATGAAGACGTACAGTAACAGTAGAAGTTAATATGAAGACATACAGTAACAGTAGAAGTTAATATGAAGACGTACAGTAACAGTAGAAGTTAATATGAAGACATACAGTAACAGTATAAGTTAATATGAAGACGTACAGTAACAGTAGAAGTTAATATGAAGACATACAGTAACAGTAGAAGTTAGTATGAAGATGTACAGTAACAGTAGAAGTTAACATGAAGACGTACAGTAACAGTAGAAGTTAATATGAAGACGTACAGTAACAGTAGAAGTTAATATGAAGACTAACAGTAGAAGTTAATATGAAGACGTACAGTAACAGTAGAAGTTAATATGAAGACGTACAGTAACAGTAGAAGTTAATATGAAGACATACAGTAACAGTAGAAGTTAATATGAAGACGTACAGTAACAGTAGAAGTTAATATGAAGACATACAGTAACAGTAGAAGTTAATATGAAGACGTACAGTAACAGTAGAAGTTAATATGAAGACGTACAGTAACAGTAGAAGTTAACATGAAGACGTACAGTAACAGTAGAAGTTAATATGAAGACGTACAGTAACAGTAGAAGTTAATATGAAGACATACAGTAACAGTAGAAGTTAATATGAAGACATACAGTAACAGTAGAAGTTAATATGAAGACGTACAGTAACAGTAGAAGTTAATATGAAGATGTACAGTAACAGTAGAAGTTAATATGAAGACGTACAGTAACAGTAGAAGTTAATATGAAGACATACAGTAACAGTAGAAGTTAATATGAAGACGTACAGTAACAGTAGAAGTTAATATGAAGATGTACAGTAACAGTAGAAGTTAATATGAAGACGTACAGTAACAGTAGAAGTTAATATGAAGATGTACAGTAACAGTAGAAGTTAATATGAAGACATACAGTAACAGTATAAGTTAATATGAAGACGTACAGTAACAGTATAAGTTAATATGAAGACGTACAGTAACAGTAGAAGTTAATATGAAGACATACAGTAACAGTAGAAGTTAATATGAAGACGTACTGTAACAGTAGAAGTTAATATGAAGACGTACAGTAACAGTAGAAGTTAATATGAAGACGTACAGTAACAGTAGAAGTTAATATGAAGACGTACAGTAACAGTAGAAGTTAATATGAAGATGTACAGTAACAGTAGAAGTTAATATGAAGATGTACAGTAACAGTAGAAGTTAATATGAAGACGTACAGTAACAGTAGAAGTTAATATGAAGACATACAGTAACAGTAGAAGTTAATATGAAGATGTACAGTAACAGTAGAAGTTAATATGAAGACGTACAGTAACAGTAGAAGTTAATATGAAGATGTACAGTAACAGTAGAAGTTAATATGAAGACGTACAGTAACAGTAGAAGTTAATATGAAGATGTACAGTAACAGTAGAAGTTAATATGAAGACATACAGTAACAGTATAAGTTAATATGAAGACGTACAGTAACAGTAGAAGTTAATATGAAGACGTACAGTAACAGTAGAAGTTAATATGAAGACGTACAGTAACAGTAGAAGTTAATATGAAGACGTACAGTAACAGTAGAAGTTAATATGAAGACGTACAGTAACAGTAGAAGTTAATATGAAGACGTACAGTAACAGTAGAAGTTAATATGAAGACATACAGTAACAGTAGAAGTTAATATGAAGACGTACAGTAACAGTAGAAGTTAATATGAAGACGTACAGTAACAGTAGAAGTTAATATGAAGACGTACAGTAACAGTAGAAGTTAATATGAAGACATACAGTAACAGTATAAGTTAATATGAAGACGTACAGTAACAGTAGAAGTTAATATGAAGACGTACAGTAACAGTAGAAGTTAATATGAAGACGTACAGTAACAGTAGAAGTTAATATGAAGACATACAGTAACAGTAGAAGTTAATATGAAGACATACAGTAACAGTAGAAGTTAATATGAAGACATACAGTAACAGTAGAAGTTAATATGAAGACGTACAGTAACAGTAGAAGTTAATATGAAGATGTACAGTAACAGTAGAAGTTAATATGAAGACGTACAGTAACAGTAGAAGTTAATATGAAGACATACAGTAACAGTAGAAGTTAATATGAAGACATACAGTAACAGTAGAAGTTAATATGAAGACGTACAGTAACAGTGGAAGTTAATATGAAGACATACAGTAACAGTAGAAGTTAATATGAAGACATACAGTAACAGTAGAAGTTAATATGAAGACGTACAGTAACAGTAGAAGTTAATATGAAGACGTACAGTAACAGTAGAAGTTAATATGAAGACGTACAGTAACAGTAGAAGTTAATATGAAGACATACAGTAACAGTAGAAGTTAATATGAAGACGTACAGTAACAGTAGAAGTTAATATGAAGACGTACAGTAACAGTAGAAGTTAATATGAAGACGTACAGTAACAGTAGAAGTTAATATGAAGACGTACAGTAACAGTAGAAGTTAATATGAAGACGTACAGTAACAGTAGAAGTTAATATGAAGACATACAGTAACAGTAGAAGTTAATATGAAGATGTACAGTAACAGTAGAAGTTAATATGAAGACGTACAGTAACAGTAGAAGTTAATATGAAGACGTACAGTAACAGTAGAAGTTAATATGAAGACGTACAGTAACAGTAGAAGTTAATATGAAGCCATACAGTAACAGGGTTCAATGAAGACTAATCACTTTATTTGCAGGCGATGGTTCTCACTACTCTGCTATCTTTGTTTTTATTTGACTAAAACTTTTGAAAATGAGACCTCGTTCTAAATGGATTTTGTCTAAATAAAGGTTGTTAATAATAATAATATTGATTTAAAAAAGAAGCTAACTAGCCAGCTGTTCAACTGGAGCTGAAATAGTGATAAATAACTGAATAATAAATTATTCTTTTGCTTAAAGTAAATATGGTCTTATCACTTAATGTTATTCTCAGAGTACGCCAGAATGCACCCCCCCCCCCCCCCCCCCCGACATGGTTTCGGGCTTGTCACCTTTTTCACCCCTTATGAGTTTGCAGGTATGCATAATGTTACAAACAATAAAACTCTTGATTAGTACCTTGCATCTCTGCGGTTTCACTGTTAGATCATTGCCTTGGGAGAGTCTTCCTCCACACACACATCCCTACACCCCGTGATTGGTACATTCCCCAAAGCTTCATGAAGGACTAGTAAAGATTGCTCAGGACTAGTAGTTTTATGAACCTACTAGTCCTTGGGACTAGTACTGATTTTCATACCATGCAAATGATACAGGGCGGATTTATTTAAAAGTCGGTATTTTGGAGATGCCGCAGTCCAAAAAAGGAGTCGATGATAACCGAACCTTTTTCACAGTGAACATTTCGACAGGCCGCAGCAGGAGAGGCACAGGTGTAATTAATAACAATAACGACCCAGGCTGAGGTCAATGAAGCGTCCCGGCGAGTCAGCACACACACACACACACACACACACACACAATACCAGGACCTCCTGCTGAGTGGAATGCAGCCATCATTATTGTCATTAAATACACCGTGCTGTTTTTCTTTATTTCTGCCGTGGAAAAAAGGTATATTACCGCACTGTGTCGTGATACGCAGTGAGCCACATCATTTATCATTATACAGGCTGTATGACAACAAGTATTTTGGTCCCGGAGAACCGCACGATTAGAATGAGACACTTCACAGTCTTGGCTCTGTTGGAGAACAAACAGCCACTCAGCAGAGTCAGATAGCTTATATTCACTATTAAAGAGACATGCATGCAGCAATATCTCTATTTAAAGTACATTTTTATTCTTTTGCCTCTGTATTTCTTACGTTGTCACCCGGCGGTGAGATTGTTAAAGGATTAGTTCACCTCAGGATACAAATACAGTACCCTTAGTGGTATCAGGCCACTGCTGCTGCCCCAATGGAGGACGGAGAATGGACTTTTGTTCCTGTTGCTGAGTCTTTCAGGTTCCAGTGATGAGGGTTCATAGTGAGGTCTGTGGTTAATGCGGCGTAACAGGACATTGTTGTTGGAGAGTTGCCGTTTATCAGATTCAGATTGCACTGCAGCGACGTTGAATGGCAGAAGTTTCAAGATGTACTGTACATATTAGAAGACATCACAAATGATTTGATTCAGCTTATCGACTAATGGAAATAATGATGAAGGCTGCAGCTAACAAGTATTTCTATTATCAATTATCGTATTTGTTTTGTCTAATTGATTAATTGTTTGGTCCATAAAAGGTCATAAAATAGTACAAAAAAATATATAAAAATCCAAAAAATGTTAAGCCAGCAGAAAGGATTAAAAGCTAAACCCAGACTCCTGTGAGCCTGTGATTCAACACAGGAGGAGCTGGTCTACCGCTGCCATGGTTGGCCATACCTCGTTTGGCCATCCATGGCAACGACGTTTATTTTTTTTATACTTTTTATTTGAAAAAATGATAATCAATTATCCAAAGTCAATCTACAGTAATCATGCATGGCACACTCGCTTTATCATTAACTCCTTCCCGACACAAATTCCAGTTTTTCTGTTCTTGAAGGTCGGTGTGACCTCCTTCCTCTCCGGCTCCCCTCAGTCTCTCTCCCGTGTTCCTGAGTTCTCCTCTCACCGGCTACCCGTCTGGGCTAATTCATTTTCCGGACTTCTCATGCCTCGTACTCCGCTTTGATGTCATAAACTCTGGGTTTATTTCTGTTGCTTGTTATACAGACACAATCCTACTTCAGCTCTGTTCCCAGGAGAAAATGCTTCAAATATGTCTTCTTTGTTTTGCTCTGCTGCGTTTTCAGCCGTGTAATCTTTGTAAAATGTCAGGTGTTACAAAAATAAAATGACATTAAACAGTATGATTAAAAAAAAGAATCAACAAATGGGGCATCATGAATAAATTAGGAGAACTATATCTAGTAAAGAAATAAACATCGCTATCAAAGTACAATTATGCAGCATTCAAATGTGAAAAAATACCTGCCAGCTCTTAATAACTATAAGGATATTATTTATACATAATTGTATATGCTTTAGCACAAAGTGCTTTCCAGATTAAAAGATTTTATTATATTTAACAAATTCAGTGTTACAAACAAAAATGACATCACATCAAGGAGCACTGAGCCCATAAACAGATGGAGGTGCAAGTGCAAAATAAACATTTTAAAATAACTTCATATAATTAAGTAAGATGTGGAAAGGGGAGATAACCACGTATATTTAAACAAATATGACGCATGTATCAGAAGTGATCGCATAATAAACAGATAGAATTCCAATAAAAGAACAAACTCCTGAATTCAAAACAGATAAAAGTGGAAAATATCTGGAAGTGCAACAATAAAGGTAAAAATAAAACTCTACATGAACTCTACATAAAGGTGCGATAATGGAAAAGTAAAACTTTTTCAAGTGTAGATCGTCTTGTAAAAGTGAGTTTTAAGGAGGCACTTAAACGCTGCAGTGGAGGCCGGTACAAAGCCGAGCGGCCGCAACCGAAAATGCACAATCAACCTTGGCTTTCAGTCTGGTCGGTGGAACGACTAAAAGGCTTTGGTCAGCGGATCTTAGGGGCCTGGCTGGGCTCTAAGGGGTTATTAAAAGGTCTCCGATATAATATGGTACCAGATCACGGATGGCCTCTTAGGCAATTGATAGAATTGTGAAATGAATTCTAAAGGTAATGGGCAACCAGTGCAGTGGTGCTGAAAGCAAAGTGATATGACAAGACCTCATAGATTTAGTTCATAATCTGGCTGCAGAGTTCTGGATGAATTGCAATTGTGAGACTGAGTGGGAGTTTAAACAGGTAAAGACAGATTTACAGTACGTGATGATATAAAAGCATGTATGCTTTTTTTCCTGTAAAATTGAGCATGTGTCTTATCTTACAGATGTTTCTTAATTGATATTGCTGCTCAGCGGATGAGTGGCAAAGGTTACCCCAAGGTTCTGAGCCATAGACTTAACACTGTCAGTAAGTGAAGCAATGGAGGACTGTATCTGTAGTTTATGATGTTCTCGACCAAAGATCAAAACCTCTGTTTAATGGCTACTGTTAGCTGCCAGCCAGTCATTGACATTGCACTGTGGTTTCATCCTGCATCCATACCACTAGCAGCCTCTTATCCGATGGTCAAATAGAGATTGCTGATTGCTAGTTGAAGAGCCAAAGCTGTTGCAGCAACAGATTGGACGTATGGCAACGCTGGTATCTGATCATGATCATTTAACCAATTGGGCTATCAGTTTGAGTTTTCCTATAGTCAGTTTGTCTCAGGTCATACAAATATGGATTCTGGTTTCCAGTTGCCCATATGTTAAAAATGATCGTGTGTTACAGTTTGAAAGCCCAAAACAGCCATGGTTGAATATTACGTTACATACCATTACAAGATCTCTACTTAATTATCTCATGACGTTGGGTTCCACAGGTCTACAGCAGTTAACGGTTAGAATTATTATGTTTATGTTTTCCTGAAAGTTCACCTGTCAAGTGAGTAATTAAGACCGACAGATATTAGACTTTTGAGGCTGATACTGATATTACGTTTAAAAACCAATCAAGATATAACTTTGACACAAAAGAAAATGTTTTAATAAGGATCCTTACATTTACAGTGTGTAGCATTTTGGGGGATCAATTTGCAGAAATGGAAAGTAATATTAATTACTATATTTTCATCGACTAATCGCCTGAAACTAAGAGTCGTTGTGTTTTCATTAGCTGAGAGTGAGCCCTTCATATCTACGTAGGGAGCAGGTCCTCTTCACGGAGTCCGCCATGTTGCACCATCATGTTTCTACAGTAACCCAGAAAGGACAAACCGAACACTGGCTCTAGAGAGAACCTTTTTGAGTTCATACGCGTTACTTTAAGGCCAACGTAGTTCTCCGACACGCTTGTGAAACTGTGGTACCGCGGGCCTGCAGCCTTCTAAATTCCGTTGCTCCTAAAGTAGGTGAGGTGAAAGTCCTGAAAGATACCAAGGCTTTGCCACAGTTTTGCACTTGGAAGTTCAGGTTACCACAGTCTTAGAACGAGGGAGCGGAGGGGTATTAAGTTGGTTGCAATTTGCCAACTCACCACTAGATGCCACTAAATCCTACACATTGAACCTTTAGGTTTACTTTTAGCCATGCTAGCGGTATGGCTCTAGGGATGGCAATGTAAGCCGAACGGCTGGTTGGTAGGTCGGTCAGACAACCACTTTGTTTCAAAATGAAATATCTATATGATGGTTTGCCATGAAAGACATCCAAGTGACTTTGGTGATCCCCTGACTTTTCCTCTAGCACCACCAGCAGGTTGATATGTTTTGGTTTTTATTAAAATGTCTTATGAATAGTTCACGCAATGTATGTCCTCAGAATGAGTTTCATTCACTGTGGTATTCCCCTGACTTTTCCTGCACAAACTAGTCTCCAATCAGCCTCAGATGTACTTTGTGTTTAGTGCTAATTAGCTAATGTTAGCATGCAAGCAAGCTGAACTGAGAGGAACATAGTAACATTATACTTTCTTAGCATCAGCATGTTTGCTCTAGTCACAATTGATAATCAGTTTTGTTGCAGCTTAATTTTCTGTCAATCAACTAATTGATTAACCATATAACCAGGGTATGAAACTAACTCAAAATCAGTACTAGTCCCAAGGACTAGTAGGTTCATAAAACTACTAGTCCTGAGCAATCTTTACTAGTCCTTCATGAAGCTTTGGGGAATGTACCAATCACGGGGTGTAGGGATGTGTGTGTGGAGGAAGACTCTCCCAAGGCAATGATCTAACAGTGAAACCGCAGAGATGCAAGGTACTAATCAAGAGTTTTATTGTTTGTAACATTATGGCTGTACAAAGATTGATGCATGTTACATCATGATGTCGTGATATTATAATTACACAGGAAGCAGAAGAACAACGTCAAGGGTCCGGTAGGCTATAATGTTCATTCAGCTAGCATGGGTACATCAAGTTCAGCATTTATGTCAAGTTGAGGAATCCCGCTATGGAACGTACCGGCTAAAAATGTAGCTATATTCCGCCGTGGGGAGTAACAGCATGTCACCACAGCAGTTTAAGCAGTGAACGCTCAGTGCCCAAAACAATACGCAGTCTGTGAATAAAGCAGGCATTTGTTCTAATTTTAGATGAAGTATTTTCGTTAGATCACACAAAGATATTGGGTTTTAGTTCATGTGCTACAGTGATAAGAACTTCACCATCTATATTTCTTCCGCGGACGAATCTTGGCGGACCGCTGGTGAAACTGAAAGAGAGGCCCGGCCTGATCGATGAATATAGTGCCTTTCACATTGCGGAAACAAAACATTATAATTGAAACAAAATAGTCTAATATCCTCAACAATTTGGGGAATAGTGGAATGTTACTGTTGGGGATTCGACCCCTGAGAGACGTGGTGTAAAGATGATTATTGACCACTACAGGGTTCCTGTCAGAGAACCCTGTAGTGTTATAGTTTGGTGACAGATTTTACAGATGTTGAACGAGTTTATCGAAGTTGACCGAGTTTCTGGAATAAACACAGAAAACGAATTACAGAACCGAAGCATTAGCAATAGTAAACCCTTAACTAAAGCAAACACACATACATTCACAGGAATACAGGCTCGCTAGCCAGGTTAGCCACTTAGCTCAACTTTGGGCTGTTATTTGAACGGCCAATTACAAGACAAACACTTACTGACAGTAAATGCACTTAAGAACATAAGTACAACTACAAACGGAACAGTTACGCCCCATAGGCTCAAAGTTACAGTTGATGAATTACATCATCAATGACTCGATCTGACTGTACCGTTGGTCCTACGGAGGATCTACGGTTAGCGCAACCGGAAGCGGAAATGGTTCGCAACGTCAAATACAGTTTCAGAATAAAAGCGCATAAACTTTATCATCTCTGTCCGTGAAGAATTCACAACAGTTACATTTACTTATCGGGAAAGTCTTTTTCCGGACATAAATAACGAATAAAGCCTCTAAAATTTCACTCGCCATGAGGACTAGTGAGAATGATAATTTAGGTAGTCCCTCCAAAAATCCACTCGCCTCGGGCTAGCGGACTAGCGTTAGTTTCCGACCCTGAACCCTACACTACAATTTCTCGTTACCTATCAGCCTACATATATGCCGATACCAATGTATTTCTGGTGTGCTAATAGTCGCCGGTTGGGTAATGACCTCTGTCTGAGAAACAAAGGTGACGGTGACGTTATAGTGAACCTCTTAGGGAGGAGGTCCAGTCCACTATTAGCATGTTGATTCTTTAACGTGATTACCATACATTTTGTAACCTTAATCAAGCAATTTAGTCAATCTTAAACGTGGCTGATCAGAAAACACTACAAACCTTTGTGTAAAGCACTGGCAAACGTATGCATCGAGCCCACAGGGCTGCTCGATCAGAAAGCAATTGAATCAATTGTTTTGGAAAGTAATGACAATTAAATCTTTCTTTCATCCGTTATCCTGCAATACAAATTTTATTATGTTTTTATTTTGACACATCGAAAGTGATCGCAAATGAAACAGCGCATCAACTTGAGACAGCAGGCCATGGATTTGCTCGTCTTCCTGGGTGTAGAGTTTGTCTATTCTATTGTCGAATGTCATATTGTGATAATACGAGACCTTAGCAAAGAGTCATTTGTCTGCTCTGGGCTTCCGTAGATAAAGCTCTGATGGTCAAAATAGATTTAAAAAGGCAGAGGTCTGCTATTTGTGGAGTGCACACACATTCTAACACCAATGATATTGTGTTTGACAAGATAAAGCTTCTTGTTGCATTCATGAGGGCACAGGGAAATCGAGTGCTGGATTGAATTAAGTTATTGGTAGTTTGGGTTTGTATGTATGCTGCGTGGCAATGTCAAGCTAAGGTCGACGTCTATTTCCCCCCCCCCCCCCCCCCCCCCCATTCACTTTAATAAATCATAGAATTGGAGGTGAGAGCGGCAGCAGGATAGCAGCCGATATGCACAGAGGGAGGTCCGTGACAGTGCTGCAGGAGAGGGGATGTGATTGGAGGATGGGAGAACTAGCTCTCTGTGTGTGTCAGTAATTGGTGCGTTACTTAAATAAATGTTGGACTGGAGAGAAACATTTTCAACTCCTCTGTATGTTCGGTGCATATTGAGAAATTGACAATAAAGCTGACTTTGACTTTGACTTTGTCAGGTCGTTCTCCTGAAGCTGCACTAGAACCCTTCATTTAGAGTTTTCAGCATACAATATATGTTCTTAATTCGTATTTGCCTGGAGTCATGAATCTGGATAATATCATTTATTTTGTAAAATGAAAACTAAAAGGCACAATACCACTGAAATCATTTAATGTCACTGAATTGTTGCCACAATAGTTTATTTTTAAATCGATAGATTGGTTGCATTGTAGATGACAATGAATGAAAGTAAACTACTCCTAATGGTGCATTTGTGACCCAAAATAAATAATGCGTTACTTTGTGGGTTGAACACCTTCGTGATTCTTTTCTCAATGAAAAACAGAAACCAACGATTTGATTCGGTGATGTCCTCAAGAACTTAAATGTTGCACCTTGAGATGTCTTTGATGTTGAAGGTGCATTTCACGCTGTTCTGATCTCTGATCTGTGATCAGACTATACTTTGAGTGTCACATATATACTACTTTTTATAAACTAGTTTTAGGCTTCAAGATTAAGCTTTAATCTAATTTAAGTAGTGGAGCTCCCCAAAGGCTGTTCATACTCAAACAATAGTAATATTCTGTTTCCTTAGAAAACAAAGTTTAACACTACATTTGTTACATCAGGGATGATGCATTTTTGTAGGGCAAACCCAGAAGTTAGCATCACACTGGTTCCCTTGACTAAAAGCCAATGGGATTTTCCCATTGGCTTTTAGATTTTTGCAGAAAATACGCTCTGTGACAAATAAATGTATATGATACTTACACGTTTTGTTCAGCAAGATAATCTTCACAAACAGTCCTTTTATGATTTGTGAATGTAATCGGCAGATGTAAAAAGCTGACGTTAGGCTATAAACTAAGAGAGTAACACAGCAGGGCTGTAAAAGCTCCGGACTGCTCAGCACGGTGTCGTCTCAATTCACGTGTTAGACGTGAAAGCAAAATCATGAGACTACAGGTATTTACTGACTTACTTTGAGTCAAAGAACCAAAACATCAGGTTGTGTTACCGAGGCATCTAACCAACAACCCATTGAAAAAGAAATGCTAACTCATCTCCTGGTTTAAGGACTCCTTCCTGTTTCTCTGTTTAAATGTGTTCATGAAACCTGGAAGTGTCTCTCTCCACCTCTCCCGCCCGTCACCAGAGGAGAGTTGTCACTTCCTGCCTTTTCACATATCACTCAACTTCTTACAGGGATTTCTCTACACACACACACACACACACACACACACACACACACACACACACACACACACACACACACACACATGCTTTCGTGCGGTGCCCTATCCACCACCTACTCTCATTCTGTATCTCTTTGTCTCTAACACACACATACACTGAGAACTATATTTTCTCTTTGCTAAAGGGTGCCGAAAAAACAAAAAAGCTCTAGCGCGATCATGCATGTGTTTCCGCCCTGCACACAGTCTCTGCACACAGTCTCTGCACACAGTCTCTGCAGAAGTTTGTAGATAAGTGCGGTGGAAGATTGTTGAAATTCATCTTAATAAAGCTGTAGTGAAGTTGCAAAGTCAGTGCGGTAGATTGATTTGACCTTTGTGCAATTACACAAGTGAAATTAGAGCTAAAGCTTTCCGAGTTCCCTTAGCGATTACTGAGTGATTACATTACACAAACACACTTGTACACTGTCATGAAATGACAGATTTGAAGCACAGAGTGAGAGGGTTTTTGAGAGTAATAATGCAGCGATCTTGCCTGATAAATTGATATATTAGAGGTAGTCAGTTACATAACAGGAGGGCATTGACTTATGAATGTTATCAATTATGTGACTTTTAAGGTGCAGTGTCCACCACCACTAATTGATCCTGCTGCCCACATAATGCCACGGCAGAATAACTCATCCATTTAGTTTTTTGTCTCTGCTGCTAAATTGTTCACAGAAAATTAAGCAAACAATCACTGGGATTTATTATTATCTAGAAGCGAGAGATTTATATCAAGCTCCCCCGATGTGAAACAGCATACTGCAGCTGTTTGATTGTGCTGGATTATTGTGCTCGTAACAAGATGAATTTATATCTACAATCAGATGCAAATGAACAACAATAAAGCAGTGTGCCGTGTGGGAGTTCACGATGTTGTGCGGCCGGTCCGTTTAATCAGGAAAGAGAGAAAGTGTCTCAATAAAGCATCAAACTTTGATGTATGTGCATGATTGCATTGGTCATGATGAAATTCAGGAAATGCACTGCATTCTTAAATGGGTCATAGAGGTGGATACCATAATCTGTGAAAGTTAAAGCCAGGGTGCATTAAGATAAAAAATGAATAATACTGTTCCTGTCTTAGTTGGCTGTGACAATGAATCTCCAAGCTGAACTGTATCAGGATCCATTTGTTTGCGTTGGCGCCCCTAAAAAAGGGTTATTATCAGCTTAGCCATGATAAACAGTAGCTTCCTTACTTCCTGGTTAAAAGCACTTTGGATGTATGTTCGGTTTATGAAAGCTATTTAGCCATTTACTCAGAGCTGGAGACACTGCGATGTCTACCAGAAACACCTCACAGCCTCACAGCACATCCCCACCTCGACAGACAGCCGTCTCATTGACGGCTGTCAGCTTCAAGCCGTTTCACGTCATTCAGATACAGAGACACCGTGGACTGTTTGGGAAATGATTACCCAGGACCGGATTTAGGTAATTATTATAATCATATGGCATCTTAGATTTAATGAACTGGAAAACGAAAACACGGACAACTTCCAGACCGGCCAACACCGTGGTAGAGACCTGTCAATCACCGTGTAGCCCCGCCCTAAAGCATCCCCTGCTTTATGGTCTGTTTGACTCTAAATGGACCATAATGTACTAAATGAACATCATGCTGTATTGAAGAAGACTTGAAACTAGAGATTGAGACCATAAACTCATGTTTACAATGTTTACTGAGGTAATAAATCAAGAGAGAAGTAGAGTCATTTTCTCATAGACTTCTATAGAACCAGAGGAGTCGCCCCCTGGTGGACACTAGAGAGAATGCAGGTTTAAGACACTTCCGCATTGGCTTCACTGGATGTTGCTGCCTGAGGCCAATAAAGGATCAATGATTGTGCCAGACTAGACTAACGTATTCAACTAAACAACCCCATGCCCCTCACTGTAGTAGCTACATGTACACACAGAATTGTTATACGTGTTTAATTGTTTCAGTTTGTGTCAGATTTAACTTGAGACGTTCTTAGGTCACCGTCTTCCTCAGCTGTTCTCTTTCTTTTTTACTGCTGCTTAAACTAAAATATATATTGTACATATACAGTGCTACCATTGCTATATACATGAGAATGGTTCGGCCAGCAATAACCTCAGTTCTGTATTTTCTTCCTGGCAGATGAACAGACAGACTTTTATTGCCCCGGCTGCTCTGCACAACTCTTATTGTTATTATCTCCAAACTCTCGCCACCGTGGTGTCTTGAATGTGCTGTGTGATTAAATTAATTCAGTCCTAACAATGGAGCGGCACATCAACCCTCAACAACCAGTTCTGTCCACAGCTGTGAGCCGAGTTCGAGCGAAACAGTAAATCAACACTGAAGCAAAAGAGGCAGAGAACTGCTGCTGCACTGCTCCGGTATATTGTACAGCCCGCTGCATCCCAATCACTGGTGTTCCCCGTCTGCTGTCAAGGCCAACAATACTGGTTTCCAGTCAAATGGTGTGATTTAAAATGTGTTTTTCACTTCCATCAGAGCTAATGTCAGATATCTTTAAATCACCTTTACAGGATGGCCGTGTGTCCTTCATCGGCCACCAGCTGGGAGGCGTCTCCTTCTCGCCCAACAGCCGCGACCAGCAGGTCAAGTTTGCCCGGGCCGTCCAGATCACCTACTACCTCCGCAACCACGGACCCGTGGTGCAGGATGCCATTGCTGAGCGCTGGGAGAACGAGTTCTGCGCACTGGTCAGCCGGCTGTCGACGGCCGAGGCGCTCCACGTGCCCGACCAGCTCCACATCCAGTCGCTTACCTCCTTCAGCCTGTGGCGGGACTTCCACCAGACGGGCGTGCTGGCCAAGGGGGAGGTGCTGGTCAGCCTGGTGCTGGTGCTCCTGGCCGCCACCATCTCCAGCTCCATGCGGGACTGCCTGAGGGGGAAGCCGTTCCTGGGCCTGCTGGGTGTGCTGACCATATGCATTGCCAACGTGACGGCCGTGGGGATCTTCTTTATATCGGATGGGAAGTTCAACTCCACGCTGCTGGGGATCCCATTCTTTGCCATGGGTGAGTGTGAGCGCCGGGTTGTGAATGAATCCGAGTGTGTTTTGGGTGTGTGGTGGTTGGTTAGGGTCTTATCAGGAGTTGACACTCACATCAGGTTGATTGGGTGGGGAAAGGAATTAGCAGAATTGTGATGGGCTTTTCCTCGGAGGAGATGTCGGCAGTTCTTTGTAGCTGTGGCAAAATACGAAGAGTGGCATGTGTGTTAGTGTGGACCTCGCAGCTGCATATGTGCAGCACATTCTTTGGCCTGTCAATTGTGCACATTTCATTCTCGTGCAAGGTCTTTCATTTTTTCACTGAGCTTGAAGTCATGTTTTCCACAGTGTGGTGCAGGGGCCGGCAACCTCTTTCATTTTTCAAATGTTCTTGTTCATCAATGTGCCATGTGAACATTAAGTTTATTTATCTCATCAAAATTGAAATGTCCAGCGGATCTAAACATTTTTCCATCCATATAGGCAATGTGCATGGCAACCAAAAAAAAATCATTTTCTCCAATAGTTATTATATGTATGAGAGCACTATACAAGCAGGCTGCCATCACATCTGGGTGTAAATCATTAACCCTTCCAAACTTCCACCGATCTTGATTATCAGCATTAAAGTAGAGTAGGGCGGGTTTTTGTCGAATGCAAGTGGGGGGAAAAAAATCAAACAGCAAATAAATAATGTAACAGCATGCGCAACTGCCAAGGGTTGTGAAAAGGTCATTTGGCATGCATAAGAGAGAGACATTCCTAATAAAACTTTCTTGCACACTTATTGCTAGTGTGCCATTGATGAGCTTCCAGGTGCCAAAGGTTGCACGCATGTCAAAGGTTGCACGTATGTCAAAGGTTGCCTACTTCTGGTGTGGTGGACTTAGTAATAAACATTATAGACCCTTTTACTGTCAATGTCATAAAACATATGTGTTTTACCCCAGCCTTCCAGACGAGATAGCGAGCTTTAGACAATTAATCAAAACGGTTAACAGCTTAAAAATATCTAGTTGTTGCATGTTTGGTTGTAAGAATCGATATTCCAACAGCGGACTCTAGTTCTACAGAATTCCGACAGGATCATGACCCTTTCAGAGAAACAGATGTTTAACGAGTGGCGATTTTAACTGGTGAGTTTCAGCCGGATTTCGTAAAGGGTTGGCGTAGATAATAAACACAGATGAGTATGTATTTAGAATTAATTTAAGGCTTTTATGAGGACACCTACATGTTCTGTTTGTGCTGCCATAACTACGAGCAACCACAGACATATTCGGCAGAGAGTCACCGATTAAAAGGGTCACTCTTTTAAAGTCAAAACTAGTCTATGTCATGGTATTTGACTTGCTTTACATGACAAATAACAGTTATAAGCATCATATAATGTCTAGCTGGTGTGACGTTACACGCTAGGTTTCTCCACCAAATACGTGTCCATATCTGGCAGCTAAATATTGAGCCAAGCTTATGTTTTCTACCCACTCACTAATAGCACACAGATCTGGAAAGTCAATTTGTTTAGGTTGCATTCGCAATCTCGGTTATTAGAGCCCTTTGCAAAGCTTGAAAAGCCAATGCACTCCGCCATACTTCAGTTTCCAAACTGTGTACAAGCATTTATGTACGCTATCATTGTTTACAAACTGAAAGGGTCTATTCAAGTTTATATCAACCGCAAGAGGAGCAACACAAGGACAGAACACATCTTGGAGTTATGTATGGCGAGAAAAAAGAAAAGAAAAACGCTGGAATTCAGTATGAAGGCACATTCAAAAAGATTTATTTCATGTTTCAAATTTGCATTTATATTCATATTTCAGTGGTCTCACACACACAAACTGGTTGTTTTGCAAAGACAGACTGTGAGGAACGAGTGCTTTGATTAACATAGCAGGTTGGATTCGAAGAAGCAAAGAAAGTGGTTTTGTGCATAAACCTGAACTAATAAAACTAGTTTTCAGGATTTCAGTGGTGAGCATGACTTGTGAGGCTACAGATTAGTATGGGTTTGGGATGAAGTAGGGAATGTTCAAAACCTTCTGATGGCATTACGGGTTGGATAGCACCACAATCATTTCTATGATGACTCACTGCAAAAGCTGAAACTTTTGAAGATAAATTTTTTGCCTATAGAAGGTGACAGTAGATACGGACGGGGGGGAGAGGAAGTGGTATGACATGCAGTGACTACATACAGAGACCTCTGGCTAGACTACTCGAGACATTGCGATTGTATGGTAACCATCAAACAAGGTAAAAGTGGGCCGGAACGATGCGAAACGATCCCGATCGAGGAGGGGTCTATACCCATTCAATCGGTTGCTTATCAGTGATTGTCACTACCGTTCTAATGCTTCATGTCGAACGGCACATACTACACTGTGAAAATTAAATTCAACGTTTTGCAGTGAAATAAAACAACTTTAAGTCCAGGCAACAAAATGAAGGACCTAGGTTTGGTGAAATTAGGTACGTGAGTTACGAAAATATGGTAAAATGAGTCCACGTTGACTTTTAGTTTCACACCAGACACGAACAGCGGTCGCTCGTGTGAAAGTCCTCCGATGTTTGTGTTGTTTGACCCTTCCATCCGCCACTGACCTCCTCCTTTGTTCCTGCCACAATGACCACGGCCACTAACATGTCAACGTCGTTCTCTCGTTTCGTATCGGTCATCACCCATGTGATTAGATGATAACGGCCCTCTGAACCCACTAATAGGCGTAGCAGACCCAATTCCGACCCTTATCTATGAGGCTGGTAACCACTGATAACACCTATTCAATTGGCTGATATCGTTCAAGGACGGGTGACATAGCTAACCAGCTAGAGAGGGGCGGGTCGCACACATCGACACGGATCAGATTTTGGTGATTTTTTTCTGATTTAATGTGAAATTTGGGTTTAGATCTGTGTTTCTGATTCTCATTAGATGTTGCCAAATCCTGTCCTCTACTAATGGTACTCCAATACACATTAGTTAGTCTTACACCCGTTACTTACCAGCTGTAGCTATTACTGTACAGTCGATGAATTATGTCACTCAGAATTATACTATACTTATAATTAAAATGTGAATTAGTTAGTGGGGTTCAAAAACACTGTTACTGAATACAAGTTCCTATCTTACGCTCTTAGGACATCCCGGGGAACATTCCACACCTTCGCAGCCATCCCTTCCTCCTCACAGACCGACACCACCAATGCAGAAAATTTGCTTTTCCTTTATGTTGACCTCATGGCATGTTCAGTCTGTGAGAGAGCAAAGGTCGCCCCGCTCGTGCATGGTCCCTGTGGAGTCCTCCTCCTGGCTGGCTCGCCAAATGTTGTGATTTTTTTCTGTTGATGCTCAGCTTCTTTGATTTTATGTCTTATGGTAAAACTCAATACCTAACGGCTGGCTCAGTAACTGTTATCTATCTGACTCGTGGTGAGACACCACCGGATCTCACTATTAGGAACTCAGTAACGAACACCCACAGAACACAAGAGAGATTGGATTTTCTTCAGTTCACGCAGATTTATTTGCATCACAAAGTATACAAGTAAACCGAGCTGTCCGGAGTCAACTAACTTCACAATAGCATTGTACATTATTTTATACCTCCATTCTACCCTAAATCTTACTTATATGTATATTATATGTAACAGAATAAGATTGTGTAGACTCTTAATATACTGTATATTATTTTCCTTATCTCTTCCTCCTCGCCGGCCCTCTCTTTGCTTCTTCAGACATCCTCTGTTCATTTAAACTACAGTATATCTTGCATTTCCTCACCGTGCGCTCCTAAGGTCACTGGTTCCCTGGGGCTTTGGTGCAGCTCGGCTGACATAACTGAAGTTTAAGTAAGACTCGGGAACAGGAGGCTGGATCAGCTCCTTGTGACCTAGAAGCGAGGAGAGGAGAGGGGGAGGTGCGACGAGGGGGCGGGGTGGTGAGAGAGGCTAAAAAGGAGAGTCAAGGAGAAAAGAGTGAGGAAGAAAAAAACCTGTGTGATGTATAGGATCGAACTAAAGGAGGGCACAGAGGAAGAGGGAATGGAAAGATACGGAGGGGAAGAGAGACAGAAAGTCACATAACAGGGGGAGGAGGTGGGGAAGGGCAAAGGAGATGGAGAGGACTTGATTAAGTCTGTAATTTCATGTGGCAGGACCCCAACGGCAGCAGATGTCCACTCTCCTCTTGGGAGGTCCTGACTGAGACACACCCCTATATCAACACCACATCAGGGCAGATGCTGAGGAGTGAAATGGATCCTGACACTTTACAAGTAATGGCAGTATGGCGCCCCCTGCTGAGATGAGATCACCAGGTTTAATGGAAACTATGAATTGAAACATCATTTTTTAATGACATTTTCTTTTTTTCTATCATGATTTTTCAAGCCATTTTTTACATCACATTACATTATGCCATATGAGGGAGTTGGTGTCCCCACAGTGAACTTTGTGTTAGTAGGTGGAAGTGAGTCTGGGCAGTTTTCAGTAGGGATGAGTACGAGGAGAAGATTAATCAATCACCAATCGGACCAGAAAAAAAAAGTGAGCCCAAATAAAAGATTTTTTCCTTGAAATGTCAGGGTTGTATTATTTCAAGGTATCCTCATACAACGGTTTGTCATCTATCTTACGCAAAGTTTCTCCACATTTTTCTTTTTCCTTCAAAAGCCTAGCAACATGTGTCAATTTCCACTTATTACGTGCATACAGTCGTTTCAAAATAAACTTTTACAGGAAACCACTTGGGTTAATGCAACAACTTGGTTAGGTCATGCAACAAAACAACTTGGTCAGGTCTATGCAACAAAAACAACTTGGTTAGGTCATGCAACAAAACAACTTGGTTAGGTCATGCAACAAAACAACTTGGTTAGGTCATGCAACAAAACAACTTGGTTAGGTCATGCAACAAAACAACTTGGTTAGGTCATGCAACAAAACAACTTGGTTAGGTCATGCAACAAAACAACTTGGTTAGGTCATGCAACAAAACAACTTGGTTAGGTCATGCAACAAAACAACTTGGTTAGGTCATGCAACAAAACAACTTGGTTAGGTCTATGCAACAAAACAACTTGGTTAGGTCATGCAACAAAACAACTTGGTTAGGTCATGCAACAAAACAACTTGGTTAGGTCATGCAACAAAAACAACTTGGTTAGGTCATGCAACAAAACAACTTGGTTAGGTCATGCAACAAAAACAACTTGGTTAGGTCTATGCAACAAAACAACTTGGTTAGGTCTATGCAACAAAACAACTTGGTTAGGTCTATGCAACAAAACAACTTGGTTAGGTCATGCAACAAAACAACTTGGTTAGGTCATGCAACAAAACAACTTGGTTAGGTCTATGCAACAAAACAACTTGGTTAGGTCATGCAACAAAACAACTTGGTTAGGTCATGCAACAAAACAACTTGGTTAGGTCATGCAACAAAAACAACTTGGTTAGGTCATGCAACAAAACAACTTGGTCAGGTCTATGCAACAAAAACAACTTGGTTAGGTCATGCAACAAAACAACTTGGTTAGGTCATGCAACAAAACAACTTGGTTAGGTCATGCAACAAAACAACTTGGTTAGGTCATGCAACAAAACAACTTGGTTAGGTCATGCAACAAAACAACTTGGTTAGGTCATGCAACAAAACAACTTGGTTAGGTCATGCAACAAAACAACTTGGTTAGGTCATGCAACAAAACAACTTGGTTAGGTCTATGCAACAAAACAACTTGGTTAGGTCATGCAACAAAACAACTTGGTTAGGTCATGCAACAAAACAACTTGGTTAGGTCATGCAACAAAAACAACTTGGTTAGGTCATGCAACAAAACAACTTGGTTAGGTCATGCAACAAAAACAACTTGGTTAGGTCTATGCAACAAAACAACTTGGTTAGGTCTATGCAACAAAACAACTTGGTTAGGTCTATGCAACAAAACAACTTGGTTAGGTCATGCAACAAAACAACTTGGTTAGGTCATGCAACAAAACAACTTGGTTAGGTCATGCAACAAAAACAACTTGGTTAGGTCATGCAAATAAGGTTTCGGAAAATATTTTGACACAATCGATCATGGTAAATTAAAGTTATTTATTGTTATTACAATTGTGAAGTGTGTCGGTCAGTAACATCAATAATGTAAACGTGAATGTGTGAGCATGGTGAAGTGTGGAAGACCAAAGCAAGGCAAAAACATCCAGACACTGGCAGGGATGAGTCCAGGTGAGCAGAAGAGACCAGAGCAACACTGGAGTAGGGCTTTTATTAACTAGGAGCTCCAGGACCAGGTGCTCTGCATCCGGCACTCTGCCGCAACCACGTTCCTGTGACACCTTCATGGACAAATAACTGGCAAAACCACACTTGTACACTTGTAAGATAGGCAGGGGCCATCTCAGTTAGGTTAGGGAATACTTGTTAGGTTTAGGCAACAAAACCACTCGTCGTTTGGGTTGAAATAACTACGGAAGTGCTGTTACTGAAGTTCGCAAGTTCTGTTTTTTTGTGTTTGTGCATGCTTCATGAATTCAAGCATGTCAGGACATTGAGTCATTAGATTTACGAATTAAAAAAAGAGCATTTTTTGTCCCTGGATGTGTTTTACGCTGACGAGGAGATGGGATTTCAATGCCACATCTCAAGCATCTCTCTCATTCCTCTAGTTCTCTCAATCTGCTTATCTGACATCCAACTAGCTATAGCACCCGCACATTAGTTTCTGCTGTAGGTATCATTACTAATGCAAGTATAAGGAAATTGCCAATTGTTTTGATACTACAGCATTATGAAGCGTTACTTATCTGTCCAGTTCTTCACGGTTTCTTCTCACACCACAACTTTAGGCCTTATTTCTTTTCTTGGAAGAACATTTTAACTTCACTATGTTATCCTTGTGCTAATGTGTTAGCCTGCGGCTACTGATGTCTGTTTGCCACAGTGCTAACAAGTATTTCTGCTGAAGCAGAGGTACACACAGTCATTCTGCACAGTCCCAGGATTCATTTGAGCTGGTGATGCACACAATAGACCTAATTATCTTATCTGAATGTAGTCCCCCTGGCCTTTTAGCTTGTTCTTGATCCCTTCATCTCCTCTGTGGGGACGACTGTGACACTTGGGATCATAGAGTGATATGTAAAGCCCCTATGTGTAGAAATGATAGAATGTTATCTTTCAAAGGCTTGTGCTTGTAGAAAAACATATAAATGTCACAGTGTCCTAAAATGTACAGACACTTTCAAATGATCCACACAGGCAATGCTACAGGAGGGCCTATACATATGCAGCATTTTCCTAAATAAAAGGTAGATATATATGATATATATGACCCACTAGAAGTGTTCGGTGGTGTCTGCCTGGATTTTCTTTCTTCTTATTTTGCTGTGTTTAGGACGTTTTTTGGGCATCAGCAAAGAGCCTTTGGGCTCCACGTGGGGTTGTAACTCCCAGCTCATCAGCAGGGTGTGAAGTTAGATCTCATTCCCACCTTGTCAAATACCGCCACTGTCAAGCCCCTTGGCGTCTGATACTGAGGCACCCTTTAGCGTCTATGATCCAAAGTGGCGGTATGTGGCGATGAAGCGTGCACTTCGGCTGCATTCATTCTAAATCCGGCACCTTCCCGCAGCATTGTGTGGAGGTGTGTGTTTATTTGTGCTTTAGAACCTGCTTTGAAACTATCAGAAAATAACTTTTTATTTCTCTGACTCACTGGACTTTTTTTAATTTATTTTTTTATTCTAAGTCTCTGTGGGATGCTATGACAATGTTTACCATTTGTATTACTATTTGTATCAAACTTGAGCTGAGATGCATTCTGTCTCATTGAGTTATCCTTTATTAAACTGACCTGGGGTCAATTTGATTGGTTGATTTTAATTTCTACATATCACTTGGAATACCTTTTTTAGTCTAAATAAGTCACCATAGACCTGCACCACAGTATTGTCTAAAGGCACTAGCACTGAAAGTTGGCACAACGGGCTCCATCGCTGCAAAGGGGAGGGCGTTGTAACCACAAAAACATCCATCCTTGTCTGCACTTCTTCATCATGCCTGTGTGGTGGAGTGGCCAGCTGAAAGCCACTCCTGAGTACGGTCAGTATGACTGTCCAACTGGTGAATATGCGTTGGCACTTAAAGAACTCTGAGAGCATGAGGCAAAATAACTCTCCCGTCAGAGTGGAACGCAATTAAACTTTGACCTGATAGAGTAGGGCTCATCACTGCGAGGTGTGGTATTGGCAGCACCACGTTACAAGGAAGCTTTTACTAGGACCCAGTACTAGATGAACCAAATATAGAGACGGGCTACCTGGGAACAAACCAACAAAACAAACCTGCACAAGTAGCAAACAGTCTTAGCACAACAGTAGGCAAGACACGGGGCTGAGTATTGTTCCAAAAGTGCTATTTTGTTACTTAAACTCTGCCAATCATGGCTAAATGACATTCAATTTAAAACTGGCAAAACTATGATTTCAGTCATAATTAAATAAAATGAGCAAACTAAAGGCCACAAATCTCACCAGACGTTTGATGCCGATCTCTGTACTTGACCGTTTTAAATATTCCAGGCTTCACACCCAACGCTACGAGGCTCACGAAGGTAGCACCGATCCCAAATGTAACACTCAAATAACGCGCTGTGTCAAAGTTTGCATCGGGGAATACAAAGACTCTGCCCTCTGAAGCTGAACGTGGCTTGTTAAATGTAAAGCTGTACCACCGTTTCCCTTTCTTCCGTTTCATTAAAGCCTCCTTTAACGTAAAAGTAAAACTGATGCATTATTCTGTGTGAACAATGAAGCTTTGGTCATCTCAGGCCTTTGAATCATGTAGAGAAAGAAGCTACACGGGGCAGGTACCACCATGCGGGTGGAGCTTTTGTTTAATATGGAGCAGCTTCTCCTCCCGTCCGTCTCCCTGTGTCTATCTGCCATGTCATCTGCGAGCTGGCCAATTACTGCTTAGCTGAGCTTGTCACTTCCTTCTCTCTCTGGATACGTGAGGGCTGTTGGAAGTGTAAAAACAGGAAGGGTGAGGAGAAAAGGGAAGAGACTCATGAAACATACATGCAGCGACATCACAGAGGAAGGGATGTCTCCGTCGTTCTCAATCAGCTCAGTATATCCATCTGTATTTTATTCACTTACCAATAACATGCAGCCACTGTACATCCCACAGGGAAATGGTGGTGCTCCATGGTGCCGAGCCGTAATCCAATCTTTTTTTACCTGGGCCACATTTGTCTCAGCATAACTTGTTTCAAATGGCTGCCTTGAACTGTGCGCAGGTGTATTTTATTTATTTTTGGGTGAGAGTTAAACTAGGAATTAGTTCCACCACAATCAGACACACTTACCTTAATTCCCCTCCAAAAAATCCTATTGGTGGTCTCAGCAGTATTGAGTTTTTAAAGCATAGATATCACCACCAAAGAAACCAAGTAGAAAATGCTTCAAAATCGTTTTGAATGTTTGAAGAATAGTTATTGTCGTCACTGTTCGATTGCCAGGCAACCAGTGTAAAAGTCACTGCATCCTGTCAAGATGTAATCCGGGATGTGCCATGTTCATTTGTGAGTTTTGGAGGTAGTTGTCCTTGCAAGTCTCAAGCCTTTGAGGGGGCAAGTCCAAATCAGGTTGCAAGTCTTTGAGGGACAAGTCCAAGTCAAGTCTATGTTCTTTGAGGGTCAAGTCCAAGTCAAGTCTATGTTCTTTGAGGGTCAAGTCCAAGTCAAGTCTATGTTCTTTGAGGGGCAAGTCCAAGTCAAGTCTCAAGCCTTTGAGGGGCAAGTCCAAGTCAGGTTGCAAGTCTTTGATGGGCAAGTCCAAGTCTCAAGTCTTTGAGCTAGAGTCCAAGTCAAGTCACAAGAACTCCCCCCCCCCCCCCGCCAGAGCTCCAACTGCAGGTCAAAGCCGTATCTGGGTCAGTCCGCAGCAGACTGGTTGCTGCTGCGGACTGAGCTGAAGGAGCTTCTGGTGAACCTTCGTGGTGTAATTCATGTTGTCTAATTTTGTGGGTAATCGGACCCGATGACAGGCATTAAGAACAACTGTATAGAAAAAGCCAAACTTCTCGCTGATGGTCTCGTTTACTTTTGTAGGTCAGAAAGAAGCATCGGCGTTACATCGTGACTGTTTCAAAACCAGTGAAAAGTTTCTTATAGTAACTTCAACTACCATGGGGACACTGCTTCTGCTGCTTTGGTAAGCCACATTCTGTGCTGTGAAAAGGGTCTACAGGTACCCATGCAAATAATGTGCAAGGTTGCCAAAATATAAGTATGGTTTATCTGTTCAGCTGATTTGCTGATCATAGCCGTTAAGTTTGAGCAAAAGAAGCGTCTTTAATTAAAGATGATTTCATGAATGATCTTTTCTCTCTCTGTATTCTGCCACATCTACTGTATCTGAGCCTGTGATGATTTACAAGCTGTTGGGAGTGTTCTCTTTCTGGACCTTGATGTTTTTACGGACTGCTGTTTTTCTATCTTGATAAATAGTGACACTCAACATTCGCAGCCATCTCTGCTGATGGCGAAATGCCCGCTGGGAATTCCTGCCTGTTTCTAAAAGTAGGGCCGGATGACTAATGATCGATCTATGGATATTACTGCCGTGAGCGGCTCTGGGATGATGGAAGTGTGACAGCATGGGGGTCGTAATTAAGGAGGAATCATAAACCAGGTCTATACATCAATTAATACAGCTCTATGATGATATGGTCCCAGATGGAAAAACACGCCATTTCTGGAAGCCATTTGGAGTCGATACGATATATACTCCTCTTGATGTTTCCACCACAGTGTTATGTTGCCGTGGGCAACGGGAACAATGTTTCTTTTTAGATTCTGAGAACTAAATGTATTCCTGGTTCCATTCCCAGTGCGATGTTCTCGTTCCCAATTATTTCTTCCATTCTCAGTTGACAGTGATGAAATCACAGCAGCTTCAGTTGGAGGCTGAGGCTGTGTCTGTAGCACATATATATATCTATATATCTATACCTATATGTCTGTAGCACATATATATATATCTATCTATATATCTATATATCTATACCTATATGTCTGTAGCATATATATATATATATATATCTATATATCTATACCTATATGTCTGTAGCACATATATATATATCTATCTATATATCTATATATCTATACCTATATGTCTGTAGCATATATATATATATATATATCTATATATCTATACCTATATGTCTGTAGCATATATATATCTATATATCTATACCTATATGTCTGTAGCACATATATATATATATATCTATATATCTATACCTATATGTCTGTAGCACATATATATATCTATCTATATATCTATACCTATATGTCTGTAGCACATATATATATCTATATATCTATACCTATATGTCTGTAGCATATATATATATCTATATATCTATACCTATATGTCTGTAGCACATATATATATATATATCTATATATCTATACCTATATGTCTGTAGCATATATATATATATCTATATCTATATATCTATACCTATATGTCTGTAGCACATATATATATCTATATATCTATACCTATATGTCTGTAGCACATATATATATCTATATATCTATACCTATATGTCTGTAGCACATATATATATATCTATCTATATATCTATACCTATATGTCTGTAGCATATATATATATCTATATATCTATACCTATATGTCTGTAGCACATATATATATATCTATCTATATATCTATACCTATATGTCTGTAGCATATATATATATATATATATCTATACCTATATGTCTGTAGCACATATATATATCTATATATCTATACCTATATGTCTGTAGCACATATATATATATATATCTATATATCTATACCTATATGTCTGTAGCACATATATATATATATCTATATATCTATACCTATATGTCTGTAGCACATATATATATCTATATATCTATACCTATATGTCTGTAGCACATATATATATATATCTATATATCTATACCTATATGTCTGTAGCACATATATATATATATATCTATATATCTATACCTATATGTCTGTAGCACATATATATATATATATATCTATATATCTATACCTATATGTCTGTAGCACATATATATATCTATATATCTATACCTATATGTCTGTAGCACATATATATATATATATCTATATATCTATACCTATATGTCTGTAGCACATATATATATCTATATATCTATACCTATATGTCTGTAGCACATATATATATATCTATATATCTATACCTATATGTCTGTAGCACATATATATATATCTATATATCTATACCTATATGTCTGTAGCACATATATATATCTATCTATATATCTATACCTATATGTCTGTAGCATATATATATATATCTATATATCTATACCTATATGTCTGTAGCACATATATATATATATATATATCTATATATCTATACCTATATGTCTGTAGCATGAGGAGCCTGCGTGGTTCTTGCATGTGAAAGTGGTTGCAGTGGCAGGAAGGAAAAGTCACCGTTTAATCAAAGCAGACATCAAGAATAACACAGTTTGCGACTGCACCACCTCTCCACATTCCCATGGCGATCCGGCCTGTGGCTGAATCGAGAACACTTCATGTTTCCTGGAGAGAGGAGGTATAATTCTGGTTACCTCAAAGGACTCTACTGTGTCATTGATTTATGACACATACCGTAATGTTCCAGTCTCCACTAATACTGCTCATAATAACTGTGTTGCTTGTGTGACCAACAGAACACAATTATGCACATTATGTTTGATCCTTTTGGTTTGTTTGTAATAAGTCAGTGTGAACACGAAGCAGGCAGAACTAAACCAATGTATCATTTTGACTAAATGAAGCATTGTACTGGTGTCATTTCTGTTTTCAGCTCCTTTTTGATTTACTTTTAGTCAATCTGGGTTATAAAAGAGAATTAGAATGTATGTATTCGAGATATTTAAGGTTCAGTTATGCTTTGTATATGTATTTGTACTGTTTCATAGATGTTGTCATTGTTCCCTAAAGGTTAGGGCTAGAGATGCACCAATACTGATATATATATATATTAGTCCGATACCGACTCTAATCTGGTATTTGATATCATTATTTTAATAAAAAACAATTTAGTACATTTATGTTACATGTTGTTCAATACAATTAGAAAAGCCTGATGTCGCCTGAAGCATAGAATAATGATTCAAGACACTTTCACACAGTGAGGCATACTGAAGGCAATTTATTGATTCAACACTGGTATCAGATTGGTACGTGGTATAGGCCGATGATCAAAGCCCCAGTATATATATATATATATATATATATATATATATATATATATATATATCCTGACTTAAAATGAAAATGAATAAAAACGTCGGATTGCGTCATACCTTTCGCATTTTTGGCGATAAGGCCAACGAAGATCTCACAATGTTGTTTTTTATTATTGCTGTTGATAATTATGATATATTTATTAATAATAATGCACAATTTATAGTTTTACGCTTATTGTCCTTATTGAAAATTGTTCAAATGCTGATAGTGAAACAAGTCATTTTGCTTAAAATGTGACATTCAAAACAGTTTAGCTCAACAGAGACTACGATCTATCGGCTGTTCATCTGCTGTTCTTGTTGGGAGTAGAAAACAGATTCAATAATAACTTTTTAGAAAGCAATAAATAATTTGCCATTGTTATCGTAGAAGGTTTGCACATTTTGGGATTGGAGAGAGTTTTATCGCCCATCTCTACTTTGGTTATGTACGTTGCTGTCCAAACCTGGTCTGAACACGATGGGAATTCTTCTCTTTACATGTTTGTTACGTTCAAGAATAATACATCATCAAACTTAGCAACATTATTTTGCTCAAATAATCCAAATCTTTTTGGGTTTAAGTAACACACAATGACATCATTGTTACATAGGAGCTTGTGTTAACAACATAACTCAGGTACAGCTTTTCTCTCCCAATAAAAAGCCTAAAAATGAACACAAATTCCCTGTGGATGCCGTCAGACACGGTGCAATGTCTGCTGCTACACAACCCAGTAGAGCCACACCAGATGATCTGGTTGTCAGCCCCTTTTGCATCACAGGAAAAGCATTTGTATTTGTTACTGCCAAGCTGCCACCAACCTTCACTCAATTGATCCAGCCAAGGGTGGTGTGTGTCTCTTCTTACATGCTTTTGACCTTCACACAGTTATAATTATGAAGACGTAACAGTTCGGTGGGTTGGTCAAATGTTGGGGAGTGCCTGAATGGCTGGATTGAATGAAAGGCTCTGCACATGTGCAACGCTGCATCCACATGGAATCAGGCCGACGGCAGACGTCAGACGGACAAAATGTTCTGCAATGACGGAATGGCAGGACGTTAAAACGAAAACAACACATGATGATGGTATGTTGCTGTGGTGATGAATAAATGATGTTTAATAAAATGATTTAGTGTCTATTATTTTCTGTAATAATAATCACAATAAAATGATTACGCTATAAAATGCAGCTTTCTACTGAAAACTTAACCAACTCCACATCCCGTTCGTGCATTTTGTCTCGGAGATGGACAATAGTTCCACTTTGGACTGGTCCATCTCATCCATGCCGTTATTCCCGTCCTGCTCTCGACCACTAACACGATATCCGGTTGGCCGTCTTCCGTCTGCCTGATTCCATGTCAATGCATCGTAACAGGACTAAGCGTACGATCATGTGCCCAACGCATCCTCAATCCTCGCTTTGTTGGATATCTTTCAAAACGTTAATCCTAATTTTCTCTTTTTCCTACAAATGTCCATCAACACACGTTCATTTCCACTTGTCACACACATACATTCTTTAAAAAAAATAAACGAAATGAAATGGCTTTGGGTTAGAATAACTACGGAGGTGGTTAAGTGCCTAAGTACAGAAGTCATGCGGCTGATAACTCAACGTTTGGGTTTGATACATTTTGGAAGTAACATGAGAAATAAATCAACATTGTGTCTTCTGGTTACACATGAACATGAACAGTCACTCGCCCATCCCCTCCGGTCTCCTCACTACTCTGAATTTGTTGCTCTTTTTTTTCTTTCCTATTCTAGATTTACGTGAGATAAATATGAATTGATTTTATGGGATGTATACAAATTGCAGTGCATCGCTTTTCACAGATATATAGCTATGAACGGTGCTATGAGCGGTGCTATGAGCGGTGCTATGAACGGTGCTATGAACGGTGCTATGAACGGTGCTATGAACGGTGCTATGAACGGTGCTATGAACGGTGCTATGAACGGTGCTATGAGCGGTGCTATGAACGGTGCTATGAGCGGTGCTATGAACGGTGCATGGGAAACAGGCTGCATGTGCATGTGTAGATTCATACACGTGTCGTGTGGAGAGATGTTCCACAGCTCCACAGCGGCTCCTCCTCCATACATCAGAAACTATCGATCTCCACGTCACTGTCAGAGTTCCCTGCTCAGGAGATAACTGACCTACACACACACACACACACACACACACACACACACACACACACACACACACACACACACACACACACATAGCCATGAATGTGACTGGTTATGACAAACAGGCAGGTTGGAGCCGGGATGAGGAACATTTCAGTATGCCTCTCACACACACACACACACACACACACACACACACACACGAGTAGCATGGACATGCAGTGGGTACACACTTGGATGCAGCGCGTCCTCCCATAATCCCATGCTCTTCCTTTTATAGTCATTGCATCTACGAGCTAATGCTGCTAATGCTAGCATAATACAAACTATTAACTCTATTATCTATTGATTTACAAGTATGGAGTAATATGGTTGAATTATAATCGATATTAGAGAGTTTCTTATTACAGATCCCTTCAAGTGTAACATATTACATGCCATTAATCGGGCTGCTGCATAATTCCTCATGGACGAGTGTGTCGGGGGAGTAATGGGGATTTGTCGCCGATGGCTTCAGGTCGTTATCGTGCCAGAGCAGCACTCTCGTGTTCGGGCCCTGAAGAGAAAAGATGATGATGCACAATGATTGGGTACATCTTTTTAATTTGGTATCGAGGTGGCCGAACAGTTATTCATTCTCAGATTGAAATTACCGTTGAAAAGAGTGCAATATTCAAATAAGGAGAGCCACAATGTTTGGTGTGACTTACATTACGCATTAACAAGCTTTAAGGTATAAACATGATGTCATTTTTACTAGCCTCAGTCTTCTGCAAAATAGAGTTGGCCGAGCTGTAAAATGAGTGATATTGGAGTGATATTGTGGATTGTATCTTCATTTTGCCAGCTAAATCAAATCACAGGCCACAGTGAATACACCTCAGAGCTGAGTTAGTCTGCCTGACTCGTTGATCCTTCATCTCATTGAGGTTTGTAAGTTAGAATCCATGTTCCCCACCGACCACGATGTCAGTAGCCTCACTGCTGCGTACGGATACCTGCATGGCGCTGTCCGTGGTGCTCAAATAGAGTCCTGTTCTTCCATCGCTTCGTCCTATAGCATTTAAAAGATAAATGATATTTTATAAATGATATGATGCTGAAAGAAAGTCTTCAGCAGCTTACTAGTACCCTTTGAATCTCAATCACCATTAATCATAGTGTAGCCTAACTTTACTGCCCTAACGACAAACCTTTAACCTTTGCAATCACAGAAAAAGCAGCCCAATCTGTCCCAATCTGGGAAACTGATTTGCCATTGGTGAATGTGTGAATATTGAAAGGGGATGAGAGACAATTTTACAGATCATAGTCAATGAGCAGGCGTGTTGGGGGCTAATCCATTTTGAACAGGGAGCGGGGTCTCGGAAGGACCCCTCTTTGACATCGCTAAATATAGCATCAAAGAGTGGTGAGCTCTTGCATATTTAATGGCTCAACTGTGCATCATACTTCCTGTGTCTGTATTTATGTTCACAGCATGCCACTGATTGCTTGTGAACTCATTTCACATCAAAGGCGACAGAGTGACAGCAATGTTTTTCTCTCCGGTTATTTCAGACTCATGTTCATAGATTTGGGTTACACTTGACAGTTGTATTAAATATCACTCAGTTGGGAAAGAAATGTAGAAACACAATAAGGCATGTGATTGGTTGGATGGCTGGGTGTAACTGTCAGAGCTCCCTGATGTCTTGTGAAGAGTGGCACTCTAAAGGGAAAGAATGCATCGAATAAATGACTTCATTTCAGCATCCTGGAGACCTTTTACTCTCGTTGTTGTTTCTTTCTGAATTCAGTCAAAAGCCCAAGCAGCTGAGCAAACATCTACACAGCAAAATAGGGCTGGACATTATTGCCGACAATGTTATCACAACATGTTTTTTTTTCAATATTGATTCATGTTGATAGTTATCACTATATATTATTATAATGATAATAATGCTGTGACCATAGACCATAGACTCACATCATGCTGTATTGAAGAAGACTTGAAACTAGAGATTGAGACCATAAACTCATGTTTACAATGTTTACTGAGGTAATAAATCAAGAGAGAAGTAGAGTCATTTTCTCATAGACTTCTATACAACCAGAGGAGTCGCCCCCTGGTGGACATTAGAGAGAATGCAGGTTTAACACACTTCTGCGTTGGCTTCACTCAGCAGAACTGGAGGTTTCCGCCTGGTTGTGACCCTCCAATCAGTTTATTCACCATATTACAGCCACAACAGTTATTACAGACAAGGCTACGGCTGAGCCTACGACGTGTTGGCTGTTGGTGTGTGTTTGTAGGTAGAGGGAAACAGATTCAAAATTGACTTCGGAAAAAACCCTCATGAATGTATCACCGATGGAATGGAAGATTTTATTGTGAAAATCTTTTGCGATTGTTTTTACGGATAACCCTGCAGCAAAATCTGACACTCACTGCAATGTATCACTAAAGATCAGCATCTCCAGTGAATGAATGACTTCATCTGATGGAAGAGACCTTTCTGAGTCGGGGGAACACATGACAGATCTCATCAAAGCTGGAGACACTTGTTGACACAGCTTTATTGTTGTCTGTGAGTTTGGAAATGGAAACCTATGGAAGTGACATCAGCAGACGGATACAAACAAAAGCCTATAAATAAATGGAGACATGCGTACACGTATCCAGGCAACTCAGTCTACTAAAGATAAAAAGGATCACTCAGCTTGGTGTCAGCGCTGCATGTATCCAACGTACAGAGAAGCTACTTCAATTCCATGTTTTGCTGCAGAAAAGCAGAAGCAACATACTTTTTCTCTCAGAAGTGGAGAGCTTAAACATGCAAATTATCACATTTTCTGTTTCACACCCGGGGGGGCAAACCCAGCCAGACTCCTACTCAAAATCCAGGATAGGAGTGTGTGTGGGTGAGTGAGTCCAATATCATCAAGATACAAGAAAGGCAATCGGTGAAGCGGTGCAGAATTTGTGTTTTTGGTGCAAAATTGAATTTGATATGTTTGCAATCATTGTGTCTGCAGTGAAGTGACTCTTAACTCTGCAAACTGGGTTACACATGTATTTCTCTAGAACACTACATATTTCTGACTAAATATTCTAGAATCAAATTTAAAGGGAGTTTACCCCAAAATATATATATTTTCCTTTTACCTGCAGTACTATTTATCAATCTAGATTGTTTTGATGTACGAGTCTATATTTGAGAGAAGGCAGACATCTCTATGGCTCATATCTTCAAAACTCATTTATATTCCTTCACCCGTACATGAAACAAGGTCTGTGGAATATCATGACCACACGCTGGTTACTATATGGTCCCATTGTATTTGAGAGAAGGCAGACATCTCTGCGTGCTGTATCCCCAAAACCAGGCGAGTCACAAAAAAATAAATCTAGATTGAGAAATAGCACCACAGGTACATTGTTTGTTGTTTTTTAATGTTGGGGGTGAGCTGTCCCTTTTAAAGGTTTTCATGTGATGTGATACCTGTCATGTGAAATAACTGAAACGGTCTGGCCTGCAGTCAGTAGTCATGACTTCTGTGTGTAACCCACTGCAGCAGAGTCAAACTCACCTCCAGCTAAAACACTGTATTATCTGAGATTATCCAGGACAACTGTAAGCAGCACCGCGGAGTTCAATTGGATAAAATTACCTTCTTGGTTGCGAGAAAAGCCCCCAAAAGATTGGAGTTTATAAGCATTGTTATCGTCCGCATATTGATTTGGATGTGAAGATTGCTTTTTGGGCTCCCCTGTGCTCGTCCTCACTTTCACTCCCCTCCTGGGTTTGTTTTTTATTGAGTTTGCATCACTCTTCTGCGGCGGGACCTCCTCTGTGCGATATTGGCTCCTCCGTCATCTCCACCTGGGTGACAAGCCGGCGTGGTTAACGGTCGCCCTGATTGGAAGAACCCCGCGGTGGGCGGGAGCGCCGACACGCTCTCTCGCCACGTGATGGATGTGCTGCGAGGGCCCGCGTGCCGCAGAAGTTTTAGAGCAGTAATGTAGTTTAATGACTCGGTGACTGTTTTTCGGTGCGGGCCAGGGGAGGAGATGTGGGCAGCGAATGCAGGCCGAGCCCCCCCCCCCCCCCCCCCCCCTCCTCACAGTAGAAAATAGTCTGCAAGACAGCCGGTGACAAACTGCCCTCTTACAATCCATTCAGAGATGTACCTGCCCCTCTTGCCTCTTCATCCTTCCATTCTGAGCTACAGCTTCCCCATCCCTCTTTATCCATCTCTGCTTCCAGACACACAGCCTGTCCCCATTAGAGGGGAGGTGACTCAGTAAAAGGTTGCAGAGGGGTGTACGGATGCTTTGCAGCTGCTCTCTCGGTGCAAAAATTCATCAGTGCCGCAACTAAAAAATTAGCAAAGGCTATCACCGGCTAATCAGTAACAACGGTCAGATAATGAAATGCCCATACTGACAAAAAAACAGCCACGGTCGTAGCCAGACTTTTAGAAATACTGAGGCCATGAGTACAAGTACCTGCTTCGACTTGAATACTCTGCGTAACAAGTGTCAAGCCAGCGGGAGATAAAAGCATGCATGACGGATTTTGGTTGTATGCCTTGAATGAAACAATACTGCAGTACTTTGGTGACTTGAGCGTCACATTACAGCTCAGAGTCAGAATATGACACAAGATCACAAGCTGCTCATTTAGATAGACTAACGATGCAGGCACTTGGACCAGGGGGGACTATATGGATTTGATTTCTTTCAACTGAACGTTCAGCACTCAATATCAGCAACGTAAGAGACACATCCATAGCACCAGGCTTCATTGGGAAATACACATGACCCTCGGTCAACCCCACGCATCTTAGTTGGTGCTGCTGAGTGTAACAATGGCAGATTTACCGCTCAAAATTCAAAGTCATTTGGGAATTTTCCCTTGATTTTTGGTAGATAAAAACAGAGTTCTCATTTCTGTTTTTGTCGCAGAAAGATTTCATCTTGTGTTTCCATTCACCGGTTCTTATGCACATTTTGAAGTGTCGCTTTAGAATAGCTGCATGAAGACGGCAAAATTCCATAAAACGTCCTCACTTGCGGAAAAGGATTTTACGCTCGCTTAAGAGGCCTTTGTTGAAAAAGAATTGATACACGAAATAGGACACGGCTGACCCAGCAAGCATTTATCTCACATTACTGATGAGCTGTTTCTGCCGTCTTCCCGGATATTCCCATAACTTCCCAATACAAGCAGACATGAAAGTACCATTTTTCTATTGTACATGTGTTCGAATGCCAAGGCAACTTCTGTTTCCTGAGCGATTACAGCCGTGTGGAGCCTGTAGTGCCACACAAGGCTAGTGACAGTCTGAAGAGTGGCCCCATGTACATAGAGAATTACAGGGGACCCAGGATTGACCCCTGAGGGACCTTACAAGAGAGATACATATTTGAGGAGGGGTCATCACCAACCAATAGGTTTGCAGAGGTTTGGCATGAAACAATCCAATCTAGAGCCACATGCTGCTGATGCCGACTCAGCTTTTGAGAGGGTTGATTGAAACAACATTGTCCACTTTGTGGAAGACTGCCCGGAGCTTGATTTAAATTGAGAGTGTAGATTATAATTTCTAGTTCTGGAATGTAAACCCCCTCAAAATATGGTAAAACCCATTTCCAGACGAAATACTGGGGACATGACCTCATTGTCCTCGATGGCAGCTACACTTGGGTAACAGCAAAACCAATGCTGCCTGGAAAGCAGATTTTGATTGTTTTTGCAGGTTGACATTGCTGATAACAGGTTGTTATTATCTATCTCAATCCCGTCAGTGCACTCAGCTGTGAGCCTTCACTGCAGCTGCCAGAGAGTGTTACACCACCTGCAGTCTCGTATATATAGAGGGAAAAGGGAGGCGAAAGGAGGCAGACTAGTTCATTTGTTGTCTGTGTGTGGGTGAAGATGAGAGTGTGGTCTCCCCTGCAGACTCATAGTCGTGGCTATAAAGTTCTAACAGGGTAGTCATACTGTGTGTGTGTGTGTGTGTGTGTGTGTGTGTGTGTGTGTGTGTGTGTGTGTGTGTGTGTGTGTGTGTGTGTGTGTGTGTGTGTGTGTGTGTGTGTGTGTGTGTGTGTGCCATTGTTTAGGGGACATCCCGGTGACACTGGTGGAGTTTTATCACTGCAATAATCGGGAATGCAATCTCTATCTCAGTCTCTGCTGCCGTGTTGCCTCCCCCCCCCCCTTCTTACGTCATCTATTCGTATTTCACAGAGGCCCAAGTGAAAAATGTGGACATTCAGTTTTGCATCTATCAGCATTCAGACATTGAGAGAATTGTCGGTTTGCACCAAATTTGATTAACATTGAGCGTCAGTCATGCTTCCAGCCATGTGCTCCTCTCCCTCCGGCTTCTTTCACTTTGCCATTGATTACAGTCCTCGGACTGTCCACATTGACCAGGCTTTGTCTCAGACCAGATATGTCCCTTTTCTGCTATTATTAGCTATTTTACTCATCGTCTAAATGGGACATATATCAGCAACCTAATATTAGTTCTCTCACTTAGTTCATTTAACACTTACTGGTTACTGGTTACTGGTTACTGGTTACTGGGTGGACATATTTACTAACTCATCTCTACGTGAGAACTAGTTTGTGTTGTGCAACCCATTTTAATTAGGTGAAATGTTTATCCTCACTTAGTGAGCATTTACATTATAACTAGTCTAAGTTTGAACAGTTGGTGCAACCAGCCACTGCAATCCCACCGTGTCTCCATCGGGTCAAGAAAAGCATGGAGCTTTCAGCCGAAGGACCAGTCATGTGAATCATGTGAAGGCAACATTTGAACCAATCAATTTCATAAACAATTGATTCCCCAAAAAAAAGATTTAATATACTTATGTTTATACTGTTTGTGTAAAACCACGTCAAATTCCCTGATAGATTTCGGGAAATATGTGCGAAAGCAACATATTTTGAGCAACACATTTTTAAATTGGCTCACCATGAGATGTGGGGTGCTATCTTTGCCGTTTTTCGTTGCTGAGTTGCCCACTAGAGCATCTGTCTTTGTTTGACACGGTTGTGAATGCATATTACCCCAGAGAGCTTGTTGCTGATTTTGATCTTTGCTTGCACTCTTTCAGTTCTCACTCAAGCCCTCTCATTGGGATTCTTCTCACTTTTAATCATGAAGCTTTCAAAGACTAACCTACTCTCACAGAGAGGCGAGACATGATTTCTGCTCTTACTAGAAAGCAGACTTGTTTTGTAGACCATACGAGGAATATATGTCTACAGAGTCATTGATAATGGCATAGTCATTAGTGGTAAAAGGGTTATATATGTGTGTAAAAATGAAACTATTCAGTCTCAAAAATAATGAATGTGAGCGCATGTAGAGCTGAGCCACAATCAATCACTTGATTTGCAGAAAATCAATCCACAAGCTCTTTTATAAATCAACCAAATGTGTTTGTTCCAGCCTCTTTAATGTGGGGATTAACTGCTTTATTCTACTTGGTGTGATTGCAAATTCTGTAGAATTTGGTTTCTGGAACTTTTTTCACCATCGTCGTGGACGTACCTCCAGGTCTGAAAAGTGCCTTGAACCTGCATTCTTTCTAATAGCCATCAGGGGGCGACTCCTCCGGTTGCAAAAATATTCTGATTGTATAGAAGTCTATGAGAAAATAAACCCTCTTCTCACTTAATATATTACCTCAGTAAAATATCTTCAATACAGAATGATGTTCATTTAGTACATTATGGTCCCATTTACAGTAAAATACATAATAAAGCAGAGTATAATTCATGGCTTGACGACCTGTCAATCAGCATGGCAATGCATATCCCTCCCTCCACCATTGCGTCCAAATATGGTTGCAGCCAAAATCCATAAATCGAAGCCTCAAAACAATAGCCCTACCAAAAATAAAATAAACAGCTGCAGCACATATTGTGTGATGTAAGTGAATGAGTGTATCCAAAGATAAAGACTTTATAACACAAGTTCTAGCTATTGCATCGGGAAAAAACACAAAGATCAATAGTAAGCAGGGATACTTTACCAGATGGGCTCATTGTTAGTATCCACCTCCTCCTGCCAGCAATCAATCACTATAATAAATCCCAGGGCTTTTCCAATCATGACGAGCAAATGACACGCTACTTAACATCCTATTTGGTAACTGGTGAAGGGGAATGCATGCCGACGCCCCTGGTGTAATGTTGGAAAAAACATGGGCATGAATTTCCCTCGTCTCCACACCCTCTAAACCAACTGGCACTAACAAATCGACTTGCAGCACAGAAAAACCATCTAGCCAGCTCATTACGAAGGCCTAATCCTTTATAGGTAATTCACTTTTTTCCTCTCTGTATCAGGGGAAATTTACAATGCTGTCAAGTGTTGCAATCCCTCTCACCTGCTAGGTTTGAAAAGAACATTTTACAGCTTTAAATGTTGGCCGAGTGGCATATGCATGGGCCCAATCCAGTGTTCACTTGTACTGAAATATTTACATGATGGAGGAAATTGATTATAGCGTTCAGAAATGTATAGCACATTCCCTCGCAGCAGTTTCCCCCTCATCAGAAATGCAGCTCAGGCATTTTACAAATAAATGAACCGTGTGCGTGGGCGGGCGGGTGTTCCTGTGTGGGAGATGTTGCACTATGGACCACATGCCTTAGAACCTTGTGTATTCATGTCGATATCTTTCGACTGGTGACAATCCCATGGTAGGGAGGACTGTGTACAACTATATCTCAGATATGAGCAGAAAAGGAAAGCCGTGTCTATTAGAGGACTTTAACCAAGGATGTTTGAATTTCAATTGTATTTTGAATCTGTCGTGTCACACTAAAACCGTTCAGCAGCTTTGCTGGTACATGGTGAAAATACCCCAAAACATCTGTGCATTGTCTTCTTTCTTTAGCACTTGTGTATTGAAGTGTGTGCTGGACATGGCGGCCTCTAGGGGCCACGTTGGACAGCGAAGATTGGCAGATACCCTGACATATTTACTGCTTTTATGAAAACGCTCCAGTAAACTGTGATGCCAGCTAGTTGATCATGGAGCCCTCAGAACTTCATGTCAAAAGTCATATTACAAACATTACTTTTTTGTAATACATGTCAGGGTATATGCCGATCTTTTTTGGAGCAAGAGATTTGTGTGAACATACTGGCTGATTTGACATTGATTCTATATCAGAGTACTTGAGTACTGCACATGCCAACAAGGTTTTAACAAATCTCAGAGTTGAGGAGTCGGAAAATTTTAATTCCCATTTCAACTTTTTCTTGTAAAAATATTCTCAATGTTCCTCAACAAATAGCATCCTACTACCGGTTTATGTTATGACCACTAGTTCAAAATGACTTAAACTAGTTTTCTTTGGACCTGTGTTTTTCCATTAGCCTCTGGACGGTCAGAGTGGTAGGGACCTCAAACCGATTCATTGTTGCGCTACAAAACATGTCAAATCAACAGAAATCTGAAGATTTCAGAAATTAAGCTTCAGATTGTGTTCTCAGTTTTTCTCTGCTTTATTTAAATAATTGAATTAGTTTTTGGACAAAACATGGCATCTGAAGATGTCGTCATGAAGTAGTTGTTATGGTGGCACAGACGTTTAAAGATAAGATCCACATTGAAAGAAATTCTTTAAAATGTTGTGCTCATTTGTACCATGATATATTTTGTATATCTGTTGATGCTGCTTAATTAATAACATCATGTGTAGCAGTTCAGTTCAGTAGTTTTAGGAATCCGGAGCATTCTGATAATGCTACTACTCAGTGGCACCAACATCCCTCTGAGGATGGACCATCTCACTTACTAGGAATGAGTATATCATGCAAAGAGAACAATTTTCTAAACCATGTCATGTTTGATGTACACAGTGCTAATACATCAATGCAAACCGAATTCTTACTGAGTTCTCTCTCTTTCACTCTAGGCCATGGAACCAAAGGGGTGTTCGAGCTGCTGGCAGGCTGGAGGAGAACGAGGGAAAACCTCCCCTTCAAGGAGCGCGTGGCGGACGCTTTTGCTGATGTGATGGTGTGCTACACCATGACCAGCTCCCTCTACATCATCACCTTTGGCATGGGAGCTAGCCCTTTCACCAACATCGAGTCGGTGAAAATCTTCTGCCAGAGCATGTGCGTTGCCATCCTGGTCAACTACTTCTACGTTTTCTCCTTCTACGGCTCCTGCCTGGTGTTTGCCGGACAGCTGGAGCAGAACCGCTACCACAGTGTTTTCTGTTGTAAAATCCCCTCAGTGGAGTACCTGGACCGCCAGCCCACATGGTTCAAAACCATGATGAGTGATGGCCATGACTTGTCCACACACCACGACAGCGTCCCCTACCAGAATCATTTCATCCAGCACTTCCTGCGTGAGCACTACACAGAATGGATTACCAACACCTATGTCAAACCCTTTGTGGTCATTCTATATCTCATCTACGCCTCTTTTTCATTCATGGGATGTTTACAGATCAGTGATGGATCAAATATAGTGAACCTGCTGGCTAGTAACTCTCCGAGTGTTTCGTACGCTCTGACCCAGCAGAAATACTTCAGTAACTACAGTCCTGTGATTGGGTTCTACATTTATGAGCCCATCGAGTACTGGAACTCCACGGTGCAGGAGCACCTGAAGACCCTGAGTCATGGCTTCAACAAGATCTCTTGGATGGACAACTTTTACCACTACCTGCGCGTGGTGAATGTGAGCGCGTCAACCAAGAGCGACTTCATCACCATCCTTAAGGGCTCCTTCCTTCGCAGCCCGGAGTACCAGCACTTCACTGAGGACATCATTTTCTCCATGAACCGCGATACTGATGAGTACGACATTATCGCCTCTCGGATGTACCTGGTGGCACGGACGACAGAGAAGAAGCGAGAGGAGGTGGTGGAGCTTCTGGAAAAGCTTCGTCCGTTGATGCTGATCAACAGCATCAAATTCATTGCCTTCAATCCCACGTTTGTGTTTATGGACCGTTACAGCTCCTCTGTCATCACGCCCATCCTGACCTCAGGCTTCAGCGTACTCACAATCCTCATCCTCACTTTCTTCCTGGTCATCAACCCATTGGGGAACTTCTGGCTCATCCTCACGGTAACGTCCGTGGAGCTGGGCGTCTTGGGTTTGATGACCCTCTGGAACGTCGGCATGGACAGCATCTCAATCCTGTGCCTTATTTATACCCTCAACTTCGCCATGGATCACTGTGTACCACACCTGTACACTTTTGTGCTGGCCAACGAGCACACTAGGACGCAGTGCATCAAGTTGGCACTGGAGGAGCACGGGGCTGCCATCCTGCAGAACGCATCCTGCTTTGTGATCGGGATCATGCCCCTGGTGTTTGTGCCTTCCAATCTGACCTACACACTGTTCAAGTGCTCCCTCCTCACGGCGGGCTGCACCGTGCTGCACTGCTTCGTCATCCTGCCCGTCTTCCTGACCTTCTTCCCGCCGTCCAAAAAGAGACACAAGAAAAAGAAACGGGCCAAGCGCAAAGAGCGGGAGAGGGAGAGGGAGCGGGAGAGGGAAAGAGAAAGGGAGGAGATAGAGTGCATTGAAGTCAGGGAGAATCCTGATCATGTGACAAACGTCTGAGTAGTTTGTAATTTTAGCAATGAGTATCAGTGGTTATCCGTCAGTTATTGGTGGATTAGAGGTATCCTCCAATGGTGAGGCGCCTCTCGAGGTAAAGGGGCGTCCGAGAAGTCCCCTGAGGAGTGGGAACTGATCACTCCCAACCAATAGCAGCTAAGCTGGCCAGAGTAGAGCGCAGCCCCACTGGTCAGTCATTCAGTCCTTCAGTCTGGACAGTGTATCTCATTTGCACAAACTGCAGCATGCCCACGGTTCTGAAGCTCTTTCCCAACTATTTGGTATATTAGACAAGTTAGTTCCCAGAACTTATGCTTGCTAAGTCTGTAAGTAAATTCCAAACAATCGGTACGTGAGTCTATTTAAATATTAGCAATTCTATGTTCATCTCCTGCTGCCCTTATCTCAAAAGAAGTGCGTGAGGAACACAGCAGTCTGTTAAGTGAAAGTGGTTAGTGGGATCATACAAAAGTGTATAAACGAAACTGTGCAGGAGACGACTGCACGCGCGCCTTACTCCTCACACCGCGATAACAGCAAAAACAAACAAAACCAAATTCCATGGAAGGAGAGAAACTGTGTAGAGCACACAACATGCTTTTCTGTGACATTAACAAATAGCTGAACAGCTGAACGTTGCAGATGGCATACACTGTGTCCGTTATGAAGAAGTATCTTGCACATTGCATCGTGCAAATTGAACCGTCGAGGTTCATATTAGCAGGAGACAAATATTCCTGCTTTATTCCAGAGGGCAAATAAGGTCGTAGAAAATGGCAAAAGGAACTGCAGTGGGCTGCAGCTTATGAAGAGGAAGTGATGAGTAACTGTCGTGCAGCAGTATTTTTAAAAGGCAGTAAGCCGGAGTATGACTTATCCTGAACTGCTTTTGCACCAGACCAGTAAAACCAAAAGTGAAGGGTGTTTCCATGGCTGGAAATATGGAACTTTCTTGCAGGTCGATAACAATGGAAAGTTCCTGAGAGAGTAGGAATGTCTCTGTCATGGTACCATGGCACTGGTAATTGGAAGGTCTGAATGTGATTTAAAACTAGCAGTGGTGCCAAATAGTGAACATCATGTTTTGTTTGACAGAGTTCTATAACAACAAAAAAAGTCTCAGTAAGTTTGAACTTTCACAGAAACCAACCACGAATCATGAATTATTCAAGCTAATTTGAATGATTGCTATTTAATGTTCAGGTTTGTGAAGCAGGCTTTAAATTAAGCAGTGAAGTTAAATAGACTGTCTCTGAATAGTGTGAAAAAACTGATAAAGAGCCGTAGTGAAACTAGAACGTCCAGGTTTTTGTTCCAGAAGTGAGGTAAAGTTATTCAAAGTCATTGACATTTGTAATAAAACAAATTACTACTAATCCAGCCCTACAACATTATCTTTGTATTTTGTTCACTCCATTTTATAGACATAGCAAGACCAATTGTACCACCTTTTAAAGCTAGACTAATCAATATGTTTGTTTATATGAAGGGGTTGATCATTGTGATAAGGTCACAGATGATTATTACCCAACTCTGTAGTTCACCTCAGCCCTGCAGAGCATTGTAGCGTCTTTTAGCCCATTCTTTTGTGGCCAGCAGCCTAACTGTATGGCTCACTCTCACTACTCTCATCAACCTCGTGTCCAGCAGTAGGCAGCTTGTCCTGTGATGAAGCTTTGATATACCTTCTCTTTGCTACCTTCCCAGCAACAAATAGCAGACAGAGAAAATTAGTGGACATAGCATTTAGTGGCTAAAGAGCCACACATGTCCATCGGGAGTCGGTGGAGACCAAAACAGAGCTTGAAGAAGAGTGAATATTGGACTTACATTGATCAGGCGATCAGAAACACAATGCCAAATTGTTGCTAATGTTGCTCCGTATCTGCTAGATGTGTAAATAATCAATTGCTTTCTAATACATGCCTACTGTTTGAGGTGATAATTTGTCAAGATGTTATTTTCAGCATGTTCCGAGGCCCCCACGTGACCAAAACAATGCTGCTTTAATGAACACCATTTCCCCAAGTCTAAGAGCATTGTGGGTTAATACCAACTGAAAGACTAGATATGACATAGCACTAGCATTGGCACCAGCCAAGGAAGAAGAGTCACAGTGATGTATAATATGGACAAGGCCGTGCTAGAAAACCAGATTCTTTAACAGCTTCTTTTTTATGTTAACAAATCAATTGTATAACTTTTGTTTTACAATCATCAAGGGTTTGACTGCTAATAGCAAATACTATAAAAGACACCCATTGATCTTGGAGTAGTAAACCACAGCAGAGCATTTCACTTTTTCCGAGAAGCCAATTAAAGAAACCAATTAAAGAAACCCTCAATGAGATATTCTACTGAGCTACGATAGCTTAAGAACAGCATCGAGCCAGGAAGTGACGTCAAGACTTCAGCTATCTACTTCATTTGGAGCATTCTAAATGTGAAGGTACACACACACACAAATACCCTCTTTTTATTAGAATACATACACATATATATATATATATATATATATATATATGTGCCAAGGCCCGATAACAATCTTGGTTGCAGTACCAAAACAAACACACTCAAGGTCAGCAGCTCTGACAGATACCAACCTCACACTGACCTCTTTGTAGGCAGATGTTTAGCTGGTGGCGTGTGATAGAGGCCCCATACGTGAGCAGATGTGGCTGATTGCAGACCAGTCAATATCTTCTTCAGTGATTGGCTGGTTCTCACGGGGCTGTCACTGAGGGGACACTGCTGTCTGGTGTCTTTGTGGTGCCACTGAGAAAGTGAACGGCTCTGACAGAGGACAGCTAAACAGGCATGTGGGGGAGATTAGAATGGTAATATTGGACCAAATGTGAGTGAGAAATATGTGTTTGACATAGGACTGGATGAGGGAGTAAGATTCAAGTGGAAAATCAATAACTAACTGTCAAAACCCAGTTCTTGTAAAAATGAATATCAGTGAGCAAATGAGACACAAAGGAAGCATTGTTTACCTGCCATACTTTACCACAAACACATGTCCAGCTTCTCTGGAGTTAGAAAGTAATTTCAACTGCTGAAATGTCAATAATAGGAACCGTATAACTTTCATCTACCAAACATTGGCCTACTTAGAAGGGAGGAGCTACTTCTGGCAGCAGCTGAAGGTCACATTATGTAAAAGCCATGTCATGTATGTATAGCAAGAAGGCATGAAATGTTTGAAACACGGGAAAGAAATGCAAATCTTAAACAATTTACTTCCCAAAATGAACTGCGTTTGCATGGCACTGTATTGTATGTATGCATGTATTTCATTTTTCTGTATGAAGTCTGCGTTTTTAGTTTTTTCTGGGTTTCTTTTGCTACGCTGTAGTGACTTATATTTGTTGTTTCGATGCATATTCTGTAACACCATGTGCTGCAAAAGGACAAAATGAGTCACATCTGTTCCAAAACAAAAGCCAGAGGATATTTCATGTGTAAAATAACTGTACATTTCTCTTTTCTATATTTTCTAAGAAAAAAATATACTATAGAAAGATTTTTAATGACAGAATTTTCTTAAAAAATAATAAAAAGGGAAAAAGTTGAACACAGTAGGCCAGTAATAAACAGTGGAATGTTACCAGTATACTAAATCGTATTCCTTGCACACACTGCAGTGTCAATGTTTGTTGATGATTCACGTCTTTACATGAGAGACTGTGGACACCGTGTTAGTGTCTGTGTGTGTGTGTCTTTACATTATGTACTTGGTCCTAACATTTAACAAGTCATCCACTACTCGACAGCCCTTTTTGAAACAACAGAACCGATTATCAGGGTTTGTAAAAATCACTTTTCACAAAAACTTAGGTTAGAAATGTACAGAATCTGTCTGAAAAACAACTGTACAGCAGGTCAAGCTTAACTGCAGAGATTTCAGTATTTAGCATCACCGGTAACCACTCTGGTTCATCATTCCTAAGTATACTTGCTGTCCACTTGGGCACTTGACAACACACTGAGTCTTACCAATGGGTTGTATAAACAGCATGTGATATCCAATATTTAAACATATTTATAGTGTCTTCAGTTTTCTTCTTTTGAAAAACAAACAAACAGCTTAAAGGGCCAGTGTGAAGCATTTCAAGGGATCTATTAGCAGAAATGGAATATAATATTCATAACTATGTTTTCATTAATGAACAATCACCTGAAAGAATTCGTTAGCTTGGGTTGAGTCCTTCATATATTCACAGAGTTCGCACCGCCATGTTCCTACAGTACAGAATGGACAAACCAAACACCGGCTCTAGAGAAGGTCTTTCACGTGTTTCACTACCTGAAGGCCATCGTCATTTTCCGACACGCTTGTGAAACCACAGAGGGTAAAACCGTGGCAGCGCCAGCCGAAGTGTTATTGTGGTAAGGACGGCCTCAGAGCAAGGCGAACTGCATTACCATGGTTTTGCACTTGGGGGCATACGTTATCTCAGTGTGGAAAGGGAGTGTGTGCACCTACACACTGTCCCTTTAAACTATGAGCTCGGCATCATTCAAAATGATTCTTACTGTCAACAAAAGACCAAAACCATCACGTTGTCTCCATCTCTTAAAATGTTCTAATTTACTCACCCTGCTGTATCGGTAGGTCTCAAATCCACTGAAGACAGGCTTGGTTCCCATTGGTTGCACAGTAGTAGTAAAGAAAGGTTACTCAAACATGGCTGCATTTGTAGGACTATTTTCAGCAGCATATTAATTATATAATAGAGCAACTCAGTAATAGAGCTATATGGCACAGAGGAATACGATACACAAGGATCAATACATTGGTGCTTTGGGTCATTTCATTGGATTTGTTGATAGTATGTTTTTCATATTTGTATCAGAGTTTATGTTTCTGTACAAATATAGTTTGAATCCTATACATTCATAGTAACATTCGGTTGTTTGAGTCACATTTATTCACTTGCTTTATAATCATGTATACAACTTACTTTCATCCACGAACATCTTTAATTCAGAAACAGAAGAGATAATGTTGACCGAACAAACTGCACATTTTCTAATGTTCCACTCTGTCAGCTCCTGTGTGGTGTGTTGTCGCCCTGTTTGGTCTTCTATGGGGATATCAACTAAAATGTATGTGATACTCTGATATTACAGATGACATATTGATTTGGCATCAAATGGGTTAGATGAGGTATCCGCAGAATCTATTTTTCACTGAAATGCATTATCATCAAAAAGCAGAAACACGATTAAAGTCTTTTGTGGTATATTGAAAGTAAATGTTTGGGCCGGTAGATAGGGTGTACTGTCCTTTGAACATGCACCAGCACATATTCAGTATGTACAGGAAGAGATTGCACAATACAGGGCAATAAAAATATGCAATCACCGCTTTGCTTGTTGAATAATCTACATTGCAACCACACCCTCAGAGCACAAATTGCTGTTTTATTGCAACTCATCTATCTTGTATGCAAACTAACTAAGTAAAAAAAATAGGCTCTAGTGGCCCCCATTCATCAAACTTGTTATTTAATGGCATCTACAGTAATTCAACAATCTTTCATCAAGATCTATCTATCTATCTCTCTACCTATCGTTCTATCTATCTCTCTACCTATCGATCTATCTACCTATCTCTCTACCTATCGTTCTATCTATCTATCTCTCTACCTATCGATCTATCTACCTATCTCTCTACCTATCGTTCTATCTATCTATCTCTCTACCTATCTATTGATCTATCTACCTATCTACCTATCTCTCTATCTATCTATCTATCTACCTATCTACCTATCTATCTATCTATCTATCTATCTCTCTATCTATCTATCTATCTATCTATCTATCTCTCTATCTATCTCTCTATCTACCTATCTCTCTCTCTATCTATCTATCTATCTATCTATCTATCTATCTATCTATCTCTCTACCTATCGATCTATCTATCTATCTATCTATCTTAGTAGCAATACTTATAGGTTTGTGTGGCTGTCAAGAACCTATTTTTATGCTTCTGTTCCATACAACATTGTCTAACCGATGGTTTTATATTACGACTTGAGTTTTATGAGCCAAACACATGAAATAAGGACACAATACATGAGTATAATGTGTTTATTTAAGAGTACACACGGTTGTTTGCTCTTATTATTCATGTATTTGGAGGAGTTTGGTCAGTTCAACTTTGCCAAAGTCTGATCCTTAAATACTGTGTCTTAAAAAGGCATACCACTCATTTTAACGAGTTACATATGCTATGTATGGGAAGTCCTCATGTTCAGCTCTCGCTCAAACCACCGAGTACTGTTTCAATACAGATCCCTGAAGAGTCGGTGATGCTGAATGTCAGCTGTACACAGGTAGGCCGATAACGTTCTGAGAGAGGCTACATTGATAGGCTTAGAATTAGTAACGTAGCACAACTACATCACATTACAACAATCTGTGGGCATAATGAAGACTGCTTCATAACTCAACAGGCTGTTATTCATAGAAAGCAGCAACTGAATGTTATAATACATGTGGTTTTTAGAATACTCTTTGAAGCTATAGTTAGTGTGACTTTTTGCTAAACATCGGCCAGCATGTCTACACATTACAGTAATGGGAGAAAGTAAATGAATTGACTCAGTAATTTCAGTTATGATAAACATGTTAAACAGCAAATTTGAAAGATTGTATCTGGGAAATTGTTGGTGACTAAAATGTTCTTTGAAGAGGTTTCGAGGTTGTCTGAACCCGTCTGAAACATAACTGAGTGGTCGAGATGTGGTTGCTGGGACATTCTTTAAGAATGTCTTTCTTTAGCTGAACAGTGGCTGTCCTCAAGTGATGATTATGGAGCTCTGTACAGCTCTGTACAGCTCTGCACAGCTCTGTACAGCTCTGCACAGCTCTGTACAGCTCTGCACAGCTCTGCACAGCTCTGTACAGCTCTGTACAGCTCTGCACAGCTTTGTATTGTGCACACATGTAGCCGAGGTATACTCTTCACAGACGAACAGGAAATGACCAGTTCGGTCTCAGTGGTCTGCGCTTCTTTTACCAAGCAGCGGGAAGATTTAACCTTGTTTAAATGAAGTGACACACGCAGACAAACACAGGGGGAGAGAAAGGGTGAGAGGAAATGTAGGCGAGAGAGGCGTTAGAGGGAGGAAGAGATAAAGAAAATAAAGGGATGCCAGCAAAACAGGAGGTAAGCCCTCATTTGAATTTGAGAAGATTCCAGCGGTGGGGATGATTGAAAGTGTTCTGGTGAAGGGAGATGGCGTAGGAATGGAGGGCGACGGTGTGAAATGCACATTTTGAGTCCTTTGCTTGAGTCTTACTGGAAGAAACGTCGCCGTCTGTCGTACCGACGCAGATTTCTCCACCAGTCGAAACAATGATCAAGTTCAGTTGAAGGAAATGGAATTACCTCAGAATGATCAGATCTTATAGCATGTTTAAAGGAATAGGGGTACTCCAGCATGTTCGTATTGTACTACCATAAAGGTGGGGGACTTGTGTGGGACAGACTTTGTAAGTGGTTTTAGGTGATATTAGCCTGACATTTAGCTCTAAATGTCTCGGCTTCTGAGGCAAACATGAGTTGTGGGCCCCTGTTGAGCCCCCTGACACACTAAGCACTATTTCTATGCTGGAATATTACTGCTGAAGGTTTGCTGTACGTCACTTAGTATTTACTGTATGTCTGAGTCAGGATGTCTTCTATTACCAGACCACTGTGACTCAAGTCTGATCAAACCCCCCCCCCCCCCCCACAGTGTAAAAACTATTTCTAAATAGAAACTAAAAACGTTTTCTACCCAACTTTAACTTGAGTTTCAATGGTGCATATTAGCAACCAGAGAAGCAATTAATCAAAAAGTAACTGCCACATGGACAACCTGGGCCCGGGGCAGTGGTCGGCTTAATGTCCACATCCTTCACTCTGCACAGCTCCAGTTCATGATGCAGGCTTTCTGCTGAGAACTAAAATATCCAATCGGAAACCAGATGACCCAGATGACATCGTTAAGACTTTGCTGTTTTCACTCTCCATGCTGGAGCGCCCCTTTAAAGATCAGTAAGTGACTTCTTGAAATGGTTGTTTTGCTGTAGGACTTCAGCAGGAGTTGGGACAGCAGATAGAGTCTCGGCTCAATGCTGCGTCACGCTGGAAGTTTTACTGTACAAGGCGACATCATAGTGGCTTTTTATAATCCCACACTTTGCTTCCTGAGCCGGCGGAGACTGGCAGCAGGAGTGGCTTGCTGTCGTGTGCTCGGTTGCAGCGGTATTGCGTCAAGCTGCCTCGACCGGGGATATTTTTGGCTTCCACCTTGTCTTAATCCTGTCGTGATTCTCCAATGGATTATTCATGCTTCCTCTCTCCTCTCTTATCCCACCTTCTCCCCCTATATATAAATAAATATGTTAATAAATCAATGATCTCGTTAGCACCACTACCTAGATTGTAATGTATCCCTCCACTCCACGCCCTTCATTTGAATCGCTTTTCTTCACAACCTACTGAAGTAGTCTGAATTCGCTGTCGAGGGTCTCCGTGATAATTACTTCCCTAGAATTCTCTCTCTCTCTCTCCACCTGAAAGATATGCTGAAAACGGTTGGCAATGAAGAGAGTTGAAAAGTATATGAATATGTATATTTCATGAGGGACTGAAAGTCAGAGGACAAATATCGCAGCTCGCTCACCATAGCATGCATCCAACCCACTTTGAATTTCGTACGTCCACACAAAGCCTAAACTAACTAAATGGGAGAATGGCAACTCGTACTGGTCTTCTGTGTTCCACCGCGTCCTCCTACGGACTTCATCTCTCTTTGAACATTGAAAAGAGTGCGAGTCCTATTGATGCACGCACTCATGCCGGGGGAGTGTATTAAGATACTCACTGCCGTTGAAAAGTTTGGAATCACCTGTACTATTCATTTTTCAATTTTTCCTTCAATCGAGGCTATTTTTACAGAGAGGGGCGACTCCTCTGATTGCAATAGAAGTCTATAAGAAAATGACGAGAGATATTTACAATGTTTACTGAAGTAATAAATCAAGTGAGAAGTAGTTTCAAGTCTTCTTCAATACAGCATGATGTTCATTTAGTAAATGATGGTCCATTTAGAGTCAAACAGACCATAAAGCAGGGGATGCTTTAGGGCGGGGCTTACTGTGATTGACAGGTCTCTACCACGGTGTATGGGAGCTGTCTGTTTTTTTCTTCTTAGATATTTAAGAGGACCTTTTGTGCTTTTACACTAGCTGAAAGGTTCTCTGACACAGTGAGCGGAGGGGTGTTCCTCCTGTAGATGCCACTAAATCCTACACACTGGTCCTTTAAGCAGAGCATATGGGATATCATAGTATTTTCAGTATTCTGCTGACAATCTCTGTATGACAATACATACAGATTATCATTTTTTTTTTCTTCCATATGACCCTTAATTTTCTCCTTATTTCTAAAACCAGATTTAGTGCTTTTACAAAAGACAGAAATCACTAGTGTGAACAGATGTTTTCACATGTAAAGAGCATTTTAAAATAAGCTGTCTTAGTGTGGCTGGTTGCTGGCATGTAGTCTGGAAAGAGAACGTCCAAATCTCTACAATAAATCAATAGCACAAAGAATCTTCTGTCAACTAATTGAAATAGAAAAGTGAACTTCTGATACACATTTCTTATCCTTTGTGTTTCATCCAGTGATATTTGTTGTGACATAGAATCATCTCCAGCTCCTTAGTGTCACATCCTGTATGCATGATATACCTGCTACACCAACATGTCGATACGCTGACATGTACTGGCCCTGTAATAGAAGTCCGCTGAGGATTAGATGGACGCATATACATAATGTAAGCTTGTGTATATTTTTGTGTTACCTGTCCAGTCACACTCATGGACTTTTCATCTTGGAGGTCAACAACAGCCACGTGAAACAACGCCAACAGCAAATCAGCAGCAAAATGATCAAGCAGTCTTCCATAAATGCAGACATCTCGGTGAAAAATGGTCAACAGGAAGGACTTCTTGGACATCCTAGATTAGCCATCACAGCTGACAAAAAAAATGAATTCAGATGTGTCAGACTGAAACCACCTGGGTCAACTTGTTATCCCGAATCCTTTTTCTAACTTGCGTCGATTGATTGAGCACACTCAGCACATTACAGCATCATCCCCAACGCTCTGGACATGTGAACTTGAGGCCAGACTTGCACATTGTATGCATTTCTCTGGTAGCGAGGAGCTGAACATCCACCGATCAGACCAGCCAAAAGCAGAACCATAGGGAGTCGACGATGTACGGGAATGTCTCAGTGTCAATTTATTAGAAGACGTATGCTTTTGAATGCTCTGAATATTTTAAATGTAAACTCTTTTTATACTGCCTGCTATGTTAAAGCTATGAATAGTATGATATGATCAATCTTTTTTACTTGACAGGAAAATACACGATTTTCATTAAAAGAGCTTTTGTCTACCTGTGAGTGACTTTTGTTGTCAATTTCGTTTCAATTTCACGAGTAAATTTCAAGCGAGTTGAATAGTTATTGTGGACAAATAGTGAGAGTCGGTTGTTACCTTGAGATCACAATTTAGTTATTTCTGTATCTTGAGATGTCAGCCTCTCTTTTGATCATAACGTATTTATTTCATTACAGTACCTACCTAAAGCCACCGTGGGTAGCATTTATTCTTTTTAATTACAATATAGAAACTAGAAAATCCGCAGGAAATGTTGACAGTGTGGCTGCTACTGCCCGAATATATATATACACGCCGATGTTACCGGTAGTAACTCAGCATGTATATTCAAGGTACACCACATGCTCTGTGTTCCACTGTGAGAGAGATGTAGAGAATACAATGGTTGTATTGCCTTGTTTGATTACCATTGCAACAGGAAAGAATGTATGTATACCTCTGTGTATATGGGTCAAACATTAGGATTCTGTCTCCTCTCCCACCCACCCTTTCAAAATAATATTGCGACGTCTTCGGGCAGTACAACACTCACAATTTCTTGCGAAATGTACTAGTTATTATTATTAAACCCGATGGATTATATACAGTGTGCCACACTGAATAAGAGGTGTTGACCGTCAAATGCATTTACTCAGCCACTCTTATTTTCAGATGTATGTCTACTCTGTCCTGTCAATCACCTCTAGCCTTCTGAAGCTTTAAGTGCGAGACACTTTCTGCAGTAAAGATGCAGAGACACACTTTTAGCTAACTCAGCTGACACACCATGAATTGCTTAGCAAGATTAGGTTACAGACAACACAAAGTGCAACATTGTGTCCATGTAATGTGATACAGGGACCAATGCTCTCGATGTAAAACGATCACCTACTGTTGTGAGTTTTATAATGATCTAGTCCTCGACCAACTTTAGCAAATGTAACACCCAGAAAAGAAAAGAACAAACACCCATCCAAAGTTTCAACACCCGTTGGGCACATCATCTGTATTTAAGTATAGAATGTGCTTAAATACAGATCTTTGATTAAAGTCAGTAATCAGTTATTACAACAACAAACATCTACTAACTAACAGCAGGACAAGAATACGCTAAATTTGACCAAACTGGCAGCAACAGAAAGTGGTGGCAGTCCCTCGGCATCAGACCCCCGGTGCTGGAGTTTGCACTACCTGCTGAATTCGAAGCCAACTGCTAACTGAAAGTCTGCCTCCCAGAGCCTCCGCCCGCTTTCATCGAGCAAAGACGAAACGAAAACACAAGTTGTTTTGTTTCTGACGTTGTTTTTTATTGATTCCAATAATCAAAGACGCTCATGATGCTGTACCTTCAACATGATTGACAAACTACTTCTTGGTCGATGACGTCACGTTATGGAACGGCAAACGTTGAGGTTCAACCTTTTTGTTAGTTTAGTTCTAGATATGGGTCTGAACATGGCTTTACTACCACTAGATGGTCAACAACAGCTTTACGTTTCCGATTAAATATGTTTGTTTTTACGACTAGTGAGCATGACAGTTTTGATGATGTCATTCTCACTCTGTTGTCTTTGAGGCCTCTATCTGGCGTCAGTTGAGATGGCTTTGTGTGCAGCGATGGTTCCCATTTTCAACACCACTGCATGGCAATCACCAGATTGCTGCCTTTGGGAGAAACAAGTCTAGTAAAGCTGACAGTGCAGTAAGAGGTCAGACTTACAGCAACTCACGCAATCTGACTGACCAGCGCAGCATATTTTACTGCAGTCAACAAGAGATCCACAGCCAATTTACATTACCCAATTAATGACAAGATCACGAGCAAATAAAGTTTGACATCCTCATGACTTCCTCATTCAACCAATTACTGTACATCCATCAGAGTGTTCTTTAGCAAATGAACTCGCCGCTCCGGTGGCGCTGCTCTTTGACGAATGGAAGAAAATGGAGGTTTTACTGTAGCTTGCATGTGTGAGAGTGTCAGATGATTAAAGTGGGAAGTTGGAGGATGCTAAAACGTCTCGTGTGTACTCAGCAAAGCTTCCCTGGATGAATCAATGTCAAAGTTATTCACAGTATCCGGCAGGGTAAGGATAAGATGGTTCTAATATGGGTCACAACTGAGTACTAAACAAAGTTTGAAGATTTGTTCCATTTATTGTGTAAAAACTGATTACTTGTCAAGAGAGTTCAGGACAGGACCCAATAGCAGACCACGAGACAGGATTCAGGTACAGAACAGACTTTATTTTACGCTGTACAGAAGGCAGGATCGACGGTGTGGTTACCCGTGGACCAACACCGGAATGCAGGCAGGAGACAGAAGGCAGGATCGCTCGAGGTGTGAAGTCCCGTGGATCGACACCGGAGGGCACCGGAGGGCACCGGAGGGCACCGGAGGGCACCGGAGGGCAGGCAGATCACCTGTGTGGATCCCTTGGTCCGACACAGAATGACCGGCAGGAATGCCGGTGGTAGACGGGACGGGGTGGGGTGGGGTGGTAGACGGGACGGGGGTGGTAGACGGGACGGGGCGGGGTGGTAGACGGGACGGGGCGGGGTGGTAGACGGGACGGGGGTGGTAGACGGGACGGGGGTGGTAGACGGGACGGGGGTGGTAGACGGGACGGGGCGGGGTGGTAGACGGGACGGGGCGGGGTGGTAGACGGGACGGGGGTGGTAGACGGGACGGGGCGGGGTGGTAGACGGGACGGGGCGGGGTGGTAGACGGGACGGGGCGGGGTGGTAGACGGGACGGGGCGGGGTGGTAGACGGGACGGGGCGGGGTGGTAGACGGGGCGGGGTGGTAGACGGGACGGGGTGGTAGACGGGACGGGGGTGAAGCGGGTGAAAGACGGTACGAACTGACAACCCCAGACTGCAGGACCAGAGTTGATATAGTGCCAGGGGAAGGATTAGTGGGATCTGAGTCTGGTGTGTGAGCCTGCAGGAGGTGATCTGCTGGATTGTCTACAGCTGTGCACCAATCAAGGATGTGGCCATGGGAGGTGTCTGGAGGCAGGCAGAGGACAACACGGACACATGGCACACAACAACAAACAGGGGAATGACAGAACACATGAGGAGAGGAGATCGGGGGGGAACAGAGGTAAACACACAATGGGTCAGACAGGGATCCTGACATTACTAGATTCTACAAAATATGTAGATCATTGGAAATGCCTTTTCCTTTAATCTTACATTTTACATGTGCAATTTTAAAAGAGGGACTTTGGCCAGGAAATCTTCCAACAATAATTATTAACAATGTTGCAAAGTAAAGACCTCCATAACTCCAGTTATTCATCCTTAGCATGGAAGGCCGTTTCTGCCGGAAAAAGAAAAAGAATAGATGATTAGACATGATGAAAATAAAAATCTTCATTTGGTTGTAATCTGCAACCTCTCCTCTAGATGCCACTAAATCCTACACACTGGTCCTCTACGTAGAGCATATGGGAGCAAAGCCTTCTCTGCTGGCCTAAACAGAATCACAAAGTTAGAGCTATTTTAAAATGTAATATTTTTTCTTAAATACACTTAAATATTATAATTTATAAAAATATTGTTCCCATAATCTTATTTTCTCATTGCACAGCTACTGTCTTCCTCAGTTGCTCTGCTTCCAGTGCAGCTTGTTTTAAGTAGAGCTTTTATCCAATCAGATTTCACCTCTGTGTCTCTAGGTAAGAAGAGAGGCCCGAGGCCTGCAGACTCACAAGTGAATCCATGTGTAGTTTAAGTGAATGGGGACGATATTGTTGATTGTCATAGTGTTCAACCAATCACATCTTTAGTTTGACATGTTGGGCGTATTCTTTGACGTGTCAGAGCCTGCTAGCTGGCCTAGCCATACGTGATTGGTCAGTGGGCTAGCCTGACATGTTGGGCGGTGACAATCCCGATATCTGCTGCCTCTGTCGAGCGGACATTTTCAGCCTCAAACGCATTAAAACGTATTCAAGAAATACAACTGGGGAGGCTCGACTGTCTTCACTGGCGTCCATGAATCCAGAAGGTCTTCTTACTGGAACTAAAACACACGGATGTACTGAACAACCGTGAGATTAAACTCTTTATTAACAAAGAAAGGAGGATGGACTTTGTCTTTAAATAGTGAACAGCAGCTCTGGTAAGTTAAATGTGTTTGTTTTTAAATCTGCAGTAGCTTTAATATGCTTGTTTGTATATTATTATTTGTACAACTTTTTGATTTTTGTTTGGTTTTATATGTGATAGGAACCATTGTTACGTCCTATGTTGCTCTGGGGACATATTTAGCGGTGCCAGTGTTGCCAACTTGCCGACTTTCTTGCTAAATCTGGTGACTTTCCAAACCCTCATGGAGACTTTTTTTGTCAAAAGCTACTAGTGACAAATCTAGAGACTTGTTCTGGTGTTGTTGGAGACTTGTTCTGGTGTTGTTGGAGACTTGTTCTGGTGTTGTTGGAGACTTGTTCTGGTGTTGTTGGAGACTTGTTCTGGTGTTGTTGGAGACTTGTTCTGGTGTTATTGGAGACTTGTTCTGGTGTTGTTGGAGACTTGTTCTGGTGTTATTGGAGACTTGTTCTGGTGTTGTTGGAGACTTGTTCTGGTGTTATTGGAGACTTGTTCTGGTGTTGTTGGAGACTTGTTCTGGTGTTGTTGGAGACTTGTTCTGGTGTTGTTGGAGACTTGTTCTGGTGTTGTTGGAGACTTGTTCTGGTGTTGTTGGAGACTTGTCTGGTGTTGTTGGAGACTTGTTCTGGTGTTGTTGGAGACTTGTTCTGGTGTTGTTGGAGACTTGTCTGGTGTTGTTGGAGACTTGTTCTGGTGTTATTGGAGACTTGTTCTGGTGTTATTGGAGACTTGTTCTGGTGTTGTTGGAGACTTGTTCTGGTGTTGTTGGAGACTTGTTCTGGTGTTGTTGGAGACTTGTTCTGGTGTTATTGGAGACTTGTTCTGGTGTTGTTGGAGACTTGTTCTGGTGTTGTTGGAGACTTGTTCTGGTGTTGTTGGAGACTTGTCTGGTGTTTTGACTCGATGACGTTAAAACACGTACGTTCTACAGTTACTGTGGTAACGAGCAGCGGGTGCTGCCGTGAGCCCCTCCTCCGCCCCAAAGCACTCACAGTTCCTCTCACAGAAGAGGAGACGCTGCAGTCAGAGCAGAGAGGAGACGCACTCTCAGCGTATTCTCTACAGTTACTGTATTTATAGGTGTTGAGCTTCATTTTTACACAAAACAAATAATAACCGTAGCTGTGTTTCAGCTGCAGGACAGCAGTGAAGGCCCAGGTATACAATGCACGGCCCGCCACTGGATATCAAGGTATTTTCAGTCTTCTGCTGACAATCTCTACATACAGATTGTAATTTGTTTTTCTGCCATGACCCCTAATTGTCTCCTTACTTCTAAAACCGACTTAGTGGTTTTACAAATGATGGAAATCACGAGTGTGAACAGATGTCGTTTTCACATGTAAAGAGCATTTACTATGGATGTTGTGTCTGGTGGCTACAAAACTGGTGTAGCTGTACATGTGTTGGCATGTAGTCTGGGAAAACAAGTTCCAAATCTCTACAATAAATGAATAGCACAAAGAATCTTCACTTTACAGGATCATTTCATTCCAAGTGTCCTTAATACTTTTATTTTTATTTGCATGTGCATTTTGGCAATTATGACCCATAGCCAGGCAGAGAAAGGAATGATATTCCCACATCTAATTCTAGATGTATTTCATAACAGAGAAGCTCATTGATATTAATTACAAAAAGCCAATCAGGTAACGAAAACATGTCAATCTGGCACGACGGGAGGAAGGGGTAAAAAAGCAGTAAAGCGTATTGAGAAAGAGAGAAGACAGAAAGCAGCTGATTCTTCTTCATCTGCCACATCTTCTCTTCCCACCCACCCCTGCCTGCTTGCAACTCTACAGAAATGAAATATGCATGGGAGCCCTGGATTGTATCTGCTGCTTCCTGCTCTGCTCACTACTACTACAGCAGCGAGGGCACCACTGACGAGTTCACACTGCTTCTTTGTAGAGATCCAGTTCCTCCTGTTCTTCCTCCCACCCACACAGGGAGACAAGAAGAAGAACAAAACGTAAAATGAGGGAGAGAAGGTGTCTATTTTGGTGCAGATATCACAGAAAAGGAAAGGGGGGAGGAGATAAGGAAAAAATAACTGTGAAGAGGAAGGAATAGATGAATGGAGGTGGGGAGATACAGTACAGCATGGTACAATGGGAAGAAAACCATTACATGCCTGTTATATCTTCTAATCTTCTGAAGTCCCAGTGGGCCGGACAGAAAGCAAATATGGAAAGATATTAATGGAAAGGAAATAAAAAAGCACTGATTCCCTTTTCAAAGCATGGAAATGAAATGCAGAGCTCTGCTATCGCTCATGCTCGTGGTGCTGAAGCTGCTTCATGAGCCTGAGCAGCTGTGGAAATTCAGAGAAAGAGTCATTGCTCCCCCTGGAGGGTAGGGGGGGACTCTGCTGCTTCTATTTCTAGAAGAGGGAGGGAGGGAGGGAGAGAGGGAGAGGGAGGGAGGGAGAGAGAGAGGGAGAGAGGGAGAGAGGGAGGGAGGGAGTCATTGCTCCCCCTGGAGGATAGGGTGAACTCTGCTGCTTCTATTTCTACTCATACTCAAACTGTACACGACTACAGCCTGACAGTACATAAAGAGAGAGAGGGAGAGGGAGGGAGGGAGATAGGGAGGGAGAGAGGGAGGGAGGGAGGGAGGGAGAGGGAGGGAGAGAGGGAGGGAGGGAGTCATTGCTCCCCCTGGAGGATAGGGGGAACTCTGCTGCTTCTATTTCTACTCATACTCAAACTGTACACGACTACAGCCTGAGAGTACATAAAGAGAGAGAGGGAGGGAGAGGGAGGGAGAGAGGGAGGGAGGGAGAGAGGGAGGGAGAGAGAGAGGGAGGGAGGGAGAGAGAGAGAGAGAGAGGGAGGGAGGGAGGGAGAGAGAGAGAGAGGGAGAGGGAGAGGGAGGGAGAGGGAGAGGGAGAGGGAGAGGGAGAGGGAGAGGGAGAGGGAGGGAGGGAGGGAGGGAGAGAGAGGGAGAGGGAGAGGGAGAGGGAGAGGGAGAGGGAGGGAGGGAGAGGGAGGGAGGGAGGGAGAGGGAGAGGGAGAGGGAGGGAGGGAGGGAGGGAGGGAGGGAGGGAGGGAGAGAGGGAGGGAGAGAGAGAGGGAGAGAGAGAGAGAGAGAGAGAGAGAGAGAGAGGGGGGAGAGAGAGAGAGAGAGAGAGGGAGGGAGAGAGAAAGAGAGGGAGGGAGAGAGGGTGAGAGGGAGAGAGGGAGGGAGGGAGGGAGAGAGGGAGAGAGGGGGAGAGAGAGAGAGAGAGAGAGGGAGGGAGGGAGGGAGGGAGAGAGGGAGAGAGGGAGGGAGAGGGAGAGGGAGAGGGAGAGGGAGAGGGAGAGAGAAATAAAGAGAGGGAGGGAGAGAGAAAGAGAAAGAAAGAAAGAGAGGGAGAGAGAAAGAGAGGGAGGGAGAGAGGGAGAGAGGGAGAGAGGGAGAGAGAAAGAAAGAAAGAGAGCGAGAGAGAAAGAAAGAGAGGGAGAGAGAGAGAAAGAAAGAGAGGGAGAGAGAAAGAAAGAAAGAGAGCGAGAGAGAAAGAAAGAGAGGGAGAGAGAAAGACAAAGAAAGAAAGAAAGAGAGAAAGTGTCACAGATGACAGTATTATTAATATGTTAATGGTTATTTCATGCAAGTAATTCTAAAAATATAATTCTAATAAAAATAATAATAATAACTTTATTATATTATTATATATTTATTACAACAAAGCAATTTTCAGAAACAAATATAATAATCCTACAACCATGTAGCATACCGGCTTAATGAAGAACTTCTGATGAACAGAACCATGTCTAACATTTTACACACTGAAAACACAATTAAACACGATCAGAACCGGTAGCAAAATATCGTCATTTTTTCGCTTTCATTTCACGAGATACGCACTCGAAAAAGTCCTCCGACCGGCGAGCTAGCAGCTCCCATAGCCCGTCTTGCTACTTAACAGCATTAGCATTCCACCCGGATTCTACCGAAAACTTCGGATTTACTCTCCGTGAAACGGTTCAAAAGTTGCCGACAAAAGAGCAGACATAAACACGCCATTCAACCCGCAGAATAATTCTGAATTTCCACTCACTTTGAGATGAATCGTGTTGAAACAGCGTGAATAATCAATTTTTACCGGTGAAATCGACTTCTTCTATGGTTTTCCTGAAGGAAGGGGGGTCAAACAAGCCTGGAGGACCACGTTTCAACATTTTGAGAATCCGGATTTTACGCAGGCCCCCCCCGTGCGTATCGTGATTTTACGGAAAACTATCCTGTCAATCAAAACCACGTTAACACCACTGCATTGGCTAGATCCTAAGGCGTGTATAGAGGTGTCGTAGTATTGAATTGACCAATCACAGGCTGAGAAATGGTCCAATACACACACGCTACATTCTGCCGTGGGTCGGCGGCCCAAGAGGCTTTGGAGAGGATTCTAGCTCTCAAAAATGATTTCTAACTGCTGTATGTGATAGATTGTGCATGTACAAGGATAAAGGAAGTTAAATATATCGTTATTTAAGTTATAAAAGTACAATGGAACAGCTGGAGAGGCTGTTTCTCAAATGACGACCTTTCGTGACCTCTCGTACGTTTATGTCTTACTCTGGTCTACTTCACTCTATTCACTCCAATTCTTTTTTGTATGACTACTGCCATTGTTTGCTATGATGCTGGGTGGTTTTTAGGCTTTAGTGAGCCTCATTTAATATAGTATTATCAATAATAGTGCTTTTTCACCATACAAACCTGACATTTTCAAAAGTGGAGCTGTGTTCCATCTTCATCAGCTATTAACCAGTAACATATACACAATATTTACACAATTCATATGAGCAAACCCTTCTTAGTGTTATTAATCCATTGAAATTATTCAAATAGACCTTGTAGTTAGAGAATAAGTCCCCTTTGAGTATGGGTATAGTATTTTTGAGCAGAAGCCTAAAAAAGGCCTCGGGAGCTCAGGGTTCAAACGGTTTTAAAAACAGAGTTCACAAAAACAAGGCAATAATAACAACAGAAAGCTCAGTGAGACAGTTGATACGTTAAAAATAAACTAAGAAATAAATGAAATAAAACAATAAAAGATAAAAATAATGAAAAAGAAAAAGAAAAAAATAATATAAATATAAATAAAATAAAACAATATATATATATATATATATGTGTACACATACATACATACATACACACACATATACACACATATACATACACACACACAAACATATATATATACATATACATACACAGTTGCACTCAAAATGCTTCAACCCCCACCGCAAATCAGGTCCATCCGCAAAATCTACAAACCCCCAGCTGCTCCCAATAAACAACCCAAATAGCTCAACACAACCACACGCGGTCTCCCCAAATCCAACACAAAATACCACCAGAGAACACCGCAGTCCCAAAACCACTCAACCCCCCCATGATACCTCCAGTACCCGGCAGAGCCCCCCTCCGCTGCCACGACCCGATGCTAACGCGACGCACAGCCCGACACCTGAGCCCGACACCTGAGCCCGACACCTGAGCCCGACAGCAGAGCCCGACACCAGAGCCCGACAGCAGAGCCCGACACCTGAGCCCGACACCTGAGCCCGACACCAGAGCCCGACACCTGAGCCCGACACCAGAGCCCGACACCAGAGCCCGACAGCAGAGCCCGACACCTGAGCCCGACACCTGAGCCCGACAGCAGAGCCCGACACCTGAGCCCGACACCAGAGCCCGACAGCAGAGCCCGACAGCAGAGCCCGACACCAGAGCCCGACACCAGAGCCCGACACCAGAGCCCGACAGCAGAGCCCGACACCAGAGCCCGACACCAGAGCCCGACACCAGAGCCCGACACCAGAGCCCGACACCTGAGCCCGACACCAGAGCCCGAGACCAGAGCCCGACAGCAGAGCCCGACACCAGAGCCCGACAGCAGAGCCCGACACCAGAGCCCGACAGCAGAGCCCGACACCAGAGCCCGACAGCAGAGCCCGACACCAGAGCCCGACAGCCCCCCGAGGAATCTCACAATATCCCATCATAACCTACAAAAGTGACACTTGGGCGCCCTTAAGTATTTCTTTCTACTTGTTTATCAATATGTATTTAATTTGTATTATCTTTTTGTTATTTTGATTTCACTTTATTGTTTTATTACACATCTTTTCATTTTTTGTTATACATTTTGATATTTCAGATTTTCACTTTGTGTGTGTGTGTGTGTGTGGGGGGGGGGGGGGGGGGGGGGTCCACTCCTCTGCATTTATGAAAACAGTTTTTAGTTATTCATACAGATGGCCACTAGAGGTCAATGTAGGTACACATATTGTCAGTCAGCCCGTTCATGAAGGAGTCTCTCAGTGATGGGGGGGGGGGGGGGGGGGGGGGCGTTGATTCTGTTGGTATGAAGTTTTGCGTCTTTGAGGGTCAAACCTAATTGATGACTTGTTTCATTATTTTCTGTCAACGCTCCTTCTGTGTTCTTGCAGCAGTAACAAACGTTTCATTCTTTTTGTTTCTTTCTGGTTTTTGTACGTATTTATGAGACTTTATATCTGATTTGGACTCGGGTTGTTTTTTTAATGTAGATTCTGCCTTCTTATTATTCATATAGAGATAAATATATTGAACCTAATTACTGTATGTGACGCTCAGATGTAGATTTGTATTTTTTGGATTCATTCCCTGAATTCTATGTAGTTTGTTGCTATTTATACTTTTTTCAACATATAATGTGACTTTTCTGTTCACTATACTATCACTGTTTCATGACGATTCCAACATACCATGCTATCATCTTTGAATGGCTTTTTCAAACCTAACTATGACCTACTACATATTTCAACACATACTACACTACAGTGGATCACATCTCTCCAGTTCTGAGGTCTTTACACAACAAAGAAGTGACTTTAAAATCCTGCTCTTGGTTTATAAAGCACTGAATGGTTTAGGGCCAAAATACATCTCTGATCTGCTGCTACCTTATGAACCATCCCTACTCTTAGGTGGTCTGGGACCGGTCTGCTCTCTGTTCCAAGAGTCACAACTAAACATGGAGAAGCAGCGTTCAGTTGTTCTGCTCCACATGTCTGGAACAAAGTCCCAGAAAGCTGCAGGTCTGCTGAGACCCTCAGCTCCTTTAAGTCAAGACTGAAGACTTTTCTGTTTGCTGCCTTTAATTGAACCAGGTTCAAGGATATTAATCAATCTCCTGCATTTCTGCATTTTACTACTGTATTTTATTTCTTACACTGCTTTTAATGTTCAATGAATGTTCTTAATTGTTTTTAAATCTCTTTTCTTTTGCCTTATGTTTTGATGTTTTTAATGGTTTTATGTGAAGCTCTTTGAATTACCCTGTTGTTGAAATGTGCTCTACAAATAAACATGCCTTACACAATTATTTATGATTGTTACAAGATACTATCCCATGACCTTTTCTGACATGATATACTATACTATGACTTATTTAAGCATTTTTCAACACACTATACTGACTTTTTCACTATTTTATGACATTTTTTAAACATTTTTCAACCTACTATACTATGATTTTTTGGGGGTTCTTTTGGACATACTATACTATTACTAATTTTTGACATTCTATACACTATTACTTTTTTTTTCGACGTACTATACCGTGGCTTTTGTTTGACATCCATCAAAGAAAACATGCTCATATATAAATATATATATATATATATATATATATTTATATATTTATATTTGCTTCAGTGTTCATGTTTATTCTACCAAATCCAACGATTGTAATCCTTATAAATCTGGTAATTAAAATAAAATAATCCTAATTTTTAGAGAATTGCCAGATGTTTTGATCCGTGCTGCGGATGGACAAGACGGAGGCTGACCAGCATGTTAAAGTCCATCCTCAGGGCCAAGACTCATGTCCCAAGTGAAATCAGGAAGTCGCTCGTCCTGCTCGGTTCTCTTGGTTGAAGAGAAGACGTGTCATGCCTTTAATGCTCCCTGCATCCCTCAGATCAGATTACAGAGGGACATTTAAAAGCTTGACCTATTTCCTTTTACAGAATTGGAATTTTCAAAACAGCATCAGGTATTGTTGTCTTGAGGGGCTGAGGGTAATTATATTTAAACAGCCATTCAGTCCTATTCATGATATTCAAACATAAAGTCTCAAGTAGCCTGGAGGTCTATTCACCAGGTGTGACTCAAGCAGTATCTGGTTTTAGGAAGACTTAGCTGGAAGGCTTTTCAATCATTACAGAGAGCGGAAATAGAATGATTAAATTACTAATATTGGCTGCATCGGATATATACATGCATGTATGTGGACACCAGAACAGTACACCATCATCACTGTTGAACCTGTGACTCATTAACGCTGACTATGGATTAACTAAACTAAGCCAGACTTTAGAGAGTAAAGTAAGACTCAAACTGTTCATTACTCGCTCCACCACATTGTTAATAGACCACAAATGATGAGCCATGTCATCCCGTTTGGTCCCGTCAGGGGTCACTTATTGTTACCATGGAAACATATCTTAGGTCATAATTAGCCTGCGTGTAGGGTGGCTAACTGTTAAGGCTTAACTGAAGTCTTTTTGTGAATCTGTTCAACTTGCATTAGAATATTCTGAGAGCAGAATAAGGTCTTAAACTCGACAGACTCTAAAACACTCTTGTGAAACTGGCCCCTGGCTGCTCAGATTGCCCCCTGGCTGCTCAGATTGGCCCCAGGAGCATGAGCGAGGTCCAACGACTCAGTCAAGTTCTCCATCAAAGCCTTTTCTGCGTAGACCAGCTGCTGTAGACTTCAGACTTCCCTTCAGGGGCTCAGCTCCAAACCATGACAAAGAGCCCCAGAAAGCACTCAGAGTCAACACACATGTCCACATGTAATGTGTCTCTTTAGTTCCCATGATACCACATGGACCACGTGTCCACATGTAATGTGTCTCTTTAGTTCCCATGATGCCACATGAACCACGTGTCCACATGTAATGTGTCTCTTTAGTTCCCATGATGCCACATGAACCACGTGTCCACATGTAATGTGTCTCTTTAGTTCCCATGATGCCACATGAACCACGTGTCCACATGTAATGTGTCTCTTTAGTTCCCATGATGCCACATGAACCACGTGTCCACATGTAATGTGTCTCTTTAGTTCCCATGATGCCACATGAACCACGTGTCCACATGTAATGTGTCTCTTTAGTTCCCATGATGCCACATGGACCACGTGTCCACATGTAATGTGTCTCTTTAGTTCCCATGATGCCACATGAACCACGTGTCCACATGTAATGTGTCTCTTTAGTTCCCATGATGCCACATGGACCACATGTCCACATGTAATGTGTCTCTTGAGTTCCCATGATGCCACATGAACCACGTGTCCACATGTAATGTGTCTCTTTAGTTCCCATGATACCACATGGACCACGTGTCCACATGTAATGTGTCTCTTTAGTTCCCATGATACCACATGGACCACGTGTCCACATGTAATGTGTCTCTTGAGTTCCCATGATACCACATGGACCACATGTCCACATGTAATGTGTCTCTTTAGTTCCCATGATACCACATGGACCACGTGTCCACATGTAATGTGTCTCTTTAGTTCCCATGATGCCACATGAACCACGTGTCCACATGTAATGTGTCTCTTTAGTTCCCATGATGCCACATGGACCACATGTCCACATGTAATGTGTCTCTTTAGTTCCCATGATGCCACATGAACCACGTGTCCACATGTAATGTGTCTCTTTAGTTCCCATGATGCCACATGAACCACGTGTCCACATGTAATGTGTCTCTTTAGTTCCCATGATGCCACATGGACCACGTGTCCACATGTAATGTGTCTCTTTAGTTCCCATGATACCACATGAACCAGAAACAAACAGCAGCTGTCTTTCAAACTAATCACATTGGTTTTTAAATCCACGTTTAACGTACAGCTAAGGAGCTTAAAGCTGAGGCCTCTGCTCATCTGGAATACATTGAATCCTTCTGCGGTTCATTTGATGGATATTCCAAGCTGCCAGGAAAGAATGCAACAAAAGAGCCACAAACTGGTTGCTTTTAATACACTTTATTGTTATCATCAATATTATTAATTCATAAGTACTTGCATATTTACAAACAGGTGTTCAGTGAAAGGTGCACATGAGTAGATATCACTAAAGACTCAAGCTGATCAGTTAAATCATTTAAATCTTCGCTCCTTCAGTGATGAAGTGGAGAGAATTCATTGTCAGGGTGTTGACTCATGGGAGCAGATGTGATGAGTAATGTAATGAAAGAATTCACAGAGACACCCGTAGCTTACGTCAACTGTTTTTGTTGCAAAATCTTCAGCTTATTTCTTTTAATTTCTCTTTATTGTTTGTTTTGGATATAAATTACAAAACATACTTCTGGACAAAAGTAGTTTTATTTCCTCTGTAACTTTGGAAGAGGTAAGGAGAGCAATGACGCAATGAAAAATACATCAATACAACATAGGATGAAGGTCAACGAGGTCATTCATTCATTCATTCGATATCTCCACAAAACCTGTCCATAAGGGCCTAACATATGACCCACGCAGAATTTAATGAGCTGTTATCTGAAGACTGTATCGTGATGGATTCAGGAAGTAACTGGTGCCAACAAATAAAACCAGAGAGAAAAGTCAAAATCAACATTTCCTAAAAACAAATATGTGGATAAATGGAAGGGCAGATCCGGGTAAGTATGCTTTTTATTGCTTGGTGAAACTCTGTCCAGAGAGGTGTTATCACTCACTAAATATATGCCAGTGATTTGCCGTCACTCTCTCCTACAGCTTCCCCCTCCAGCATAATGTGCGTTCTACTTTGGTGTCATGAAGAAAGGAATGAAACTCTTCATCACACTTCCGCCACATGTGAGAACTGTGCACACATCCACTCAAGTCCTCATTAGAGAGAGAGAGAGAACTCTTTCTCTAATGTTTTCTCTAATCTACAGATATCACCCGGATTTCAATAAATCTGGTTGGCACCGAAAAATATTCTCAATATTGGATTATCAAAGTTTTATTTCAAATTTTATGTTCAAAATGATTGTATACCTGGAGTAATAATAATAATAAACAATAATAATAATAAATGATTAATTGTCCCTTTTCTGTAAGGGAGCAGAATGTTGTTATTCCTAAAGATCCAGGATTTAAATCTCATCTATTGATTTGGATCATAAGAGATGATCTCGTTTACAGTACATTAGTGTTGTATTCCATACATTACATTGGACTTGATCCATGGATTTTGCACATTATCTATACATTTTCCCAAACCTTTGTTGGCCAACATTGCATGAATTGTGATCATTCCTGATAGAGTTCAAAGACTTTCCACCTGACTGATACCATTATAATCTGTCCACAGATTAGGATCAATGAATCGTCTCACTGTCACATGAAAGGAATAAAACTGAAATATACACGAGACTAACAAAACGAAAGAATCCTATCGGCATAGACATATTAAGACAACATCATATTTACAGATGGACCAAGTATGAGGTCATCTTTATTTGTACATGAGCTTGTTGTTGTTTATTGTCTTGACTTCATCACGTTGGTTGTTTGCGTTCGTCCATAACTTCTGTCGTGAATAAAACCATCTTCGCCCCAGTAGACCTACAAACACTAAAGAGCTTTTTAGAACTTTTTCACTAGACATCTCTGACGTTATTCTATTTCTTTCTGTGTTTTTCTGTCAACACATTCCATAAAGAGACCAAAGCCAACAAGTCCGTCTTTCAATACTCCCCAGCTTCCCTACCCGGCCTGGTGCCCACTGATGACATACGTCTTTAATAACTGGTCGCAAAACATAGTTACATATTTTTGAATGTATTTCCCTGAAACAGCTGAGCACTGTAGCTCTTAGAAAACCTCACTGAAACAAGAGGAGATGCTGCTGTGGTTGAATACTTGGTGCTCAAGTGAGTACTTTAGGCAGCAGGACTGACTCAACAATGAACTACTCGTGGTAATGAAGGAGCATGTCTCCCAATAGTTAGAGCTCTATGGCACAGAAGAATAAGATATACCAGCCTTTGATATACTGTTACTGTCGTTGTTGGTTTTGGGCTTTTCATGAGAAACACAAAAGACAATTGTTTTTCTTAATGAAGAATGTATACGGTCACAAACAATATACCAAGGGCTCATTCATGTGAATGAACAGTCTTTTGGGATTCTCAGGTGATTTCCAGTATGAGTTCTAAGTGACCTCGACCGCCCTCAGATGACATCCGAGTACAAACAACCTAGAAGAGGATAGATGACATCATTATAATATATAAACCAGCAAATCCAGCGGCACATTTGAATGAAGTGAAACAGTTTATTCTATTTAATATGTCGTGTAGAGATTGACAAAAGTCAAACAGAAGTGATGTACAAAGGCGAAACAATGTAGCCTAATGCAGTGTTTAAGTGTGTAACGAAGGGAAGACAACAGTAGTTGACATTATAAACTCTGAAAACAGTATTCATGTGCAGCACATTATTTTGGCACAAACGTTACTCCGTACGTACTCATCTACCAACAGACCAACAGACCAGAACTACTGACCAATACCTGAGATTCTGTTTCATGACAAACTAGGGCATCATTGTCGTCTTCTTCATCATCTAACAACAGGCCACGTCGCCCTCGGTTCAGGATTACAAATATGTATTCTGTGAAATTTTATGGCTTAAATTTGATGATTATGATTATTAATGTTTGTTTTTGTTTTGTTATGTATGACGTATGAACTGAGAGCAAACACAGCCTAGCCTGTGCTACAATGCTTTCTATATGCATACACATTAGTATCAGTATGGTATCACTACTCTATGCTCATCAACCCTGCAGACAAATCACGTGACAACATTTGACCCGCCAAAATAAGACACAAGAAAGAAAACAACATACTTCAAAAATATATATTCAATCAATTAGCACATCACCAATTATTGATAAAGCATTTAGATCATGAGGGGTTCCAAAGAGACAAGAAATATTATTAGATTTTGTGGATTTTGTGCAAAGAACGTGTCGACTAAGGACTGGATCTACCCGGAGACATGCTTGATTTAACAGAAATTTACATTGGCCAAAATAACATGAACACCTGTACAATATAATGTAATGTAATCCAATAGCATAGCCCTACAATAAATATTACTTTTTGAATGCATTTGTGTAAATGATTCTGTGTTGGTTTGCATCAGATTGTGTTGGTAATGTAACTGTTTTTGATCGGCGTACTTCCATACATACGTTCATCCTGAATTGACAGAACATATTGTCTTGGACTATAATTGATCAGTCTGTGTCGGTCTATGTGCAACACCCTAGAACTGACTGACCCCTAGCTTAGTATGGAGTGCCAAGTGTGCCAAACCTGAGTTTAGTCCAGCAGTAGTCAGCAGGTCAGGTCTTTCCTAACATGGCTAAAGGTTTTGTGGCATGTTTGGACAAAATGTTGTTAAGATTGATCATTTCCTTCATAAAAAACACAAAAACAGTCCGAAGCACATCGATGATCCACGCTGACCACAGAATATACAATGCTATTCCTTTTAATTATTGACGCTGAGAATCAATATAAACTCGAAGAAACAAGAACTAACTAAAGCAGGTTTTGTATATTTTGTGAAATTGCTATAAATCTGTCTACGTGAAAATAGAATATGGATTACCTTGTGACAGCGCTTCAAAGAAAGCGCCGCCATCTGATGAAAAGCTCAATTGAATGTGGGTATAATAGCCATGTGTCAATGTGGACTGCGGGTTTTGCAAATTGTACAACACGATCGGTGACTTGTAAAGAGACGCTGTACGCCTGTTGGATACATTTAGACCTGATAAGTGGCACTAAAGGGCTGCTGGAGAATCCACAAAGTGTCTGACTTACTCTGCTTGCAGACATATAGAGGCCAGTCAGGTGTTTAGGACAGTAGGACACTCTTAGGCGTCTGCACGGTGGTGAGTGCTGACACATGGAGGGAAACAAAAGGCTCGGCAAGACAGCGACATACAAGTTTAGGACAGCAAAATGGAGCGTCGCTTCACCAGAAAAAGTCTCGTATTGCCAGAAAATGAGCCAAATGTGGTCATCGTCTTTTAAAAGATGTCGGTTCTCAAGCGTGTTGCTTTAGTATTATAATGGAGGGTTCATTGGCAAACATGTTCAATGGAAGTATCCTAGAATAACCTGCACTGACTGTGAGAATCAGCCAAATATCTACTATACTAACTATCAACTACACTCAGACATTTGGAACTGGACTAGTACAATTTGAATACCGTATTTGAGGTAGGAGTGAATTCTGTGTCGTCTTGTGGTAGATTTTATTTTCTTTCCATGCTGTCCCATATCACTCATATACCTTTATGTTTGACTGTGATAGGACAAACAATGATTATTCTTTAAAATGAATCGTCACATCTTGAAGCTACTATAGGTTATATATGTATATATATATATATATATATAAATAAAAAATGTATATAAAAAATAGTTTGACCATTCGTCAAGTGGTATACCGCCTGAACTCTCACCACATCTTAACTATGGTTTATTATCACCACGATCCTTCCATAACCTTAAACGTACTGTACTTGCCAGGTATTGTTAAAACGTTTCGCATAAGACGTGAAAAACAAACGCTGTGATTGAACATAATACGAACATAAAGCCCAAAGTTCGGGGCCTTCATCTAGAATCTGATCCTACCAATGTTAACTGAAGAAACACGAGTCATGGAAGTTGTTGAGGAAAACGTTCATGGGCCCTCGGGTCTTCACTTGACATTTGAAGTGAACGTGCTGAAGTATCTCGGGTCATGATTATCACACCCAGAAATGTCTCCACACAATAATTAACTCCGATGAACCTGAGCCAAAATTGAGGAAATTTCATGTTTCACATCACTGAAAGCTCTTTTAACAAGTGCTACGTCTTTGTCCCTGTTTGCCTCCACTTGGACACGGGAGCAGTGACATTCTCCCAGATGCTGCAGGCTTTCTTTTGACTCCAGACAGGATTCGTCACACTGGCCCTTGATTGCAGCTGACCCTGCTGTTGAGCTCTCTCTACACTCGAGAGCCTCCCTGCGTGTCAGCAGACAATCATCCCTATTTACCAACTTCCTCCCACCCGCCGGAGGACATTTTGAAAAGTTCGATCGAGCACCTTTTAAATTAGCACTAATTTATGATTCATGGAGTGAAGGTGTGCGAGACGGATGAGCACAGTTTTCAATAAGAGGAGTCCATTTTTTTTTGTACGGCTTGTCTTCATTCCAGAATTGTGCACACATGAACATTAAACATGAATTTAAAGAACATTTTTATAAATGAGATCCCAGGTGTGTGCAAAAGGCAAAAGGTTTAACTCAGTAAATGTTCACTCTAAAAGGAACACATTCACTTTCTTGCCAGAAGTCAGATGAGAAGATCTGTGGCAGACTCTCAACTGATCGCTGCTACCCACAAAGCAAGGGTCATGCAGGCCACGTTTCTGTAGCTAGCCTAGCTAGCCTAGCTAGCTTGTTTACTTGCACTGTAGAAGGTGACGCTTAACATAACACTGAAGAAGCACATGACACAACTATCCTTGCAAAACTAGTAAGAGTCGGTCCAGAAAAGGGAAAAACAAAGTAAAGCTGCTGCTTTTCATTATTCTTTTACCACTTTTACCTCAATGACATATTGAGATTTCAATGGCCCCTCCCCCACTTACTACCCCCCAACTTCTGGCCCCCCTTGCTCGGACCATGTCCATCTTTAGAGTGAACTTTCATGTAGATCTCAACTACACACCAGCACAGTTTCATGACTTTATCTTGCATGGTTGCGACGCTATCACAGTAACAAAATCTGTCCACAGACAGACGGACTTAAACTTTCGGCATTACAGTTGTATTACGACGGAGCAAAGTTGCAAACGCAAGTGGGTGGAAATTGGGGACCCGCCCAATGAACAATGAACAGTTTGCAGTAGGCATGCTAGCAGATTAGCATGTAAACCGTTACATTGTAGGTCGTAGCAGTCTGTTGAAAGTCATCACTCTCATGTAAGCAGCAGGTGGTTAGCATAGCATAAAAACTGGTAGCAAGGGAAAATGGTTAGCTACTAGTTGCAGCAAGCAACTCTCCATAAAACTTTACTTTTAGGAATGGATTAAAAAAATCTAGATACGTGTTGATTTGTGAGCTTTACATTTTTTATATTGTTATATTATAATATATTATTTGTTAGCTTTTGACACGGCTTGCCGTTTCCCCCGGTTTCCAGACTTTATGCTAAGATAAGCTAATTGCCCCCTCTCTCCAGCATCATACTTAACACACAGGCACACGGGAGTGGTATCAATCTTCTTATCTAACTGTAATAAGCATGTACCAACATGTCAAACAATGTCATGGAAGAGATGCAGTTATTTCTGGCTCAACAAACCAACAATAAACAGATAAAAGAAAACGGTCCCTGAATCAACCACAGTTGTTCCTTAAAGAACGACATTCCATTCAATCAAAGAAACAAACTGGTATCAATGCATACTGAACGGTTTAGTAAAGTGCACTGTATAGGTCTCGGTTCCACTGATTAGCATCACGCTACGTCTCCTTGTGTGCAGTTTAACTGCTGATGAGAGCTTTTTGAGATATAGTAACGAGCCACAGGTGAAGGAGTACAAAAGACAACAGCCTGTACAAACAGTAAAAATACAACTTTGAGCTTGACGGTTACACCCAAACCTGACATGACTATCGTCAGCTTGATTCTTTTTCTTTTTTTCTGCAGTTTGGTTTTAGAAACATTGTCGAAAATATATTTAACTTTTCGTAGCAATTTCACACTTTTGTAAGAATTAGATTCACGAAAGGTTATAACTCCAGATGTGACTCGACTTTGGTTGGAAACCTTTTCAAATCTCAGTCGTATTATAAGAACAACGCTGTAGGAAGTCAGTCAGCAACATGAGTGTTGATTTTTCACATAATACTGAAAATAAAGTCAAGAAGCTCACACGCCACCTGTATGTTGTAACCACTGTAAAGACAACACAACTCCACAGATTAAGCACAACCTTGTGGGGAAGATGTGTTTCCGAAGAAGTGGGGGTGGGGGGAGCTGTGGGAGCCATGTCACAGGGGGATCCAGCGTGGGTGTAAAAACAAGCAGCGAGACTCAGGACCCACCGGGAAACAAAGGTGTCATAGCGGGTGACAGGCAGTGTGTGATTGGGCGAGTGTAGGGAAGGTAAGAGGGTCCCGCAGTCTAAAGTGTCTGTCTCTACTCGATGTGAGCTTCTCTGGCTAATGTATTGTCCTTTAACGAGCCAGAGATGGTGTAGAACCTGCAGGGACATAGAAACAAGAGGAAACAAGAACGTCAGTAAGACAAAAAGCCATGCAAATTGTGTCGACATCCTGTCTTTTGTAGGCTGCCGATGCCTCAGAATAACATTCCAAACGTGGGCAAAGACAAACTTTGGCGAGGGAAAAGTGATATGAAGATTTCCTGAGGGGTCCATTGACCTCTCACCTCAAGATATGTGAGTGAAAATGGGTTATATGAGTACCTGCGAGTCTCCCCTTTACAGACCTGCCCACTCTATGATAATCGTATGCAGTTTTAGGCAAAAACTATGCCGTTTTTTGCATGCAGTAGAAATGTGTTATTTTCACCCAAACATTCTTGGAATTGCATAAATTGGGTTTGGATTGGAAAGCTTAGACTCTGGTGGATCCAATGAGCCCAATTGTATTCCTGTGTGGTCATGTTATTCCCCATAATAGCCATTTAATTGTAGTAAGACCAGTTTTTAAACTTGACCTCACTGTATAAACTGCTGTGACCTCTAGGATAATCCCAGCCTCATGAAACTGTACAACCACAATCTAGAGACCTAGGGCCTCCAGAGGATGTATGGCTTGACTAGGTAAATTGACAATAAGGGGGTTTCCTCAACAGAGGTGCTCGCCGTCCAATTGGCTGCGATGCACACTTGAATGAATATGTCTGGTAGTCAGCTGCTAGCCACACAACTAGTGAGTGAGCCGGTGACTACCAACAGTGTCACAGGAATAAAGACTGTACAGTAAAACACACTATTTACCTTGACTTTCTAAAATGCCTGCGTTTCTTCAGGCCCTTAACACAGGAGGATTTTGTGCAGGAATTTTTCAGGTCCAGCACCTGGTAGATGATGGGGTTGTACATGGCCGAGGATTTGGCCAGCAGCGTGGGAATGACAGACACGGGGATGGGCACAGAGTCTGGATCACCAAACGCCGACACCACTGACACCACTGCATAAGGGATCCAGGCTATCAAGAAGCCTGCACAGATCAGCATTGCCACCTGTGAGGGGACACAAAGCAATCATCAGATCACTTATTTGTACTTAGCACAATTCCTCTATGAGTATGCAAAAATGTCTTCTTTTCTCTTTGTCCAGCTCTTTTTCTTTACCAGCACCTTCCCTCCAACCTCTCACCCACCTTTGTGAGTTTCATCTCGAGGTTGTGGGTGTTTCTGATGCGGGCGTCAAAGTTTGAAATCTCCTTTGCAGACGCCTTGACCTTGAAGATAATCATGACATAGGAGAAGACGATGATGCCCGCGGGGAGGACGAGACAGAAGAACAGGATGGCCATGACGAAGCACTGGCCGGACACGGAGGCCTGTGCCAGCCACCAGTCCAACGTGCAGGAGGTCCCGAAGGGCTCCGGGGCGTAGTTTCCCCAGCCGACCAGGGGCATGGTGGCCCAGAAAGCTGCATACACCCACACAAAGGCCAGGCACAGAAAGGCGTGGTGGCGTTTCAGCCACGTGCCTAAGAGTGAAGAAAAAGACGAGGGACAAGTGGTGAGAGAGATGTTAGAAACTTAATTGGCAAACTCAAATTACATCTGTTAAAAACAGCGTTTGCTCAGCTTCAATTAGGCTGGTTGACAAAGTGCAAACCATTTCTGACGTTTTTGAAAAACCCTTTAAAGGAAAGTGACCCTGAAGTGGTTTAAGTTGTGTGTGCCTGCTTTCTGTTGCTTTCTTGAGTGCAGCTGCATGAGAGTTTTGTCTCCCTGAACTATAAACTATTTCAGCAAACTCAAACTGAGTTAATCTATTTTAAGTGATTGTAATTAGCAAAATATGATTTCAATACCAATGGTCACACAATGTGGGACGCACGAAAAATAAGCACAAGACCTGGATAAAGGCTCTCAGCAGGTGTTGACACAACAAGCACGGAAAGTAAGGTCTGCTGGTAATCAATGCTCATGTTACTATTATACAATATCTAAGAATTAATATTCCAGTCGTGGGTTTGGGTCAACGTTTAAATCAAAAAGGGTGGGTGTACAAATGTTTAGGCGACCCTGTAATAAGAGATCCCGACGTACCGTATCTGTGATGGCAGATCTTGAGGTACCGGTCCAGACTGACCACGGTCATAGTGATGAGGCTCCCACAACCGAAGAAGAAGCCCGCCCAGCCGTAGTAACGACAACCCTCCCAGCCGAACAACCAGCGGTGGGCGAAACTAGATACAACGAAGAAGGGCTTTCCTGTCACTGAAGGGGGGGGGGGGGGATAAAAGAACGCCATGCATGAAACAGGAATGGGAAGGTTAGAAAAGAGGATGGGAGTTGGTGGAAATGGGGTTGGAGAAAGAGTGGAAGGGAAAGACAGAGAAAGGAGAAAAACAGAATTAGATGATAAGATTAAATGATTATTCACTACCACTCACCAGCTACACAACCGGTTCCACAACACAGATCAAGACTGTTACTTAAGAATGGATGAGATGTTAAGGTTTGTATTATTCTGTCTTAAATGGAACTATGCCTAGCCCTTACAGAACTACAAAAATGAATTTAAGCCAGATGCAAAATTGTGTCTTTACAAATTAAGTAATCCACCTTGCCTATTTTTTTCAATCGTTGGAGACAAAGTCAGACAACGTAAATAAATAAAAATTTACCAACCATTCCAATTTTTGATCCGAGATTGATCGAGCCATTTCGTAAATCATGGATACTCAAGTCTTCATAGCAGTCCTCCCATATCACCAACAAGCACAATCGTTTTCTGAATCTGCCAACCTCAATGACCAACGGTGACAAAAAAGTCAAACTGAGGTCTGTGTTGGAGTGCAGTTGACAAAAGCCCCTTTCTCTCTGTCCCAGTGTATTCAAAGGTTAAAAGCAGGAATACATTACATTACATTAGTCATTTAGCAGACGCTTTTATCCAAAGCGACTTACAATAAGTGTATTCAACATATGTATTCAAGAGAACTACTAGTCACCAGAAGTCATATGTACATCTCCTTTTTTACACAAGAATTTAAGAGCATAAACCAGAGCAAAGGTACAGTGTAGAAACAAACAAATGCAATAAGTGCAACAAACTAATACGAATACAATAAGTGCTGAGTGGAAGGCTCAGGGTAGTACTTCTTGAAGAGGTGAGTTTTCAGCCTGATGAAAGATGGGCAGCGACTCTGCTGTCCTGACGTCAGTGGGGAGTTCATTCCACCACTGTGGGGCCAGGACAGAGAACAGACGTGACCGGGTCGATCGGCCGCAGGGACCTCTGAGCGAGGCAGCAGAGCGAAGTGGTCGGGCGGGGGTGTAGGGCTTGACCGTGGCCTGGAGATAGGAAGGAGCTGTTCCTTTCACTGCCCTGTAGGCTAGCACCAGAGTCTTAAACTGGATGTGAGCTCTTACAGGGAGCCAGTGTAGAGAACGGAGAAGGGAAGTTGTGTGGGAGAACTTGGGGCGATTGAACACCAGGCGAGCTGCAGCTTTCTGGACGAGCTCCAGAGGTCTGATGGCCGACGCCAGGGCTCCAGCAAGTAGTGAGTTGCAGTAGTCCAGACGGGAGATGACAAGAGCCTGGATTAGCACCTGCGCCATCTCATCAGTGAGGAAGGGGCGAATCCTCCTGATGTTGTAGAGCAGGAATCTACAGGAGCATGTAGCCGATGCAATGTTTGCTGTGAATGACAGTTGGTCATCCAGGGTCACGCCCAGGTTCCTCGCAGTCCGAGTTGGCATCACCACGGTATCGCCAATGGTGATGGACAGGTCTCGGTGCAAGCAACCCTTCCCCAGGAGGACCAATAGCTCGGTTTTGTCCAGGTTGAGCTTGAGGTGGTGAAGTCATCCACTTCGAGATGTCAGCCAAGCATGCAGCGATAAATCATAAGTGCATCTCCTTTTTCTAAACAAGCATCTAAGAGCATAACCCAGAGCCAAAGTACAGTGCAGAAACAAACAAAAACAAGAAGTGCAACAAACTAATACGGATACAATAAGTGCTACAAAGTAATGAGTACAAAAAGTGCGATACATGTGACAGCTCTTGGTACAACATCCCCAACACAAGGCAATACTAGTGATTCTTGTAGTAAAGCTTCCACGGACGGTTACAGTCCTGTCTTAAGGTGTGAATGCTGTGGTATTTTCATGGGACTTTACCTTGGGAATACCCTTCCGACACAACAAAGATTTATGTGTTCAGCCCAAGGCTCCAGTGTCCTCCTTACTGCAAGCGAACCCAAGTGACTCCCTGATTGTTGTGGTGTGTATCAGATGCGGACCCTCTTCCTAGAAAGCTGGACATGCCGAGGGCCATGTGGCATGCTGAGCCCAAGCGGCATAAAACCTCTCAAGGCAAGTTTGCATAATCATGAGCCAATGATATGATGAGCCAAATGTATTCTTGGAATCGCGGAATACCCAGCGGGGCATGTACACACGGTCGCTCACATGTTCGGAGGCCAATTGATATTTACGGATTCTGAGTAATGGCAATAACAGCATAGAAACTCTCAGCTCTACAAATCAGGCGATTGTAATGGCGATTACCATTGTTATTTGTCTTCCAGCTCATGTGGGAAGGACCACTGTGTAAATGGAGATTATGTACAGAGTTGAAATTTGGCATCCGGCCCCCTCACTCCCAAAAAGCATGCACAGTTTGTTTGGGGAGTGACTAACTTGGGGTAAGCTTCCTCCATACTTTACTTATGGATCCTAGTGCTCCATTTTCTCGGAGTCTTCTTTTACATGTATTCAATACCACAGCCTGGTACATTATGGGGAAAAAAGCATCTAGACTAGTTGTCTGCGAACGGTGTAATTAGATTGAATTAAGGAGAAAAACATCCAAAATTCTTATACATACACTCTGCCACGTGAGATGGATTTGTTAGAGGAATGGTTCCTTCTTTTGTAATCTCTTTAAACAGACTCTGCGTTTAGTTTGTAGTCTGAGTAGTGTTGACCAATCACGTTGGAACAGGCTTTGGTTGAAAGCAGGTAAACAGTCCATGTGCAGAGCCAAAGAGTTCGGTTTTTATTGGTTTAAAATTAGCTTGTAAACTCGCTACTTGTGGAACAATCCAGTTGTATGCATCGTCTCTTAACTCCAACTTCAGTGTTGCATCTCAAGATGCTAATTAGGATGTAAACAACACCAGATATCGACATAGATTCCTGGGCACTGCTGGGTTTTTTTGCAAACATTGTTGAAACAGGGAAAAATTTGGCTCGATTTATGGCTTGCTGGTGACAAAAGGGGAAAGGTCACTTGTCTCCAAACCAGATGAGGATCCATCTTCTAGGGGTCATCAGTTTGAAATCATAATTGACATAAGTGTTCAGTGAGAACATTTACCTGGTGGTGGTGCTTAAGAGCAGTCACCACAACACAATATGAATATTCATACTAGATGTCATGGTGATCTGGCCAGTAGATGTCAGGACAACTTGCTCGCGGACCAAAGTGGTACACGGACACACAGCTAAATCAATCAGTTGAATGAATGTATCTTTAGGTTCCGCGGAAACTAATTTCAATAATGGAGATTGTTCATAAAGGTAATGTATTTGACTCTTGATCCGGCTGTCTGTTCAGGATTTGTTCTGTGCACTTCCGGATGAGATCAATAACTATCAATATAACTTAACTTATTCTTATCAGCGTTTTGGTCTTGAAAAAGGCTGCAAAATGTATTTGAGATACAATTGCCAGTTTGAGACGCTTTAATATAATTTAGTATATTATAATTTTCAGGATGATCAGGAGGAGCCCTCCATGTCCTTGTAAGCTCTACTAAAAGGCTTACAGAGAGAACAGGTCAACCAGGAGAGGACTAGTGAGGATTAAAGCACTGAGGATGACATGAAGTGTCATGCAAGGTAAAACAAACATTTGAGTTGAATAACATCTAAAAAAAATGTTCTTTACTCATTTTTAAAATCCTAAGATAATTCATTTTATATATTAATGCTGCAGACGGCAGCAATGTTATCTCTCGTCAACGTCAATATACGTACAGTAAAAGTGCTTGTTTTTACCACGTGTCTGGCAACATTATGGAAAGAACCCTAAAGAGAAATAAAACCAATTTAACAAATTGTTGACCGAAATTCACCAATTGTCCCCATTAGTCACTTAAACACAAAAATATGGGAAACTAGGGTCCAGGTTGAAAAATACAGACGTTACAGATCCTTGGCTGCTACAAGTCCTGTGCCGAAGTGTCCCTGAGCAAGACACTGAACCCCTAACTGCTCTCAGCCCACTGCTCCCAATGAGCTACGGATGGGTTCAATGCAGCAGTTACATTTCATGTATGTGTATATGACGACTCTAATACAATTTTGGGTTTTTTAAAATTTCGTTACCTTTTAAAAAACTGTAGTTGAAGTAGTTTGAGGAAAAAAGGCTGCCATTGCGCTGCAGCAATGAGAGCAAATGGTGGTGGTTTCACAAAGGGCAATGTGTTAATAATTCTAAGAAAACATGAATGGAACACCATGGGCAAGGTTCTGGGTGCTATTCATGGAAATGGTTTCCATATGCTATGAAAACCTAAATGGGACCTAGAAGCTGAGAGATGAAATGTGAAAGAATTCATGATCAGGGACATTTTGCTCAGTTACTGCAAAGCTTTCCTGCAGGACTCAGACTCCAGCGTCTGCTGGTCCAAAGAGACTGTGTCAGCAGAACATCTCATCATCTCGCTGAAAAGATCAGCCTTTAGAATACCAAGCACTCCATATGCAGACATCAAAGGAACAAGGGTTACTTATGCAAATGTACAGTACATATTTGAGCAGTAACTCAGTCTGTGGAGACTTCATGGAGCGTGGACCGGTAGCTGGAGAGGTGCAAGTTTAACTCCACTGCCGGGAAGCCCTTGAGCAACACACCGGTCTCCCAAACTGCTCCACGGGCGCTCTAACGTGACTGTCCACTGCTCCCAATACCAGGATGGGTCAAAGGTGAGGGCTAAGTTCCCCTTTGTGCTGTGTCTCACAATAAAAGTAGATATAAATAAATACACCCTCTTTGATATGAGAGCCTTGTTGTTACAGAAAAGACACTACAAAGATGTATAGTCATGTGATGTCAAGACATGAAGGTCGTGTGACATCACATAAGTCTTATCCTCCGACGATTCTGAATCAATTCACAAACGTTTGTCGTTAATAACGTTATCAAGCAGAGGACTGTGAAAAATGCCCATATGAATGCAGTTGAAGCTGCATACGCCCACACACATTTCTCTGTCTCTTCCTGTTCTGTTAGAATGTTTTCATTGCATTTCAGTGGTGGAAGGGCCTGAAAACAGTGACGCCCTCTCAATTCATTCAATAGAGAAATGGTCTTGAATAGATTCCGAATCCAACCATGACTACAAAAATCCAAATGTAATTGTGAAAGATTCCCATGACAGCTTACAAGCGATGAGGTTTTACACACATGAATGCGGATGTCCATGTTCCCATCTTTGATCATGCGTCTGTCTCTGAAAGACACAATGTCAATGGAGATCTGTGCACATATTGATGACCATCACAGTCGCCAGTATCCAAAGGGATATCACCGGAGTCTGTGTGAGTAGACACGGTTGAAATGAAAGAGTAGCCATTAAGATACAACATCGATCAAATGCCACCATACAGATGATATACTGGGCATGTCATTATTGGCAGCAGCACACACATCTGCATAGCAGATCATGCATCAGTGCTTCTTGCAGATAGCAGCTGCAGTGACGCATTAGTTAGTGTATTCGGGGTGGGCGATATGACCGTATTATATCACGGTATTACAGAAGTTCCGTTGGTCCTTGAACACATCATGTGTGACAAACACCTCCGTCAGGAAAAGTAACCCAAAGTGTGATGTCGCATCAAAACAGGAAACTCTGAGCTCCTCAGTGCAACTGGGAAGCCATGAGTGAGAAGAAGTCTGTCTGAACTGCAGGCTGCTGAACACAGAGCAGGACGCAGAGGACAGGAGAGACCGCGGTCCGGATCCGGACCCAGACGCCGTTGTATCCGGACCCTGGATCTAAAACCGATAGATAAAGAATTATTAACTTTTAACGGAGCGCCTCTATTTTAACCGGCGCAGCTTTTCTAGCCTTTACTCGTTCAGCGGTGCAGGAAACACACCGACCAATCACATGCGTTGTTTAATCACTTCAGGTCATGCTGCTGAGCCAATCACATATGTCTATTCCGAGTTTCCCTACGCGAGTGAGATTTACACACACGAGGGAGAGACGAGGAAAGAGAACGAAGAGGAGGAATATTACGTGAGAGAAGTTATTTCACATGACGTTCTCCAAAAAGAGAAAAGTGGTCAGAGAGACCAGAACCTTTAACCAAGAATGCTCTGGCTGATTCAGGTCATCGTGACAAGATGTTCCGACCTTTGAAGCCAGCACACAGCTGGTGTGGTGACCCACTTTGGAATGAAACTCTTTACTTATTCTCAACACTTATTTCGAGCCAAGCACTGCTGCGTGTGTGGCCACGGGGCAAACACACGGGCTGTAACCGGACTACGCTTCCCCAACACAAACGGTCTTTGTTGGCTTGACTGTGTTCTGCATAGAGTGGGTCACACCCGGGTCAACATCCCACACCGGTGCACGCCAACGGCAGACTCCATACGGACCAGATATTCAACGGTAGGTCAGAGATCATCGAATGGACTGATGGTTTAAAGACATTGTTGAAGGATCGTAGAAAATATGAAAGCATAAAAGTATAACCATCACAAACATATATTTTGTTCACTTTTTATAACCATCACAACATATAGCTTGTTTGTCTTTATAACCATCACAACATATAGCTTGTTTGTCTTTATAACCATCATAACATATAGCTTGTTTGTCTTTATAACCATCACAACATATAGCTTGTTTGTCTTTATAACCATCACAACATATAGCTTGTTTGTCTTCATAACCATCACAACATATAGCTTGTTTGTCTTTATAACCATCACAACATATAGCTTGTTTGTCTTTATAACCATCACAACATATAGCCTGTTTGTCTTTATAACCATCACAACATATAGCTTGTTTGTCTTTATAACCATCATAACATATAGCTTGTTTGTCTTTATAACCATCATAACATATAGCCTGTTTGTCTTTATAACCATCACAACATATAGCTTGTTTGTCTTTATAACCATCACAACATATAGCTTGTTTGTCTTTATAACCATCACAACATATAGCTTGTTTGTCTTTATAACCATCATAACATATAGCCTGTTTGTCTTTATAACCATCACAACATATAGCCATCATAACCATCGTAAAATATAAACTGTTTTATCTCATGATAAGTGTGATTCAACATAGAATGTTTTATTTCATGATAGAGGTGATAGAAACATATGAACTGCGTAGACGCTTTATGTAACATGGTCACTTTAGCCTTGAATAGTGCTTTGGTTCTACCAGGACCAACCAGTTACAACCAGTTCCATTCTGTTGTTAACTCTGGTACAAGATGCTTCCTGTATGTGTGACACATGTGATTAAGGAAGGTACTAGAATCAGAGTAGTATAAAACAAACAGAAGGGCTCCCTTCTTTTGGATCTTTTTTACCCATCTTTAGAGACGGGACAGACTTCTTTCTTAAAAAGTAGACACCCGGTTTAAAGGGAGAGACTTCCTTTAATAGACCCTTAGGGGTCTTGCCCCCTGAGCGGGAGTAGAACACCCTTCTGCTGTCCCATTCAGAGATAGGAGAGAAGACAGCATGAGAAAAAATGGAAAACACACTGTTCTGCCCCCACATTTCTGTGTTGTAGAATGTAATTGCATTTTCATGCTCGTAGTTATCCCTCCTCTCTTGCCGTAGTTAGTGGCTTGTTGTTTTTGGATTCTAATGAGAAGACACACTGCACATGCTGCACTAACGTTTCACTTCTTCTGTTTGGTAGCCTTGAGAGACCTTAGTCTGTAAGTATTTGTTTATGAAGCATGAAAAGATATATTCTATTATATTCTATTTGCCTTTTTAGTGTAGCATTCGTGTTGTATTAAATGCTAATCGCGGTTAGCATTTCTCCATTGGCGGTAATGTTAAAATTAGCTTAGAAGCTAGCTAGTCGGACATGTTACATGATGGCTATATGCTGGATTGTTGTTTTGTACTAATGTATGTGTATATGGACAGTTTGTAAGGCCATTTTTCATATTGTGTTTCCACAGTTTTACAAATAAGAAAGATTCTAACTAAAGTCCTGAAACTCTTCTACGGATGCCTGGGTCTTTATTTCACGGATCTACTGTTAGCTATCTGCTAAGCTTTCCTGCACAAAGCAAGAGCAGAATAGTAAAAAGACTAAATACTCAGTCTGCCATCAAACGAAAAGTGATTCAATAACACTGCAGATCATAAATACAGCTCAGCATAGTTTAACAAGCTATTATGGAGGAACATAAAGAAGAAAATACTCTGCTAGAAACATCAGATGGACAGTCTCAATACTCCTGCCATTCCAGACGCTCAACCCAATCTAGCCGTGCCTCAACACACAGTTCTACGGTCACCAAAGCAAGAGCTAAAGCAGAAGCTGCCAAGGTCAAGGCTTCATATGCTCAAAGAGAAGCAGACATGTTAATCAAGCAGGCACGGATAGAGGCAGAAGAATTAAAGAGCAAAGCAGGAATTGAAGCGGAACAGCAAAGGAGGAAAACTGAACTGGAAACGGAACAGCAAAGGAGGAAAACTGAACTGGAAGCGGAACAGCAGCGAAGGGCAGCTGAGTTACAGGCGAACCTCCATGTACTGAAAATTCAGGGCGCTGCTGAAGCAGCCATCGCAGAAGCTGAAATCCTTGAAGCAGCTTTTGAGGAAGAAGGTGGAGGACCATCAATGCAAAATGTGACAAAATTAGCTCCGTATCCATCACCTCAGCGTACCAGCGAATATGTGCAACAACATTCTTGGGACTACGGTCAGCAACAGCACCAACTCACAATACGAGAACCCATCTCTTCATCAATGCGCCAGCCAAACATGGACAACGATGATGTAGATAATCCTGGTACCCACATTGGTAGTCTGGGAAAAGTTAACGACCACACATTCCAAGAATTACCAGCACAACACCAGAGCATGAGCACAGCCAACCTTCAGCAAAGCCATGTGAGCCCTTTGAAGTTCCTCCAAGAAGAACGCCGCCCCCTTCAGACTCACTCTACACCGACTGAAGGTACACATCACTTCATGCCCTCCAGGGCAACTCCACGTGTTCAGTCAGACACAGCGGACTTAGCCAAATACCTAATTCGCAAAGAAATAGTGACCTCTGGACTCCAAACATTTGACGATAGACCAGAGAACTACTGGGCATGGAAAGCCTCTTTTGTCAACTCCATCAGTGACCTGAACCTCAGCCCCAGGGAGGAGCTGGACATCCTGACGAAATGGCTTGGACCACAGTCCTCGGAGCAGGCCAAACGCATCCGTGCAGTCAACATCCATAATGCTAGCTCAGGGCTCCAAATGGTTTGGCAGAGATTGGAGGAATGCTACGGTTCAGCTGAAATGATAGAAAACGCTCTGTTAAAGAAGTTAGAGGAGTTTCCTAAGATCTCAAACAAGGATAATGAGAAACTGAGGGAGCTAGGGGACCTGTTGCTCGAACTGGAGGCAGCTAGAAAAGATGGGTTCTTACCTGGACTCTCTTACCTCAACACATCCCGTGGAGTCAACCCCATCGCACTGAAGCTCCCCTATAACCTTATGGAGAAATGGATCTCGGTTGGCTCTAAATACAAAAATGACTATCGGATTCAATATCCTCCCTTTTGCATCTTTGTAAAGTTCATCTGCGACCAGGCTAAGACACGAAATGATCCCAGTTTTGCCGAACTTACCATGGGTGGTTCCATCAGGACAGAGAACCCTCTGAAAAACATCAAAACGTCTGTGTTCAGCAGGAAGACTGAGGTTTCCTTGGATGGTGAAGTCAAGCAAAACAACATGGAGAGACAGCTGGAGGATCCAGACAGACTGTGTCCATTACATAATAAGCCCCATCCTCTAATAAAATGCCGTGAGTTCCGCAGCAAGACTTTAGAGGACAGAAAAGCTTACCTGAGAGAGAAACGTATCTGTTTCAAGTGTTGCGCCTCAACAAGTCACCTCGCCAAGGACTGTGACAAATCTGTGCAGTGCAAAGAGTGCAATAGCAACAGACACCCTTCTGCGCTTCACCCTGGGCCAGCGTTATGGAAACCAGTGAACTCTGCTATTAAGGAAGATCAAGGCGGGGAGCAACAGGAAGATGAAACTCCAGAGGTTATGTCAAAGTGCACAGAAGTCTGTGGAGACTCAGTTGGCTCACGTTCATGCTCCAAAATATGCTTGGTCAAGGTCTACCCTGCAGGTCAAAGAGAGAAAGCGGTTAAAGCATACGCTGTCCTCGATGAACAGAGTAATAGGTCCTTGGCAAAGACAGAGCTACTCGACCTTTTTGGCATTGGAGCGGGTGCCGCTCCATACATCCTTAAAACATGCTCAGGGGTCATGGAAACATCAGGGCGGCGCGCCAGTAAACTCATAGTTGAGTCAATTGATGGCAACGTACAGATCCCTCTCCCCACACTCATAGAGTGTGACATGATGCCTAACGACCGTTCAGAGATCCCCTCACCAGAGATAGCACATCTTTATCCCCACCTCCAGCCAGTGGCGGATAAAATCCCAGTCATTGATCCTGAGGCAGCCATTCTCCTTCTCCTTGGCAGAGACATACTACGTGTACACAAGGTGCGTAAACAGTACAATGGACCCAACAACGCACCATATGCTCAACAACTTGACCTTGGCTGGGTTATTGTTGGAGAAATATGTCTCAGAGGAGCACACAAGCCAAGCAGCATCAATGTCTACAAGACCAATATCCTAACTAATGGACGTACGTCTTTCCTTAGTCCATGTGCTAGTGTCATCCATGTCAAAGAGAAAGTTAACAAGAGGACATCAAGTCAGAGTAGTCAAACCTTTGAAGACACAGAGCTCTTGGAGGACGATGATCTTAGAAGCAAAGTTTTTGGCAGGTCAAAAGATGATGAGAAAATGGCGTTATCTATTGAAGATGAAGCCTTCCTTGAAATCATGGACAAAAATGTCTACATGAACGACGCAAACAGCTGGGTGGCTCCCTTACCATTCCGTTACCCAAGGCCTCGTCTCCTGAATAATAGGGATCAAGCAGAGAAACGTCTGTCTTTTCTGAGTCGCACACTGGAAAGAAAGCCAGGAGTGAAAAAACAATACTTTGACTTCATGCAAAAGATCTTTGAGTCAGGCCAGGCAGAGTTAGCTCCGCCATTGGAGAAGAATCAAGAGTGCTGGTACCTACCTGCATTTGGTGTCTACCACCCTCAGAAGCCAGATCAAATACGTGTGGTGTTTGAATCCAGTGCCAAGCACGAAGGCATCTCTCTCAACGACATCCCTTTGAAGGAGAACAGTCATCTCTCACATGAAGTACTGGCGACACTAATGGCTGAAGTCATGGCAATCATGAATGCAAGACCCTTAGTTCCAGTGTCCTCCGATCCTGAGATGACAGCAGTTTTCACACCTGCAATGCTGCTCACTCAGAAGACTGACACAGTGTCTGCTCCGTCAGGGAAGATGGATCTCAAGGATCTCTATAACAAGCAGTGGAGGCAAGTCCAAAGCCTTGCTGAAACCTTCTGGAGACGCTGGAAGCAAGAATACTTGGCGACCCTCCAGCCTCGCAAGAAGTGGCAATCTGAAAGACCAAACTTGCAAGTTGGAGATGTGGTACTCCTCAAAGACACTCAAGTTAAGAGAAACGAGTGGCCCACAGGAGTTATTGCTGAGACTATTCCAAGCCGTGATGGCAGAGTTCGGAAAGTCAATGTCAGGATCATCAGAGACGGTACCCCTAAGGTGTATTCAAGACCTGTTACAGAAGTTGTACTGCTCCTCAGTGAGGGGACATAGTGGTATTATAAAATACCAGGCGGGGAGTGTTCTGCCCCCACATTTCTGTGTTGTAGAATGTAATTGCATTTTCATGCTCGTAGTTATCCCTCCTCTCTTGCCGTAGTTAGTGGCTTGTTGTTTTTGGATTCTAATGAGAAGACACACTGCACATGCTGCACTAACGTTTCACTTCTTCTGTTTGGTAGCCTTGAGAGACCTTAGTCTGTAAGTATTTGTTTATGAAGCATGAAAAGATATATTCTATTATATTCTATTTGCCTTTTTAGTGTAGCATTCGTGTTGTATTAAATGCTAATCGCGGTTAGCATTTCTCCATTGGCGGTAATGTTAAAATTAGCTTAGAAGCTAGCTAGTCGGACATGTTACATGATGGCTATATGCTGGATTGTTGTTTTGTACTAATGTATGTGTATATGGACAGTTTGTAAGGCCATTTTTCATATTGTGTTTCCACAGTTTTACAAATAAGAAAGATTCTAACTAAAGTCCTGAAACTCTTCTACGGATGCCTGGGTCTTTATTTCACGGATCTACTGTTAGCTATCTGCTAAGCTTTCCTGCACAAAGCAAGAGCAGAATACACACAGTGAGAGCTGAGTGAGACCCTGAAAACAAGCAGGGATTGTCAGCATTAGTTTGAACAGAACTGAGAGTGTTTCATTGAATGTAAATTGTTTTATGTGATTGCTTTGAAAAACCTTTAATAAAACTACAGCCTTACCTTTGTAAGTGACTGGACCCAAACTAGAGACTCTGGTTCTTTAGAACAGTTTGACCCTCTTCCCCGTCCGCTACCCGTGTGATACTGAGGTGACGACCCACTCTACCAGAGGAGCTTAAAGGTGAGTACCCTGGGTGAAGACTGGGCAGTGTTTGTCATATAAGGTGAGACCTTTCATAATAGGCAATAGTAAAGTATAGACGATCTACATAACTATTCATACTGGGTGTTAGGGTTACATCCTACTGAGAGCGCCTAGGGCGTAGCCGTACAAGACTCTGAGGAAGACAATTCATTCAGAAAATCCTAACGATTGAGCTACGGGGTGAGATAAAAGACCTCTGGTATTGTTCTGATACCCCCGTGAGGAGACGAACTCACCCGGGAAGAACAACCCTACGGAGTAACCACCGTGTTAGGTGTGCACGCCTGTCCCGCTTTCCCCGGGGCGGGATCCGTTCACGCTACAACATTTACAGAAGAAGTGCTCTCGAGGTCATAACGTGGATTTATAGGCAGCTTGCACCTTTCGTTGTTCTGCTGTGTCCCAATTCCACAAAAAAGAAAAGCTCGTCTTTGTCATGTTTTTATTTTTATTTGACAGGAAACAAGTGAATGCAGAAACTCACTTGACCTTGATGGACCTTGAATCATCCTTAAATCATGGTTTCTGCAGCTGCGCTCGCATTGTGTTGGAAAAATCCCCAAAAACTAAATGTTTCGTTAGTTGACCTCCGCTTGTCGTTAAACTCAATGGAACTCATTTATTCTCGAAGACTAAATGGGCTCGAAACAAGCTACGGCAAACATTGAATATAAGTTCACCGATGTTAGCGTCAGCTGTTGTGGCCTCTCCAGTAACTGTTACTGCAGTGTTTATGAAATGTAATGGGAAAATATATTGACGACTGTGTCCGTGTTGTGAACCCGAAACTTCCGTGTGGTTTAAACTATGCAGTAATGAGGAACTTATAGTTGAAAGTCTCCTCTTACCTTGAAACCGTAACCGACTCCTATTTGAACACAACTGGCAGACTCCAGATAATGAGCAGATCAAGACAGTCTGTGTCATAAGACCTCTACTCCCCTTTGTATGATTTATCTAAAGGCGTGAACCTCTGTATGCATAACATGATATTGTATGTTGAACCAAGTTGAAGTTAATACCACAGACTGCTGAATACGTATCTGTTGTGTTCTCTTCCCACTTGCAAGTGAATAAATGGAAAAAGACAACTTTGAATCTTCTGAAGACTTTATTATTGATTTGTGAACAAAACTCTCTTCTCCCGATTAACATAGAAATCTTCCATCACAGAAACCAAAAAGTCTGCCTCATCTGCTAAGAAGGTTTGAGACCATTTGACAAAACCACATCGTGTGTATGCTCAAATGATCTATGTCAGCATTCTGTCTACCGGTTGATTTGTGGCCCTCGCAGCCACGGCTCATAAATGAAAGATTCTATACAAAATGTTTGCTCGTTAACACGCGTATTAAAACATTTCCAACATTGTTGGCGGCAAATCCTTCCTCCCGCGCATGACCATGTTTTATTTAGAGGGTCCATTCTCAATGTGTTGTTGAACAAAAGAGAGAGAGCAATGACTTCTGGATACATTTTCATGAAATTTGACATAATAAATTAATTAATTATAAATTTGACCTATAATAGCCTTGATAAGCTCCTAATTATCATCCGGCATCATCTGCAAGTCACATTTAGTCACATTAGTCCAACTCTGTGATTCATGAACAAATAGCTCAATCTCAGCCTCAACTGAGCAGCGTGTTAATAAGTTGTGTTAGCGTGCCAACGCGCTAAAGAAACATGGCGAACATGCTAAATATCAGCATGTTAGCATTGTGAGCATGTTGACATGCTGACTTTAGCGTTTAGCTCAAAGCACCGCTGTGTGAAGCTTCACAAAGCTATTAGCAACGGCTGTAAACGCTTAGCATTGTTTAAATTGTGTACTATTGAGTTGTGATCACAAATCCTACATTTTGTCTCCTCTGGGCATTGTCTCTTCCGAGGGACACTCCAGCCGTTTCACAGTATTCACTATGACAACTGCAGTGACCTTCATGTCTACGATCTGTTCATCGAGACTACGTACATAATGTGTTCAGTCAAAGGGAGAGAACACGTGTCAAAGTGTGTGAAACAAAGAAACGCATCCGTATCCAGAAGTCAATAAGAATGAAAGTCAATACACGAGGCTGGTATTATGGGTTGGTAAACCTTTTGAGATGCAACACTAGATATTCACTAGGTTCTGGGAAACAAATGAAAAGGTTTCTTATCAAGAGTAGAAAGAAATACGGGACCTCTGACGTCAAGTGCATGAATAAATGAACATATGAAAATGCAGAGAGTAACCTAATATATGAAGAGAGGCTGACTGACACGTACTGACAATATAGTCACGCGTGTTGCGTTGGGCCAGTGAGGGAACTCATACCCGGCAGGTCTAAATCATCTGGGTGGTGTGGTTGTTTGTGTTGGTTAGCAGGATAACTGGATTATAAAAGGAAAACGTTTTGTAAGATTTTAAATAACAACCCGCTAGTTGACGAAGTAACCCAATCGCCCAGAAAAAATGACGCCATTGAACGTTCCTGAGATACGTTTATAAAATCCACACACTTGCATTGTGTTTTTTAATGCCAAATGGTCGTTATACGTCTCCGTCATTTCTTTAACACCACAGTAACACACAGAAGCCAGTACCTGATATTGCCAAAGATCGAAGACGGCGAGATTAACAGTCATCAGCTCAGGAGGTCTTTCAACTTGGTCTTCTTGTTCCGTTGATGGTCATATAGAATGACATAGCCGTTCCCTGGTTGCAGACATGATTCCTGTAAAAGAGAGAGTGAGAGAGAGAGAGAGAGGATGAGAGAGAGAGAGAGAGAGGAGAGAGAGAGAGAGAGGGAGAGAGAGGTAGAGAGAGAGAGAGAGAGAGAGAGAGAGAGAGGACAGAGAGAGGAGACAGAGATGAGAGAGAGAGACGAGAGCAGGGAGAGAGAGGAGAGAGAGAGAGATAGAGAGAGGGAAGAGGAGAGAGGAGAGTGAGAGGAGAGAGCGAGAGAGAAGAGAGAGAGGAGAGAGAGTGAGAGCAGTAGAGAGAGAGGAGAAGTGAGAAGAGAGAGAGAGAGAGAGAGAGAGAGGGAGAGAGAGGAAGAGAGAGATGAGAGAGAGAGAGAGAGAGAGAGAGAGAGGGGGGGAGAGACAGAGAGAGCATAGAGGGACAGAGAGGAGAGAAAGAGAGAGAGAGAGAAGAGAGAGAGAGGAGAGAGAGGGAGGAGAGAGACAGAGACGAGTGAGGAGAAGAGAGACAGAGAGAAGAGAGAGAGAGGAAGAGGGAGGAAGAGAGAGGAGAGAGAGGGACAGAGAGAGAAGAGAGAGACAGAGAGAGAGAAGAGAGAGAGGAGAGAAGAGGAGAAGAGAGAGGGAAGAGAGAGACAGAGAGAGGAGGAGAGGAGAGAGAGGGAGAGAGAGAGAGACAGAGGAGAGAGAGAGAGATGAGAGGGAGAGAGAGAGAGAGGGGGAGGAGGAGAGGAACGAGGGAGAGATGAGGGAGAGAGAGAGTGAGAGCGAGAGAGGAAAGAGAGAGGAGAGAAGGAGAGAGAGAGAGAGAGAGTGAGACGAGAGAGAGAGAGAGAGAGACAGAGAGGATCGAGAGAGGAGACAGAGAGGAGACGAGAGAGAGAGATGAGAGAGAGATGAAGTGAGAGGAGATGAGAGAGAGAGCAGAGAGAGAGACAGTAGAGACAGAGAGAGAGGAGAGAGAGGGAGAGAGAGAGAGGATGAGAGAGAGAAGTGAGAGAGAAGTGAGTGAGAGAGAGAGAGACAGAGAGAGAGACAGAGAGGAGAGAGAGACAGAGAGAGATGAGAGAGACAGAGAGAGAGACAGAGAGACAGAGAGAGAGAGAGAGAGAGAGAGAGAGAGAGAGAGAGAGAAGAGGACAGAGAGAGAGACAGAGAGACAGAGAGAGAGAGATAGAGAGGGGAGAGAGAGAGTAGGAGTATGAGAGAGAGAGATTAACCATTTGCCCTAACTCCAGTTTGGTTGTCTCTAC
>JAVDOI010000087.1:626185-628685 GCA_032191485.1 Leptoclinus maculatus | reverse complement strand
GTCTGTCTGCATGCTGTCTGTCTGTCTGTCTGCATGCTGTCTGTCTGCATGCTGTCTGTCTGCATGCTGTCTGTCTGCATGCTGTCTGCAGGACGGCTCTTTATTTTCTCATCAGGGTTTCTTTTTTCTAATCAGCGATGACTAAAGAAAGAAAGAAACTGACATTTAAAGTCAGTTTAATGTTTCAACACAGATACTCAAAGGAGCTGTGGAGCGTTCATTGTGTAGTAAAACGTATTATCAGTGAACGATTGTGATTATTAAACAGAATTATGTTTATTTTATGGTGATGAAGTTTCTGGAAATGTTCAAACAAAACTATTGGAAAGCATATGTCCTTTTTAATGTTTTTACGTCTTTGTCGTGTCAAAGTGCATCGCTGTGGTTACAGTCATTTTTACTCTTATTACTTTAAGTGATGAAAGGCTCCTTCAAATGAACTGAAAATAATATCAAGTAACTGATACAAATCATGTTCCTTTAATAAAGAGCTCTCATTCTGAGCGTCAAACACTTCACTTCCTGCATCATGGTGATTTATTAATCACCAATTTAAGGTGTAAATTCAGCTCCTTTGAATTAGTTAATTCTGTCTTCAGGAACTAAGCAGTGGAAGAATGCTGAGGATCTCCATCCCAGAGATCGCTACCTCAGAGCTGGGTGAGACGCACACACACACACAACTACACACACACACACACACACACACACACACACACACACACACACACACACACACACACACACACACACACACACACACAACTACACACACCTACACACACACACACAACTACACACACCTACACACACACACACACACACACACAACTACACACACCTACACACACACACACACACACACACACACAACTACACACACACACACACACACACACACACACACACACACACACACACAACTACACACACCTACACACACACACACACACACACACACAACTACACACACACACACACACACACGCACAGACACACACAACTACACACACGCACACACACACACACACACACACACACACACACACACACACAACTACACACACACGCACACCTACACACACACACACACACACACACACAACTACACACACCTACACACACACACACACACACACACACACAACTACACACACACGCACACCTACACACACACACACACACACAACTACACACACCTACACACACAACTACACACACACGCACACACACACACACACCTACACACACACACGCACACAACTACACACACACACACACACACGCGCACACACACAACTACACACACACCTACACACACACACACACAACTACACACACCTACACACACAACTACACACACACACACACACACGCACACACACCTACACACACGCGCACACACACACACACACACACACACACACACAACTACACACACACACCTAAGCACACACACACCTACACACACAACTACACACACACACACACACACACACACACAGACACAACTACATACACACACACACACAACTACACACACACCTACACACACACACACACAACTACACACACACCTACGCACACACACACACACAGACACACACAGACACAACTACATACACACACACACCTACGCACACACATTTTCTTCTCCTTATCCTCTTCTTCTCCTTCTTCTCTTCTCCTCCTCCTCCTCCTCCTCCTGTTTCTGTCAAACGGACATCTTGACTTTCTTATAAATGACTTTTATAAAGTCTGGTTTTCTGTCTCCTCAGCAGGAACAATGAATATACATGATGTTTCTTAGTCTGCTTTATTTAAAGCCTCCAGCTTCACTGATGTGTGTGTCGCTCCCCGTTGTTCAGTAATCGACCCTCCAGACGAGGCTTTCCTCCCTCTAATGAAATGGCATTTATCCCCCCCCCCCCTCTCCCCTGACCTTTCCCCACTCTGGATGTCCAATTAAGATGTTGATTAGGAGACTGGTCGGAGTCGTTAGGAGACACAGTGACTCTGATTACTGTTGTGCTGCTGCTTAAGAAGAAGAGGCCTAAAACCTGAACCAAGGAAAAGTGATCTTTAAAAGTTCTTTTCATCCAAAGCTGAAGGTGGTTCATGTGCGTTCATGCGTTCATTGAAAACTACTTTAAAAGGTGTATTTTTCCACCTTAATAAGCTCCTCGGTGCTGCTGTATCCACCCAGATCATTATCATTATTACCATTAGCACTAAGTGGACGTCCCTTCAAACCTGAAACTTCCTTTACGCTTCTTTAACCTCGAGTCCAGAATGTGTCTTCACATCTCAAGTCTAATGAATAATATCACGTTTAAGGTCGGATCAGAATGTAAGTGGATCTGTTGTTGTTATTATTTAACTCAAAGTGTGTCTTTGAGATCATACGTTTGAGATGTGTTGCAGTATGTGATCGCTCAGCTGTGTAGAGAATGAATAACTTGAACTACATCGAGGTATAAAAACCATAATGAAAGTAAAC
>JAVDOI010000087.1:613685-616185 GCA_032191485.1 Leptoclinus maculatus | reverse complement strand
TGTGTGTGTGTGTGTCTGTGTGTCTGTGTGTGTGTGTGTGTGTGTGTGTGTGTGTGTGTGTGTGTGTGTGTATGTGTGTCTGTGTGTGTGTGTGTAGTCTGTTGGTTCAGGTCTGTCCTTGGAGCCTCCGGTGGCCACAGAGGCAGACGAGGAGGAAGACGGGATGTCGGACATCATTCAGGAGGTAACGCACGCACACACACACACACACACACACACACACACACACACACACACACACACACACACACACACACACACACACACACACACACACACACACACACACGCACACACAGTAAACAGGACCACTCTGAACCTGTTCTATTAGATATCTTGTTGTTGTTGATGTTTGTGTTGTGACGTGTGATCCTCTCCAGGTCACAGGACTGATCTGGAGTCAGGATCTCAGGGTCCAGGAGGTCCGGAGGCTCCTGCAGAGCTCCAGGCCGGTCCGGGTCAGTGTAGTCCAGCTACCGGAGGTTTCTGACCACGAGTACATCGAGGAGAAGGAGAACAAGTGAGTGTTCATTATCCTCAGATTTCTTCTTACACATCAGTTGTTTGTCTCTGTTTTACATAGAGAACTATATGTATGTGTGTATATGTGTATATACGTGTATATATGTGTATATAGATCATATTCATGTCTCCTCCAGACTGCTGCAGCTGTGTCAGAGGACCATGGCTCTCCCGGTGGGCCGAGGCCTCTTCACGCTCTTCTCCTATCAGCCGGTACCGACCGAACCGTTACCGGTCCCCAAACTCAACCTGACCGGTGAGGAGAACACCTGGAAGTATGAAACATCTGTGCTGTGGATCAGGTCGTTAAATGATATCTATATATATATATATATATATATATATATATATATATATATATATATATATATATATATATATATATATATATATAGATATCATTTGTCATAAAAGCAGAGACTTCTATGAGATCTGATATTTTACTTTTGACGGTTGAAATCTGTTCGACGTGTTGTTGCTTAAACGGTTTAGTAAATGAGCTCCATTTAGTTTTCTAATGTCCTTTATTTTTGTTCAGTAATAAATATCGACGTTAACGTGTGAAATATGTAATCTAGAGATAATCTGCAGATTTTGAATGGTAAAATATGGTTTTGTTTTGTAAATACGACACCGGAAGACGTATGAAATATATTTACGTCCAAATGTTTATCATGACACATAAATGAATAAATATTGTGTATTTCCTGATCCAGGCCGCGCCCCCCCGAGGAACACCATGGTGGACCTGAACAGCGGGAACATCGACGTTCCTCCCAACATGACCAGCTGGCCCAGCTTCCACAACGGAGTCGCTGCTGGACTCAAGATAGCTCCGGCTTCACAGGTCTGAAGAACCAGCATCTCCATCTGGTCACGTTATCATATGAAGTTACTGTGAGGAGCTCCTACTGGTTATGATCACATGACTGCTCCTCTGGTCACGTGACTGCTCCTCCTCTGGTCACGTGACTGCTCCTCCTCTGGTCACGTGACTTCTGCTCCTCTGGTCACGTGACTGCTCCTCCTTCTCCTCCTCTGGTCACGTGACTGCTGCTCCTCTGGTCACGTGACTGCTCCTCTGGTCACGTGACTGCGCCTCCTTCTCCTCCTCTGGTCACGTGACTGCTGCTCCTCTGGTCACGTGACTGCTCCTCCTTCTCCTCCTCTGGTCACGTGACTGCTGCTCCTTCTCCTCTTCTGGTTACGTGACTGCTCCTCCTTCTCCTCCTCTGGTCACGTGACTGCTCCTCCTCTGGTCACGTGACTGCTCCTCCTTCTCCTCCTCTGGTCACGTGACTGCTGCTCCTTCTCCTCCTCTGGTCACGTGACTGCTCCTCCTTCTCCTCCTCTGGTCACGTGACTGCTCCTCTGGTCACGTGACTGCTCCTCCTTCTCCTCCTCTGGTCACGTGACTGCTCCTCCTCTGGTCACGTGACTGCTCCTCCTTCTCCTCCTCTGGTCACGTGACTGCTCCTCCTCTGGTCACGTGACTGCTCCTCCTTCTCCTCCTCTGGTCACATGACTGCTCCTCCTTCTCCTCTGGTCACATGACTGCTCCTCCTCTGGTCACATGACTTCTCCTCCTCTGGTCACGTGACTGCTCCTCCTCTGGTCACATGACTGCTCCTCCTTCTCCTCCTCTGGTCACGTGACTCCTCCTCCTCTGGTCACGTGACTGCTCCTCCTTCTCCTCCTCTGGTCACGTGACTCCTCCTCCTCTGGTCACGTGACTCCTCCTCCTCGTTGTGTTCAGGTGGACTCGGCCTGGATCGCCTACAACAAGCCAAAGAGTCCCGAGCTGGCCAACGAGTACGCCGGCTTCCTGATGGCTCTGGGTCTCAACGGACACCTCACCAAGCTGGCCACGCTCAACATCCACGACTACCTCACCAAGGTACACACACGCACACGCCAAGACACACACACAGACACACACACACACACACACGGGTCTAATGAGAGCTGTCCGTCACAC
>JAVDOI010000087.1:576185-606185 GCA_032191485.1 Leptoclinus maculatus | reverse complement strand
CATTTCAGTCTTTGAGAGAAAAAGTCTTCTTCAAAGCTTTCAGTGAGCAGAAGTCTGTTGTGTCTGTTTGACCTTTATATATATATATATATATATATATATATATATATATATATATATATATATATATATATATATATATATATATATATAAGATATAGAACACTGAGGAGTAGAAGTGAAGGGAGAGTTTTATAAGATGTGACTCACATTGATCTCATTAATGAGCAGCGCTGCCTTTATTTATTTATTTATTTAGTCTCAGGAGCGACTCGAACCGACGACGTCACAGGATGTGAAGTAGGTTTAAAGGGACATTGGGAGTGATAGTGTAGTTGTATGAGGTACTTCTACACAGTCAGAGTATTACTACAGTAGAAACAGACTACGTGATGTAAAAGGATAACTTTAGAATACTGAAGCTGTTTTCTTTACTCTTCATGAACAATCAGACGATGCCTCACAGCGAGGGCTCCCTCTCTCTGATTGGCTGATGTAATTGAATACGTTGTGTTGATGTTGTGAGAGGTTGTGAGACTCTGTGTGTGTTTGTTGTCATGATCTCAGGAGACCAAGTGGTACAAAGAGACGACGGTGGAGCTGATGGCTCCCACCATGCTGCCCGAGCTGCACCTCCTCAAACGGGTAAAGAACTCTTACATCCCCTCATGATGTGCAGATGAATCAAACACACACGATCTGTCTGAATCACATCCTGACTCTGTGATCTACCTGTTGGTCTCAGGTGAAGGTGAAGGGCCCGAGGTACTGGGAGCTGTCTGTAGACCTGAGCAGAGAAACACAACATCTACAGTGAGGAGCTACAGTCACCTGTTTACAAAAACTATTCACATGTTGACATCTACTGCCCTCCTCTCCTCCTCTCCTCCTCTCCTCCTCCTCTCCTCTACTGCCCTCCTCTCCTCTCTCCTCTCCTCTACTGCCCTCCTCTCCTCTCTCCTCTCTCCTCCTCCTCTCCTCTACTGCCCTCCTCTCCTCTCTCCTCTCTCCTCCTCTCCTCTACTGCCCTCCTCTCCTCTCTCCTCTCCTCTACTGCCCTCCTCTCCTCTCTCCTCTCTCCTCTCCTCTACTGCCATCCCCTCCTCTCTCCTCCTCTCCTCTACTGCCCTCCTCTCCTCTCTCCTCTCTCCTCCTCTCCTCCTCTCCTCCTCTCCTCTCTCCTCTCTCCTCTCTCCTCTCCTCTACTGCCCTCCTCTCCTCTCTCCTCCTCTCCTCTCCTCTCCTCTCTCTCCTCTCCTCTCCTCTCCTCTCCTCTCCTCTCCTCTCCTCTCCTCTCTCCTCTCCTCTCCTCTCCTCTCCTCTCCTCTCCTCTCCTCTCCTCTCCTCTCCTCTCCTCTCCTCTCCTCTCCTCTCCTCCCTCCTCTCCTCTCCTCTCCTCTCCTCTCTGTTTCCGTTTCCGGTTGCGTGTGAGTGTGAGTGGTAGACGTGTGAGTGGTGGACGTGAGTAGCGCGGAGTTTGATTGTACTTTCACTGCTTTGGGATTTGTTCCTCTGTTCTTTGTCTCTACACATGATCAGGTAAGATACAGAGCAGTGTATTTATCGGTATAACGTGTGACTAGTGGGTTTGTTTGGCGTTGTTCGGGAGCATGGCGTCCTCTGAGACGCCACGCCCGTCAATCAGACAGGGAGTCCGGTTAGTTCCACCGGATAGCAGCGTGTCGGTAGAGGAGGTGCTGCTGGCTGTCGGAGAGCAGGTGGGACATGACAAGCTGTCCTTTGCATCTCGGATGAATAAAGCTGTGGTTGTGTTCGTGACGAGCGAGGCTTATGTCCACAGCCTGATAGAGAGCGGCGTGTTTATCAGAGACAGCTTCGTGCAGGTCTCTCCGCTCTCAGTGCCCTCTACGCGGATCACCGTGTCCGGTGTTCCGCCGTTTATACCGAATGAGCTGTTAGAGAATGAGCTGCGCAGGTTTGGAAAGTTCTGCAAAAGTGAGTGAATATTTCACTGACATTGACAAGTTCATACGATCTGTTGGGGTGGTGCAGAGACAGGTGGGTTTGGACCTTTTAGATGAACAAAAGCGCTTCCGCCTTACACCTCACAACCCTGAGGAAAGTAAGGAAAAGTAAAAGGGTTAAAAACACTAAGAAAGTTTAACATGATCATGTGTCACACAGGGTTTTCCAATTTCCACTGTTTACTTCTTCTCTTGTCTTGCCTCCTTCCATCCTTTGACCTTTCAATGCAGAGCTTCAATTTAGGGTCTTTAAACATCAATGGTGGGAGGGACAGGCATAAGAGAGCACTAATACAGGAAGTTGTAAATCAAAAAAGGTTGGACATCCTCTTTTTGCAAGAGACTCACACCACTCCATCAGATGAAGTAGACTGGGGTTTATGGTGGGAGGGCTCATGCACTCTGAGCCACGGCACCAATCTTAGTGCCGGAGTAGCCGTGCTGTTTAGAACAGCAGCTAATGCAACCGTCCTGTCTGTCACTGAGGTGGTTGAGGGTCGTTTGCTGATGGTGAGGGCAGAGATAGAGAGCTCGCTTTACTGCTTCGTGAACATATATGCACCAAATTAGGGGCCAGAAAGGGCACGCTTCTTCACTATGCTGCAAAACGAACTGCAGAGCTGCCATCAGGAGCAACTGATCATCGGAGGGGATTTCAACTGCACTCTAGACTTCACTATAGACCGGAATAGTGAGGAACCACACCCACAGTCAGCTCAGAGTCTCCACAACGTCATCACACATCTAGATCTGTTGGACACATGGAGAGTAAAACACCCACTAAACAGGCAGTACACATGGGTTAGAGTCAGCAACGACAGGATAAGTGCAGCCAGGCTGGACAGAATTTACATCTCTCACAGTCTCAGTTCCAGACTAAAGAACAGCACAATTAGTCCAGTTGGGTTCACTGATCACCACCTTGTCAGTTTAGTTTTGATAACCTCACCAGGTGAAAGGGTTAGCTCCTACTGGCATTTTAATAATAAACTTCTACAGGACAGCACTTTCTGTCAGAGCTTTGGGGTTCTTTGGCAGCAGTGGAGAACTGAAAAAGTTCGTTTCAGTTCTCTGAAACAGTGGTGGGAGGTCGGGAAAGCACAGATCCGTGTGTTCTGCCAGCAGTACACCTCAAACGCCACTGCTAAAATCAAGTCTGCTGTCAAGGACCTTGAAGCCAACATAAGGAGTATTGAGGAGGGCTTCCAGAGAGACCCTGATCCCAGTGTGGGCCAACTGCTGAAGGAGAGGAGGTTGGAGTTGAGCTCCTTCCTGCAAGAGAGAGTGAAAGGAGCTCTGGTCAGGTCCCGTTTTCTCCAGTTGAAGGACATGGATGCCCCAAGTTCGTTCTTCTTCAACCTGGAGAGATCGGTGGCGCAGAGGAAGCGGATGACCTGTCTGAAGCTCCCAGGAGGCCGGATAACCACCGACCAGAGGGAGATGAGGACCCATGCCGTGGGTTTCTACGCTGCTCTTTTTGGGGAGGAGCAATCCTGTACAGAGAGCAGTAAGGAGCTCCTGGAGGGTCTTCCACAGCTCAGTCCAGCAGAGAGGGCTACGCTGGACGGAGAGCTGACGCTGGAGGAACTGACAGCTGCAGTGAACCAGATGGCTTCAGGAAAGACTCCGGGAATCGACGGCCTTTCCTCGGATTTCTTTAAGCAGTTCTGGAACATTATCGGTTCTGACTTACACTGTGTTCTGATGGAATGTTTTAAAACAGGATCACTTCCTGTTTCATGCCAGCGGGCAGTACTCTCCCTGCTGCCCAAGAAGGGCGACTTGGCCCTTCTTAAGAACTGGAGACCAGTGGCCCTACTTTGCACAGACTATAAGGTGCTTTCCAGAGCCTTATCCAACAGACTAAGACACTACTTGGAAGTGGTTGTAAATAGTGACCAAACCTACTGTATCCCAGATAGGACAGTTATGGACAATATTTTTCTTATTCGTGATGTGCTTGATGTTTGTAAATTCCACGATGTAGACATTGGTATTGTCTCACTAGACCAGGAGAAGGCTTTCGACAGGGTGGGTCACGCATATCTGTTTTCTGCACTCAGGGCTTTTGGGCTTGGTGATGGGTTTTTGGCTTGGGTGGGTTTGCTGTACAGTGGTGCTAAATGTATGGTAAAAATGGGAGCCGGGCTGAGTCGACCGATCCCTGTACGGCGAGGGATAAGGCAGGGTTGTCCTATCTCAGGGCAACTATACAGCCTCGCTTTTGAGCCACTGTTGTGCAGGCTGAGAAGTCGGCTCAGTGGTCTGTCACTGCCTGGGTCCTCCAGTCTTTGTCGTCCCCTCGCTGTGTCTGCGTATGCTGATGATGTAAACATCTTCATCAGGGACCAGGGAGATGTTCTATGTCTGCAGGACACTTTGTCTCTTTATGAGAGGGCTTCATCTGCACGGGTGAACTGGGAAAAATCTGAAGCCTTATTGGTGGGACAGTGGAGACATCAGACGGTGCCTCACCTGCCTGGAGGTCTTCAGTGGGGAAGAGGAGGTCTAAAGGTGTTGGGTGTGTTTTTGGGCTCTGAGGACTTTCAGAAAAAGAACTGGGAGGGGGTTAAGGAGAAGGTGTGTGCTCGGTTCTCTAGGTGGAGATGGTTGCTGCCCCAGTTGTCATATAGGGGAAGAGTTCTGGTTGCTAATAATTTGGTTGCCTCGACTCTGTGGCAAAGACTCATCGCTCTGACGCCACCAGGAGGCCTCATAGCAGAGATTCAGAGGTCTGTCGTGGACTTCTTCTGGTCTGGCCGGCACTGGGTTCGTGCAGCAGCTCTCTATCTGCCTGTGGCAGAGGGGGGGCAGGGTCTCATCGATATCCAGTCCAGGATCGCCTCTTTCAGACTCCGCACTGCACAGAAGCTGCTCTATGGCTGTGGCCCCAGCTGGATGGACACTGCTCGACTGCTGCTGAGGAGAGCTGGGCGGTTGGGGTACGATAAGCAGCTCTTTCTCCTACAACCTGAGGAAGTGGACTTGGCCGGGCTGACGCCGTTCTACGGCTCTGTTCTGCAGGCATGGCAGGTTTTTAACATCTCACGTAAAGCTGATGAGACTCCGGGCGTGTGGCTGCTGGAGGAACCTTTGTTCTTCAACAGCTTCATTAGAACCCAAACGCTGCAGTCTGCCAGCCTGCGAACACGTCTGAGAGAAGCCGGCTGCACTAAACTGGGACATTTGGTGAAGATGTCATCAATGGCAGCATCTATGGTCACCTTCAGGCAGAACACCAACATCATGTCTGTCAGGTTGACCAACAGAATAGTGGAGGAGGTCTGTGCTGCCCTGCCACAACACCTGAGAGCGGCTGCAGGAAACTGTACTCTGTCTGACCGGTGGGATGAGGAGAGTGAGTACACCCCCCCCACTCTGCTCATTGCCCCAGCGGTGGGGGACTGGCAGGGGGGAGGAAACAAGCTGCTGACGTTCACAACCCCTCACCTGGACAAGTTTCAGGCAGCAGAGAAAAAAGCCATCTATGAAATCTGTGTAAAGGTTGTGAACCTCCGCTCTCTGGCAGGGTTGAAGGAGTCGAGGTGGACCGAATTCTTTGGCCCAGAGTTTTCCCCGAAAGGCAGCTGGAGGTGCATGTACAAGCTGCCCGTTGAAAAACGGACAGCAGACCTCCAGTGGAGGGTTGTACATGGAGCTATAGCCACCAACAGATACCGGGCACACCTGGATCCACACATTGGGGAGGAGTGTTCTTTCTGCTGTCAGACTGAGACCCTGGAACACTTGTTTGTTCAGTGTCCTCGGCTCTCAGCACTCTTTGAACGCTTGAAAAGATGGTTTCAGGGTCTTGGAGAGGTCTTTTCTTTCATTTTGTTCATCTTTGGTCCAAAATACTGCTCGAATAAGAAGGCTGTTCACACACTGGTGAACTTTTTGTCTGGTTCTGCCAAGTTGGCCATCTGGCTGACACGGAAGAATCGGGCTCAGGGTGCCGGTAGTGAGGACCCGGTGAACGTTCTGGAGGGACTGTTGAAAGCCCGACTCAGGGTGGAACACGCCTACTACCAGACAGTGGACAATGTACAGGCTTTCAGGGACAGATGGACTACTGGGAGCATTTTATGCTCAGTGGGTGCTGGTGGAGAACTGGTGGTGAACTTCTGAACATATTGATTATTGTAATTGATTGTGATTTTTTGTTATTTGGTGTTTTATTTTGGTTATTTTATTTTATTTGATTGTTTTTCTGTTTTTCAAGTGATGGTTTAGAGTGTTTCTGTTTTCACTGCAAATAGTGAAATAAAGGGATTTTAAAAACCTCTCCTCTCCTCTCCTCTCCTCTCCTCTCCTCTCCTCTCCTCTCCTCTCCCTGTAGTTCATAGTGTCTCCTCTCCTCTCCTCTCCCTGTAGTTCATAGTGTCTCCTCTCCTCTCCTCTCCCTGTAGTTCATAGTGTCTCCTCTCCTCTCCTCTCCTCTTCCTGTAGTTCATAGTGTCTCCTCTCCTCTCCTCTCCTCTCTCCTCTCCTCTTCCTGTAGTTTATAGTGTCTCCTCTCCTCTCCTCTTCCTGTAGTTCATAGTGTCTCCTCTCCTCTCCTCTTCCTGTAGTTCATAGTGTCTCCTCTCCTCTCCTCTCCTCTCCTCTCTCTCCTCTCCTCTTCCTGTAGTTTATAGTGTCTCCTCTCCTCTCCTCTCCTCTTCCTGTAGTTCATAGTGTCTCCTCTCCTCTCCTCTTCCTGTAGTTCATAGTGTCTCCTCTCTTCTTGTCACATGACTGTTGGTCTCAGATGAATCCATCATGACGTCATAGTTTCTCTTCATAGTTCACACTGTAATGTTTCTACCTGAACATGAACCTTGTGAGGTGAAGTCTCTGTAAAGAAACGTATAAACGTATAAACGTCCTCAGGTCCATCCTCTCCAGAGACGGGGTTCTGTACGTCAAACTCCGGGCCGGTCAGCTGCCCTACAAAGACGACCCTCAGGGCTGGAAGAGCCTGCTGGCCTCAACCGTCAACCACCGGTCCTCTGGAGTCAGAGCCTTCAAGGTAGAGACACACACATGGACACACACACACACACACACACACACACACACACACACACGTCTCACACACACACACACACACACACACACACGTCTCACACACACACACACACACACACACACACGTCTCTCACACACACACACGTGGAGGTGAGTGGACCTCCTCCCCTCAGTGTTCACAAACGTATAATTCATCATCGCTGTCCTTCATCTTCTTGTTTTGATGCCTTCATCTCTCCTGACTCTCTTTCGTGTCCTTTCCTTTGTTCCTCTACACTTCCTCTCACGCGGTTTATTTCCTGCCGGTCGTCTGCAGCCTGACTCCATCTCCACCTTCACCTCGGACCCCGCCCTGGTCTCCTTCGCCGAGTTCTTCTGCAAAACGTCTGAAGAAATTCAACAGGTGAGTTCAACATTACTTTCACTGCAGCCTCTCTGTTGTCTGTTGTGTACGTATGCTGATGAAACGCTCCGTTACCTTCATTCACATCTATAACACAGGTGGTGGCTTTAGACGTGAAGAATTGGACTGAATGAAACAGGAACTCTCTCACACAAATGAGGAAAACAATTCAATCTGTTTGCTTGCGTGTAAATTGAGCGCGAGGTTGTTATTTCAGAGATGATTCGTTTGTGTTGTTTGCAGAGAGACGATACTCTGGTGCTGTTCTCGGCCATGCTGTACGAATGTGTGACGCAGGAATGTCCAGAGATGCTGCCCACCTACATCGCTATTGAGCAGGTAAAAACAGGTTTAAACACCTTTAATACTAAATGTAAACCGTGTGCTAATAGTCCACAAAAGCGTGGCATTGTTAACTGTTACGCGACACAACAAACAGGAAGCCAAATTATCCGTCGCGTTACTCGCAGAATCATTTGTGGTTATTCGCTTCATTCGCGCTAGACGTGCCGGAGAGGGGGCGTGGCTTATTCGCGTCTGTTCGTGTCTGTGCATTGACTTTGCATGTAGTCGCATTGCTTCCACCAAGACCAGAACGTCTTCATTGTGGGTCTCGGAGGTGCTTTGGCACTAACCGGGTTGCACTAACAGACGCTGTCTCTTGAAGGCGGTGGGCGCTCTGCGGCGGGGCGACCTGCTGCAGACCTTCCCTCTGTGGCAGATGCGTCTGGTGGTGGATCTGTGGGACAGTCGGGTGCAGCGAGGTCCGGCCAACCGCCACGACGCGCTGCTCACCTCCGAGTTCCTGCCCGTCATGAAGAACATGGTGGACGTGGCGCTGGACCGCTGGCTCACAGGTGAGGAGGAGGAGGAGGAGGAGGAGGAGGAGGAGGAGGAGGAGGAGGAGGAGGAGGAGGAGGAGGAGGAGGAGGAGGAGGAGGAGGAGGAGGAGGAGGAGGAGGAGGAGGAGGAGGAGGAGGAGGAGGAGGAGGAGGAGGAGGGTCTAAGGTTAAAGTGCAATGTTATGAGGAAGCATCGTACGTCCAGGAGACAACCTCTAGTTCTTTAAGTGAAGTCAAAGCTTCATGTGTTAAAGCTGCATTCTCTCTAGTGTCCACCAGGGGGCGACTCCTCTGGTTGTATAGAAGTCTATGAGAAAATGACTCTACTTCTCTCTTGATTTATTACCTCAGTAAACATTGTAAACATGAGTTTATGGTCTCAATCTCTAGTTTGAAGTCTTCTTCAATACAGCATGATGTTCATTTAGTACATTATGGTCCATTTAGAGTCAAACAGACCATAAAGCAGGGGATGCTTTAGGGGCGGGGCTACACTGTGATTGACAGGTCTCTACGTCACTCCTCCTCAGTCCAGATGTGGTCACTTCCTGTTCTGTTTTACAATGTTTACTGAGGTAATAAATCAAGAGAGAAGTAGTCATGTTCTCATAGACTTCTATAGAACCAGAGGAGTCGCCCCCTGGTGGACACTAGAGAGAATGCAGCTTCACTTGCTCTGAACATCTTAAAGAAGACTCTTCTTCTTCTTCTTCATGAGACACAAAGTTAAACTTCTTTAGCAGCAGGTTGAGTAATGTTTACAGGCTGGATTTGTTCCATTGCAGCACAATAATGATGTGTACACACACACACACACACACACACACACACACACACACACACACACTCACAGGGAGAGGCGTGGGAAACAGGTGGAGGCTTTGATTACGTCAGCGGTTTTAAACGTGTTTTCATGTGAAGCTTCTCGTCTCTGGCAGACAAACAGAACAAACCTCAAGCTTCAGGAATGTTTCTGTCCTCCGTGTCCTCCATGTTTCTCTGACTGTTAGAATCCTTCATGAACACTTTACATAAGTTCAGAGAGTAGAACGTTACTATTACTACAAAGTGCTATTTCAAGCCTTCACAGTCTCTCACACTTGAATCTATACCAGTTAAGTCCCTTAAGGGTTCAGGGTTTAAGGTCTTAGGGGGACTCTGGGAACCGGACCACACAGTCCGTCAACTGGTCCTTCTGTTCAGTCATGAACCAGCTTGTGTTGTTTGTGTGAACAGAATCACAGCTGGAGGTAACGAACAGACTGAACAAACATTTAAAACGTGTGTGTTCTCTCCCAGACAACAGCTCCGTGTTGAGGTCCTACATGAGGGGCGAGGCCCTCCCTAAGGCCGCCCAGTCCATCATGCTGGCCAGCTTCCTGGTGTACCGATCCATCCCGAGTCTGAGGAACACACACACACAGCTGGAGGGTGAGACACACACACACAGACGTGTGATGCTAACGTTAGCTCGGCTTGTTTTTGAGTCCTCTACGAGACCCGTCTGAAGCCCCGCCCTCTCTCCCTGCAGGCTGCAGCTCTCTGGGGGACTTGCTGTGTCGTAGCAGCCGGTTGCGGATCCCTCTCAGAGACCTGCTGAGGCTGGTTCCCGTCCTGCTGGGTCCTGCATCCGGACCCCACAGTGTGCCGGGCCTCCCTCCGCAGGCCTTCTGATCCAGACCACGTCCCAGAGGACCGGTCTACCTGCAGCAGGTCGGACCTCCACACAGAAGTCGTGTCTTTCTGCGTCACTGAGGAGACGGACTGTTGCTGCTCAGCCTCTCATCACTGATAGCACACTGTTGTAACATAGTATTTCTACTGAGGTTGTTTTACACATGAGGAAGGTTTACGCTGCTGTAAAGGTGCAGCGCTCCAACATGAGGACAATAAACGAGAGGAGGACCTGTACTACTCTGAGTACTCTGAGTACTGTGGTCTGTGTGTAATCAGGACGTCGTTGTTCTCTCTCTGGGTTTCCTTCTTCTTCTTCTTCTTCTTTTATTCAGTTGAGGGGAACCCTCCAGACAGCAGGTGCACTTCCTTTTAAAGGTGGACTGGGTTTGTCCTCCACAGATGAGATGGAATAAACTTATACTGCAAATAACTACGAGGTTCTTCTTCATTGTCAGTTTAAGAGTACGCTGTATTGAGAATGTTGACGGGGAACTGAAGCCATGATGTCTCTCCTCAGGACTCGGTGCTCTACTGCTCCTGTGTCCTGAGGTAGGATCACTGTTTCATCAAGGAGTCTGGTGTGTTTGAAGTCTGTTTCTCCAAACTCCATCTTCTGAATGTAAAACTGTGACTGTAGAAGCAGCTCGTACATCAGTACTGTCCCTTTAAGGCCCTTTATTTCTCGATGCTGTTGCTTCTCTCCTGCAGCTGGATGTCAGCGTTGTGTTGAGCCAACAGCTTTCACCCAACACTGGGACTTTCCCACGGGTCCATGAACGCACCGTTAATGACTGGAGACGCTTGTGGAGGTTCTACTGCGATTGTCTCGTGTTTAGAGGTTCTACTGTGAAGCCGTCATGTGACTGTTGTTGCGTGGGAGGACGAGCGGCTCCGAGGAAACATCCAAACAAACCCTCCTCATAGAGCTGCAACACATAGAGCAGCTCCTCAGACGGCCTTAAGATGCTCACGTGAATCAAAGGGTTAATTAAAATGTGTGGTGAGATTTGTTTGTATATGAGCTGCAGGAGAAGAAGCTTGAGAGTCTGCTCCTCAATCATAATTCATAATTCAAATAAACGATGAAATCAGAACTATTCTCCTCACAGGAAACAGAATATCTCTTAAAGGGACAGTAGTGATGACGTGTTTGTATGAGGCTCTTCATAAGAGAACGCTGTATTTAGAATATCTTCTCCTCGCTGTCTGACGTGAACTGAAGCCATGATGTGTCTGTTCAAAGACACCAGACTCACGAGGAGCAGCTCTGTGTGTTGCTCTGTGTGTTGCAGCTCTGTGTGTTGCTCTGTGTGTTGCTGCTCTGTGTGCAGCTCTGTGTGTTGCAGCTCTGTGTGTTGTGTGTTGCTCTGTGAGCTGCTCTGTGTGTTGCAGCTCTGTGTGTTGCTCTGTGTGTTGCTGCTCTGTGTGTTGCTCTGTGTGTTGCTGCTCTGTGTGTTGCTCTGTGTGTTGCTCTGTGAGCTGCTCTGTGTGTTGCAGCTCTGTGTGTTGCTCTGTGAGCTGCTCTGTGTGTTGCAGCTCTGTGTGTTGCAGCTCTGTGAGCTGCAGCTCTGTGTGTTGCAGCTCTGTGTGTTGCTCTGTGAGCTGCTCTGTGTGTTGCTCTGTGTGTTGCTCTGTGTGTTGCAGCTCTGTGTGTTGCAGCTCTGTGTGTTGCTCTGTGTGTTGCTCTGTGTGTTGCTGCTCTGTGTGTTGCTCTGTGTGTTGCTCTGTGTGTTGCTGCTCTGTGTGTTGCTCTGTGTGTTGCTGCTCTGTGTGTTGCTCTGTGTGTTGCTCTGTGTGTTGCAGCTCTGTGTGTTGCTCTGTGTGTTGCTGCTCTGTGTGTTGCTCTGTGTGTTGCTGCTCTGTGTGTTGCTCTGTGTGTTGCTCTGTGTGTTGCTCTGTGTGTTGCTCTGTGTGTTGCTCTGTGTGTTGCAGCTCTGTGTGTTGCAGCTCTGTGTGTTGCAGCTCTGTGTGTTGCTCTGTGTGTTGCTGCTCTGTGTGTTGCTCTGTGTGTTGCTCTGTGTGTTGCTCTGTGTGTTGCAGCTCTGTGTGTTGCTCTGTGTGTTGCTGCTCTGTGTGTTGCTCTGTGTGTTGCTGCTCTGTGTGTTGCTCTGTGTGTTGCTGCTCTGTGTGTTGCTCTGTGTGTTGCTCTGTGTGTTGCTGCTCTGTGTGTTGCTCTGTGTGTGTTACTCTGTGTGTTGCTCTGTGTGTTGCCGCTCTGTGTGTGTTGCTCTGTGTAACTTCTGACCGAACTACGCTTCACGTAGAGTTCATTCTTAACCAGCTCAAGTTTAATCCACATTTAGAAAGTTTGCCTTCAAGTGACGGGAAAAGATAAGAAATACAACTTTAATGCTCCAAAATGTAGAATAATGATAAACAGCTGAGGAGGAGAAATCATTTCTTCTTTAGTGTGTGTGTGTGTGTGTGTGTGTGTGTGTGTGTGTGTGTGTGTGTGTGTGTGTGTGTGTGTGTGTGTGTGTGTGTGTGTGTGTGTGTGTGTGTGTGTGTGTGTGTGTGTGTGTGTGTGTGTGTGTGTGTGTGTGTGTGTGTGTGTGTGTGTGTGTGTTGAGTCACACAGAGGGGCGGGGCTGACAGGAGGTGGGTGTGACTGTAAAACAACTCAAAGTACTCACTGGGTTCCCTGAACGCCTCTCCGTCCCTTCAGTATGAATGGTGCAGCAGTGTGACACAGACAGGTCGAGTCTCTTCAGGGCAACATGAAGTCAGACACCGAGTGTTGGAGCAGCTGATTTAAAGAAGAAGAAGAAGAAGAAGTGTTGAGGTGAGTCTGATGTTCTCTCATGAATTCAACTTTTCTCTCTTTTCATGAACCAAACGAGGAAGCAGCTCGTGACTTTGATACAAAAACACTAAACTCTGCACATTGAACTTCAACACTTTTCTTTTTGACTGATGTTAGCAGCTCGTGCAGCTCTCGTGCAGAGCCAGGAGGAAGTGTGCGGTGTCAGTCACAGATAGTAACCCGCTCTTCCTCTTCCTCTCGTCTCTCTTAACGACTTCTTCAATGACTTCACCTGCGACGCTTTTCTCTCACTTAGTCAAACTCTGTCCTGCGTTCGCTGCACCCGTGAACGCACCACACGCTGTGACAGGAGGAGCAGCGTTTTATTAATATTAATATTCATGCGACTGGTTTGAACTTTTTTTTTTAAAGTGACGCTCACGACAGATGACGTTTGTATGTTGAGCGTCAGTGGTGCATTCGGGTGCTGTCGGAAACGAGGGTTGTGCTCTGCAGCCTCACAATTAAGACTCCAAAAACATAAAAAAATGATGACAAATGAAGATTTAATGTAGTTCAGTCGTCTGATGTTGTTTGTGTCTCCGTTTGTAATTTTTGATCTGCACATTTTTCATACTGCAATTAGTTTTTGTCTCATTTTATCCAACTGGCACCAAAGACCACATCTGGACTGAGGAGGAGTGACGTAGAGACCTGTCAATCACAGTAAGCCCCGCCCCTAAAGCATCCCCTGCTTTATGGTCTGTTTGACTCTAAATGGACCATAATGTACTAAATGAACATCATGCTGTATTGAAGAAGACTTGAAACTAGAGATTGAGACCATAAACTCATGTTTACAATGTTTACTGAGGTAATAAATCAAGAGAGAAGTAGAGTCATTTTCTCATAGACTTCTATACAATCAGAGGAGTCGCCCCCTGGTGGACACTAGAGAGAATGCAGCTTTAACACACTAGTTGATTCGGACTCATTAAGAGTGAACATGGAGGTGTGTGTGTGTGTGTGTGTGTGTGTGTGTGTGTGTGTGTGTGTGTGTGTGTGTGTGTGTGTGTGTGTGTGTGTGTGTGTGTGTGTGTGTGTGTGTGTGTGTGTGTGTGTGTGTGTGTGTGTGTGTGGTAGGTGTGTGTGTGTAGTAGTAGGTGTGTGTGTGTGTGTGTGTGTGTGTGTGTGTGTGTAGTAGGTGTGTGTAGTAGTAGGTGTGTGTGTGTGTGTGTGTGTAGTAGTAGGTGTGTGTGTGTGTTTCATAATGAGTGACTCGGGGTTTCCCTGCCCCTGTTTCCTTCATTCATGTGGTTGGAGAGAGAAGTAAAGCATCTGAGCTGAATATAGACTGTACATGTGAGAGGGAGAGAGGACGGGACAGGACGCACGTTTTATTTAAATCAAACTTTATTTAAACAGGCTTTTGACATCGTGTGTGTGTGTGTGTGTGTGTGTGTGTGACACAGCAGCTCAGTCATTTCCTTCTTTGTGCTTCCTTATGACCTCAGCAGCACAATCTTCCTCCTTTCACTTGCACCGTTTTGCATCCCCAGCGACCAAATGTGACGCCTAGCAGGAGGAAGTGAAACACTGACACTCTACACATGCATATATGTATGTATATATATATTCTATATATACACATACATATATGCATGTCTATATATTCTATATATATATATATTCTATACTCTGCTCATCTGCTGTGTCAGTGAGCTGGTATAAACTGGTTCTCTGAGAGGAAGTGTGCACAGAGTCACATGTGTGAAGTTCACTTCAAGTTCAACTCCATCCGATGCGATAAAACACTTGTTGATGCGGACACGACGTGATCGTTCACCAGCGGGTGTGTTTGTGTCCAACTGAAGCATTAAAGTCCGCTCGTTTGATTTATTGTTATAAAGGTTGATCGTCACAGAAGAGGCTTCCACCGTTTCCTGCTTCTCGTCTTCCTGCAGCCTTTAGATGCTTCTTCTGCTCTTCATGCTGCAGAGAGAGAGAGATGCAAACCACAGAGAGCTCATTCAAATGAAAGTCAAACCTTTGGGTCTATTTGTGCAGCGACGAACACAAATGAGGAAGCTTTCACAATGAAACGGGCTCCAATGGATCAGAGCGTCTCTGTTTGATTATAAACCTAAAATAAACTCTTCTGCAGCTGCGCCTCCATCTTCATGCTCTCACTTCACTCCAGAGCACCTGGTTCCTCCTCTTTCACCACCTCCTGGTCTCATGAAACCTTTTCTCTGAACCGCAGTGGATGAAGTCACAGATGCAAAGTGTTGTTTCTTGACGCTGTTGAACTCGCTGTGTTCGGGCGGCAATTAGCCTAGCTTAGCATTAAGAATGGGAGCAGGGGGAAACGGATAGCTAGCTACTTCAACATAAAGTCAGGGACAAGTTAGCGCAGACAATGCTAACAGCGCAGACAATGCTAACAGCGCAGACAATGCTAACAGCGCAGACAATAACACTGAATGCTCTAAATATTATGGATTATATTTTAGATTCAGAATATCCAAATTGAAGATTATGTTTACATGAAACATATTTATTATATTGTTTGTTATAATATATAATATTAGTAGAATAATGATCCTCTTTGGACCCTTGGGGGGGGTCTCAGGTATGGCCGTTGCCGTGACGATCAGACGTCCAGAGAGAGAATACAGAGTGAACATGAACACAGCACTTCCTCTTCTGTGGCCGTCGAGCCTCCATTAACACATGCAAACTTTCCAGGAACTAGTGACGGCAGCCTTCAGATGAGCCAATGAGCTTTGAGCATTGTGTGTGTGTGTGTGTGTGTGTGTGTGTGTGTGTGTGTGTGTGTGTGTGTGTGTGTGTGTGTGTGTGTGTGTGTGTGTGTGTGTGTGTGTGTGTGTGTGTGTGTGTGTGTGTGTGTGTGTGTGTGTGTGTGTGTGTGTACCAGCTGTTCCCTCTTAAATTGAAGGTGGAGCTCAGCCCAACCTGTCTGTCTGCAGCATTCCTGTCTCACAGTTTCTCAGTAATTTCTCAGCTGGTTCCTGGTTCCTGGTAGACGTTTAGTGTTTTCATTCCTGAGAAAGAAGATCGGACACAGAACAAGAAGTCAGCTGATCATTCCACTTCACTCACAGAAGAAATGAGCTGTTCAGGATTAATAGACATGTTTTTGAGGGCTGCAAACATGCAGGAACATGAACATTTAATTCATTAATATGGTAATGTCAGAAAACCAGCACACACACACGTGTGTGTGTGTGCTGGTTTTGCTGTGCGACCACGCTGGTTTTACAGTTGAAGCTACTGGTTTCCAGTAGCAGGGTGCAGCAGGGTGCAGCAGGGTGCAGCAGGGTGCAGCAGGGTGCAGCAGGGTGCAGCAGGGTGCCGGTCTCTCTCTGAGCAGTCGGTGGAGTTTTTAGTCACAGCTACTGGTTTCCAGTAAAGTTCTGCACCCAGTTGTTCACAGCAGAGGAAGTGGTGGTGGAGCCTGAAACTCTGTTCAGAAAGAAAAAAAGCAGTTTATCACGTGTCGGTTTCTTATCTCTTCATGTGAATTTTAGTTTTTGCTTCGTATGCATTTACATATCTGCTTTTATTTTGTTGAGCTGCAGTGACTTCCTGTGAGCACACGCCCTGAAGAGGTCAAAGGTGTTCTTCTCTCTCTTCATGTGACTTCATGACCAAAAGAAGACTCTTAGCTACGTCCTGATATTCTCATCTTAGTTTCTCACTTTGTGAACGTGTGACACACAGAACGATGGCGCCACCTAGTGGGAAGACAATCAAACAATCAAACACATAAATATCTTCAGTAAACAACACACAACTATCTTCAGTAAACAACAACACAAACACACAACTATCTTCAGTAAACAACAACACAAACACACAACTATCTTCAGTAAACAACACAAACACACAACTATCTTCAGTAAACAACAACACAAACACACAACTATCTTCAGTAAACAACAACACAAACACACAACTATCTTCAGTAAACAACAACACAAACACATAACTATCTTCAGTAAATAACAACACAAACACATAACTATCTTCAGTAAACAACAACACAAACACACAACTATCTTCAGTAAACAACAACACAAACACATAACTATCTTCAGTAAATAACAACACAAACACATAACTATCTTCAGTAAACAACAACACAAACACATAACTATCTTCAGTAAACAACAACACAAACACATAACTATCTTCAGTAAACAACAACACAAACACATAACTATCTTCAGTAAACAACACAAACACACAACTATCTTCAGTAAACAACACAAACACACAACTATCTTCAGTAAACAACAACACAAACGCATAACTATCTTCAGTAAACAACAACACAAACACACAACTATCTTCAGTAAACAACAACACAAACACATAACTATCTTCAGTAAACAACACAAACACATAACTATCTTCAGTAAACAACAACACAAACACATAACTATCTTCAGTAAACAACAACACAAACACATAACTATCTTCAGTAAACAACAACACAAACACATAACTATCTTCAGTAAACAACAACACAAACACATAACTATCTTCAGTAAACAACAACACAAACACATAACTATCTTCAGTAAACAACAACACAAACACAACTATCTTCAGTAAACAACAACACAAACACATAACTATCTTCAGTAAACAACAACACAAACACACAACTATCTTCAGTAAACACCACAAACACACAACTATCTTCAGTAAACAACACAAACACACAACTATCTTCAGTAAACAACAACACAAACACATAACTATCTTCAGTAAACAACAACACAAACACACAACTATCTTCAGTAAACAACACAAACACACAACTATCTTCAGTAAACAACAACACAAACACATAAATATCTTCAGTAAACAACACAAACACATAACTATCTTCAGTAAACAACAACACAAACACACAACTATCTTCAGTAAACAACAACACAAACACTTGTTGTCAGAATGAATCTCTGTGAATGAAGACCACGAACACTGAAGAGGTTCATGAACTCATCACAGAATCACTTTAACGATGTTTCTTTAAAGAGTTCAAGCTCTGAGTGATCTGATTGGTTACAGGTGTTTTCACAGGTGCATTCTGGGTGCAGTATTTCAACGTACACTTTTGTACCACTTGAACAGAGATGGAAATCAAATAGAAACAAACCCAAAGATGAAAGGAGCAGTTAAACGTTAAAAACGTTTCTGGGCTAAAAAGATATAATTTAAATTATGGTCTAAATTTAAACAACTTATATTTAAAATGTCACCTGTTCACAGATGTATTTGAGAAAGAAATATTAAAATGTAATATCTGCTGATATGGATCATCAATGATCGGCAATTAATATCGGTGGCAAAAATAAAAACCGTGATCACGTATCTCTAAGTTATATCTGCTCTTTATTTTACGAGTTTTATGATCTGTTGCACTTCTAGTAAAATTATATTTTCATAAAGTACCAAGATACTCAGTGACTTCAGTCGATCTTATTCAGAAAATCCTTTTGTTTTTGTTGCTCTGTAACAAAGTAGGAAATACAAACACTCAGACAGCTAACGCACGTTAGCCACATTAGCATCAACGGACGGGCCAGAAAAGAAGCTCGCAGATTTACAAACTGAGTAAACTGAGAAGAAGTCAGAAGAACATAAACCAGTACAATCCTTCAGACCTGCTGCAGCAGAACACACATCAGCTTCATGTGAAGATATTAAACTGTTTATAGAGGATTAAAGAAAGTTCAAAGTCTAAATGTGTCAATAAAGTTGTGATTCACTAAAGTCTGACATCATCATCAGAAATATGAATGAATCGTTACAGCAGCAGTTTGTCTCCACCTGCTGGTCGAGTTCTAAATCATTCCTTCAAATCTTCTTATTAAAGTTATAATATCTCAGATTTTACTTTAATCTTGATTCACCTCGAGGGCCTTTGGACTGGAGGACAGAAAGTCTTTATTCTTTGATTTAACCATAAAGAGAAACATTACATTAGTAGAATCAGTTGTTGCAGAAAGCAGCACTAACACTGTAAATAACTAGAAAATAAAGATGTTATGAAGATGAAACACGTTTAATCAGCTGTGAGAAACCTGAAGAATATCGTGAAGTCCACTGAGTCCAGTTCAGATGAATCTGGATCATATCGGTTCAACTGATCCTGCAGAAACCACGAGTCCATCAGATCAGAACCGGACTCGCGCCTGAACAAAAAACAACCTGGTATTAATATCATTTATAATACTTAGACACGAGTCTCAAACCCAGAACTAACTAAACCGGACTAAACTAAACAGTTTGATCTCTTTAAATGAAAAGTTCTCATAATTCTGAGATAATTAACATTTAGTTTTTTCTCATTACACAAAACAATGTTTTTCACACACAGGTGTGTTATTATCAGATTCAGATTCAACTTTATTGTCATTGCACAGAGTACAAGTACTACGACAACGAAATGCAGTTTTAGCGTCGAACCAGAAGTGCAAGAAGAAGCAGTAAAGGTGCAGTGTGACTAGAAGCTGCTCTTAAAGGCCCCTCCAAAGTCTTTATATCCACGCTGTACTTTCATTTGTAAATCACATGTCAAGCTTTTATCCACACAGTTGTTGTCCTCCACAGTTTCAGGAGACGTTCAGTCTTTATGTGGATCTTCTCTCTTTAAAGGAGACAGTCGGGACCTCGCTGACCTTGTGTTGTTGCTGCTCGTAGACAGAAGAGGGCGCTGTTTCCCAATCAGCTGAGAGTCTGTGTGTGTTTGTGGATTCTCTCTCTGTCGTCTCCAGAGAGGCAGCGTTTAAAGCCCCCCACGAGGAATTGGTGGTATTGATTGGTTGGCGGGTGTCAGCTGGCGGTATTGATCTGTGTGCTGAGAGACAACAATGAAGGAGAGCAGTGAGAAGCAGCGAGGATTTGGTTCACACAGGAGTGTGTGTGTGTGTGTGTGTGTGTGTGTGTGTGGGTGTGTGTGTGTGTGTGGTGAGTGGGTGTGTTGAGCTGCAGTTGTAAACTCGGTCGTGCACCTTTTGTAACGAGACGTTCTCCGTCACAAATATTCACTGATTTGAGCACCATGAACATTATTAACATGTCAGAGGATTTTAGAAAGGACGTTTAGTTTGTATGTTCTCTGGCGTTTTGAAAATTCTGAAACGAGCGGTGCGTCGAGTATGAACTTCTTCATGTGTGGTCGACTAAGAGTGATCAGATGCGATATCACCGTACGATATCATCACCGTACTGAAGTCACCGTACGATATCATCACCGTACTAAAGTCACCGTACGATATTGTCACCGTACTGAAGTCACCGTACGATATCGTCACCGTACTGAAGTCACCGTACGATATCGTCACCGTACTGAAGTCACCGTACGATATCGTCACCGTACTGAAGTCACCGTACGATATCGTCACCGTACTGAAGTCACCGTACGATATCGTCACCGTACTGAAGTCACCGTACGATATCGTCACCGTACGATATCGTCACCGTACTGAAGTCACCGTACGATATCGTCACCGTACGATATCATCACCGTACTGAAGTCACCGTACGATATCGTCACCGTACTGAAGTCACCGTACGATATCGTCACCGTACTGAAGTCACCGTACGATATCGTCACCGTACTGAAGTCACCGTACGATATCGTCACCGTACTGAAGTCACCGTACGATATCGTCACCGTACGATATCATCACCGTACTGAAGTCACCGTACGATATCATCACCGTACTAAAGTCACCGTACGATATCGTCACCGTACTAAAGTCACTGTACGATATCGTCACCGTACGATATCGTCACCGTACGATATCATCACCGTACTGAAGTCACCGTACGATATCGTCACCGTACTAAAGTCACCGTACGATATCGTCACCGTACGATATCGTCACCGTACTGAAGTCACCGTACGATATCGTCACCGTACTAAAGTCACCGTACGATATCGTCACCGTACGATATCGTCACCGTACGATATCATCACCGTACTGAAGTCACCGTACGATATCGTCACCGTACGATATCGTCACCGTACGATATCGTCACCGTACGATATCGTCACCGTACGATATCATCACCGTACTGAAGTCACCGTACGATATCGTCACCGTACTGAAGTCACGTACGATATCATCACCGTACTAAAGTCATCGTACGATATCGTCACCGTACTGAAGTCACCGTACGATATCGTCACCGTACTGAAGTCACCGTACGATATCATCACCGTACTAAAGTCACCGTACGATATCGTCACCGTACTGAAGTCACCGTACGATATCGTCACCGTACTGAAGTCACCGTACGATATCGTCACCGTACTGAAGTCACCGTACGATATCGTCACCGTACTGAAGTCACCGTACGATATCGTCACCGTACGATATCGTCACCGTACGATATCGTCACCGTACTGAAGTCACCGTACGATATCGTCACCGTACGATATCATCACCGTACTGAAGTCACCGTACGATATCGTCACCGTACTGAAGTCACCGTACGATATCGTCACCGTACTGAAGTCACCGTACGATATCGTCACCGTACTGAAGTCACCGTACGATATCGTCACCGTACTGAAGTCACCGTACGATATCGTCACCGTACGATATCGTCACCGTACGATATCATCACCGTACTGAAGTCACCGTACGATATCATCACCGTACTAAAGTCACCGTACGATATCGTCACCGTACTAAAGTCACTGTACGATATCGTCACCGTACGATATCGTCACCGTACGATATCATCACCGTACTGAAGTCACCGTACGATATCGTCACCGTACTAAAGTCACCGTACGATATCGTCACCGTACGATATCGTCACCGTACTGAAGTCACCGTACGATATCGTCACCGTACTGAAGTCACTGTACGATATCGTCACCGTACTAAAGTCACCGTACGATATCGTCACCGTACGATATCGTCACCGTACGATATCATCACCGTACTGAAGTCACCGTACGATATCATCACCGTACTAAAGTCACCGTACGATATCGTCACCGTACGATATCGTCACCGTACGATATCATCACCGTACTGAAGTCACCGTACGATATCGTCACCGTACTGAAGTCACGTACGATATCATCACCGTACTAAAGTCATCGTACGATATCGTCACCGTACTGAAGTCACCGTACGATATCGTCACCGTACTGAAGTCACCGTACGATATCATCACCGTACTAAAGTCACCGTACGATATCGTCACCGTACTAAAGTCACCGTACGATATCGTCACCGTACGATATCATCACCGTACTGAAGTCACCGTACGATATCATCACCGTACTGAAGTCACCGTACGATATCATCACCGTACTAAAGTCACCGTACGATATCGTCACCGTACGATATCATCACCGTACTGAAGTCACCGTACGATATCATCACCGTACTGAAGTCACCGTACGATATCATCACCGTACTAAAGTCACCGTACGATATCGTCACCGTACGATATCGTCACCGTACGATATCGTCACCGTACGATATCGTCACCGTACGATATCGTCACCGTACTGAAGTCACCGTACGATATCATCACCGTACTGAAGTCACCGTACGATATCATCACCGTACTGAAGTCACCGTACGATATCGTCACCGTACGATATCGTCACCGTACGATATCGTCACCGTACGATATCGTCACCGTACGATATCGTCACCGTACGATATCGTCACCGTACGATATCACCGTACTGAAGTCACCGTACGATATCATCACCGTACGATATCATCACCGTACGATATCATCACCGTACTGAAGTCACCGTACGATATCGTCACCATACGATATCGTCACCGTACTGAAGTCACCGTACGATATCGTCACCGTACGATATCGTCACCGTACGATATCATCACCGTACTGAAGTCACCATAAGTACATAAACTTAGTAAAATACTTACGAAAACAACGTCACAATTGTCAGTAACGTGACTTAAGAACAACACTGGTCAAAAGTCCTGTTTGTTTGTTTTAAAGGTGCACATGGTGCACAAATGATTACAAAAAAGCCAGATCAGCGTTCTTATTACACCTTAAATGACTTGATGTCCAGCTTACAGCCCATCTATGAGCTACACCTGCTCAACATGAAGGAGGGTGTCGGAGGACCAAACTGCTTAGAGACACTTTAACCAGAGACGCTTCCGTAAACCGTGTTTTGCAGCACAACAGAGATGAGATGTGAAAGTCAAAGAATGACGCTCTCATGAGATACAATCTGTGGTCGAGGTTTCAGACGCCGCCATGAGAGGACATGAGCATCCAGAAATATGATACAAATGCATCAGAAGGTCTCTGCAGACGACCAACCCGACATCACTCACGACTTCAGAGGATCAAGTCATTCGTTAGTTTTTTAAAGAGGAAAATCCAGCTCAAGCTTGAAAGACTCAAAGTCTCTATAAAAAGGACAGTTTTATTCTCGTCTTGTCTCATATATTTTAAACAGAGGAAACTGTTGACGTAAAACCGACATGTTTAACGTGTTTAGCAGCTGTTTTAGTTATTTGAAACATATTCAGTGGTCTGAAGTTTGTTTAGTGGAAGAAATACTTTGAAAAAGGAGTAAAAAACGTCAAATACAATTCTGTCGCACGATCTTTAGATTATTGTTCAGTAACTGAGGTCATCGTTCACAATCAGATTTATTTATTGATAAATGTGTAACGTATTTGTTCACACACACCTGAATTAAACACATGCATGTGTGTTGTACCCTTGGCACCAAACAGGTAATAAAACAGCTGTTTACTGTAAACTAACAGCTGTTTCATTCTTAAGGTTGAGTAAATGTAGAAAACAATCCTCTGTTCCTTTTTATTTATAGTGTAAAAGTTCTCTTGACTCATCTGGAGACACAAACTCCCACAAATGAGTGCCTGTGCTGAGTCAGCATTTCTGTAAAGCTGCAGGTGGGTGAAGGAAACAGTATAGGTTCATTTTTACAATGATCAACCCTGGTGGTAATCTATTTACTGTATACAAAAGGTCACAGTTACATGCTGGATACTGTAACCAGGTATGTACTGGTCCCATGGATTCTGTGTTGTTGAAAGAAGTTGAGATTTCTTTTTCATACTTTCATGTATGAATCAGTTTGTTTATCTGCTTTTGGCATAAAAAAAAGATCTTTTTTTTTTTTTTTAAACATGCATTTTTAATTTTTAATTTCTTAGTTCTGGTTCTTCACCCTGTTAGTGGTACATCTCACCCAGGAGTCGACGTCTATTTCTATGAAGTGAAGCCGATGCTTCATGTGTTAAAGCTGCATTCTCTCTAGTGTCCACCAGGGGGCGACTCCTCTGGTTCTATAGAAGTCTATGAGAAAATGACTCTACTTCTCTCTTGATTTATTACCTCAGTAAACATTGTAAACATGAGTTTATGGTCTCAATCTCTAGTTTCAAGTCTTCTTCAATACAGCATGATGTTCATTTAGTACATTATGGTCCATTTAGAGTCAAACAGACCATAAAGCAGGGGATGCTTTAGGGGCGGGGCTACACGGTGATTGACAGGTCGTCTCTACGTCACTCCTCCTCAGTCCAGATATGGTCACTTCCTGTTCACTGGTTGCAAAAATTCAAGATGGCGACGGCCAAAAGGACAAACTCAAGGCTTCAAAACGTCCACAAACCAACGAGTGAATTAGAAATTGTGTTTTTGATCATAAAATGAGAGCTTGTTTGGTAACATCGTTTTCACAATATTTCCAAAAACTCACCAAATGTTTGCAAAAGAAGCCAAAATTGTATCTACCGGCCCAACTAAATATGAAAGTTGCCCAATCTGGCAACACAGAGCTTGACGAGCTAGTCGCATGCCGCCGGACTTCCGTTGCCAAAACACTTCCGAACGACATCATTGTTTACAAACTGTAAAATGTTCATCAGCAGAAAAAACTCTGTCACATCCTGTTCATCACCGATGTTTCTGTGTGCCAACAACACAGAAGCATCCGGTGCAATGATCTGTCTCCTTCTGTATGAATACACATAATAAACACGATACCTCGTATCAACGTGTGTGTGTGTGTGTGTTGGGAAAAGTGTGGGAACCGTAGAGGAGGATGTGTGTGTTTATGAAGGCGGCTGTGAGTTCCCATGACTTCCTCCAGATAGAGTTTAACGTGTATCCCAACAAACCCCAGAGGCTGGTTTACAGCGAGCGGATCAGAGCGTTTGGTATCGATGAAGCTTTCAGGTCGGCTTCTCTCTGCAAAGCTGAAACTGTATCTGAAACTGTGTCAGAGTGCGAGGGCTGTAAGGTGACGTCTGACTGTACGAGAGCTTTGAATATCACCGGCACAACAGGATGATGCAGTCGTTTCTTTGTTTTCACTATATCTCATTGCTGCTGTGTCAATGTGCAACAAGCATGAGCAAGATGAGGATGCAGATGTTTCAAGACTTCAAAATGAATCTGTTTCCAGTCGAGCACAAGCGGGTTAAAATAAACTAGACTAAGAATCAAAGACGCCTCCATCCGTAATGATTCACAGGTCACCAAACTTGACCTTTTGTGAAAACCTGCTCGTTCGCCACCATCAGCCGTACTTCCTGTTTCGACCCGCCGACACTTTTCCTTTCACCGTGTTGGTGGTACGTCTCCCAAAAATACATTTTTGGGAGACGTACAAAAATCCCATTTCTTGTCTTCCTGCACCAGATGAGAAGTAATAAAGTTTTTTTTAGGAATTTAAGATTTTGGGAAAAGTTATTAACTGTGCAATGGTACATGGTTGGTTTAGCTTGAGGGGAAACAGCTAGCGTGGCTCTGTCCAAGTACAATAGTTAAATAAAGCTGAAGCTCACTTATTAACGTGTTATACATGCTGCTCTGCAGGAGATAAAAGTGCATAAAGTTACGTATGTGTCGGGACTATTTCTCAGCTGGAGTCTTGATGTCATAGAGGCCGAAACTGAAACCTGAACTAGTTACGAGATGTTGATCTGAAGATCATCTGGTGTTTGTCAGGAAATAGTTCCAGTGAATAACTGACACATAAAAACACCACAAACAAAGAAGATATGTGTTGAAACCAGGCGGCAACCTCCAGATCTGAGAAGTGAAGTCAAAGCTTCATGTGTTAAAGCTGCATTCTCTCTAGTGTCCACAGTTACATGCTGGATACTGTAACCAGGTATGTACTGGTCCCATGGATTCTGTGTTGTTGAAAGAAGTTGAGATTTCTTTTTCATACTTTCATGTATGAATCAGTTTGTTTATCTGCTTTTGGCATAAAAAAAATATCTTTTTTTTTTTTTTTAACATGCATTTTTAATTTTTAATTTCTTAGTTCTGGTTCTTCACCCTGTTAGTGGTACATCTCACCCAGGAGTCGACGTCTATTTCTATGAAGTGAAGCCGATGCTTCATGTGTTAAAGCTGCATTCTCTCTAGTGTCCACCAGGGGGCGACTCCTCTGGTTGTATAGAAGTCTATGAGAAAATGACTCTACTTCTCTCTTGATTTATTACCTCAGTAAACATTGTAAACATGAGTTTATGGTCTCAATCTCTAGTTTCAAGTCTTCTTCAATACAGCATGATGTTCATTTAGTACATTATGGTCCATTTAGAGTCAAACAGACCATAAAGCAGGGGATGCTTTAGGGCGGGGCTACACGGTGATTGACAGGTCGTCTCTACGTCACTCCTCCTCAGTCCAGATATGGTCACTTCCTGTTCACTGGTTGCGAAAAACCAAGATAGCGACGGCCAAAACGCCGAACTCAAGGCTTCAAAACGTCCACAGACCAATGAGTTACATTATGACGACTACGTCCACTTCTTATTTACAAAAAGTAACTACTCGTATTTCACACGTGTCAATTTCCGCTTATTACTTGTTACATCGTTTCAAAGTAAACTTCGTTAGGTTTAGGAAAAACGTCATGGTTGGGCTTAAAACACGTACATGAACTTAGTAAAATACTTACTGAAACCACGTCACAAACGCCACTGACGTGACATCAAAAACAACAACACTGGTCTCTACGTCACTCCAGATTTGGACTGAGGTAATAAATCAAGAGAGAAGTAGAGTCATGTTCTCATAGACTTCTATACAACCAGAGGAGTCGCCCCCTGGTGGTCACTAGAGAGAATGCAGCTTTAAGACTTCACCTGTTACAACCAGATGTTGCTGCCTGGTTCAATATACGGGTGCGTCGATACCCCCCCCCCCCCCCCCCCCCCCCCGTGCCATCTGGGAATTCTGGGAAAAAAGCTGTTGATTTGTGAATGTAGCAGCAGAATGGTTTCTCATGACACAGTGAGGTCAGTTCATGGGTCGACTTCTCAGGCTTCCTCTTCCTCAGCAGTTTGACAGACAAAAACGAAAGACTGCAACGTGTGTGTGTGTGTGTGTGTGTGTGTGTGTGTGTGTGTGTGTGTGTGTGTGTGTGTGTGTGTGTGTGTGTGTGGGCTCGCCTCACAAAGTTGGCAACTCATTAGTAGAGAGCTCTCAGGAAGCGGTGGTTACCGATGACTCAGCCGAGCCTTCGACTCTCTCTCTCTCTCTCTCTCTCTCTCTCTCTCTCTTCATTCCTCTTTGCTATTCGGACTCTTTTCTTTTTACTACTTTCTTTCTTTCTCTCGTTCCCTTATTCCCTGTCCCTCCTTCCTTCTTTCCTCTCGTCTCCTGATTCGTCCTTGACCTTTGGAGGTATCTCAGTGTGTGTGTGTGTGTGTGTGTGTGAGTAGGACACTCAGCAATGTGTGTGGGAAGATATCTGGCTTCCTTCAGAGTGAGTAAAACATTCCTTCTCTCTTTTCTCTGCCCTTCTTAGTCGTTGCAGTGAGGACTTTGTGATGAAGAGGAGGATGAAGGACGGACGGACAAACCGGTGAGTGAAAGCAAAGCTGGATCCAGTTTGTTTAGTGTCTCCATTGGCTGGTATTCATCAGTAAAAGAAGGAATGAGAGTTCAGTGTCGAGGCTGATAGAAGACGTTATTCTAGAGTTTGTGATTTTAAATGTTCGGTAAATGAAAGTGAAATAAAAAAAGTTGTTTGTTTGTAAGACCGGAGACAAAGCTAAAGATCAGAAAGGATGAGATGGAAAATACTACAAATGTTTTCCAAACTTTGGTGGATTAGACGTGAGTGTGTGTGTGTGTGTGTGTGTGTGTGTGTGTGTGTGTGTGTGTGTGTGTGTGTGTGTGTGTGTGTGTGTGGGGGGTTGTGTGAGTGTGTGTGTGTGGGGTTGTGTGTGTGTGAGTGTGTGTGCGTGTGTGCGTGGCGCTCAGCTGATATTTGATGTTACAGATTTCTTATTTCGCTCCAGTTTTCATGAAGCAGTTGATGAATCACTTAATAAACATAAATAGATCAAAGTGAGGCATCAGTGCTGGAGAGGTTTGTCCGTGTGAGGAGTGAGGACGTTCCGTTTGTTTGACTAGTTTCATCAAATATCTTCTATGTTTTGAGTTAAACCTGCTGCTCTGAACGTGAGTCATGTGACGCACTGAGAGGAAAGAGTCGTAATCTGGTGACGTTACACTTTATTCACCTTCGTCAGTTTGAGCCCTCTGGCAGCCATGTTGCAGGTTTGGTTCTTGGATGTTGCTCATGTTGGTCAATGTGGCTGATTGTATGGTGCTGATTGCATCTCTTTCTGATGGCCTGATCCTCAGCTAGCTGGTACTGGGATGGATCCATCATGGATGCATTCAGAGAACCGGTTGTTCCAACAAGCTGCTGCCTTCATTACAGGGAAAGTTGCACTCCGGGTGGATTTAACTGAAAAAGTTCTTTGGACGTAATAAAAGAAAGTTGCTTCAGCTGCTCCTGGAGGTTAGATCACTGAACACTAGCTAACATAGCTAGCAGAAGCTAGCCTTAGTGCTGGCTACCAGTTGCATCGGTCAACATTAGATGCTATGCTAATTTAGCCCTCTGGCTACATAGCTAGCTCAATATCAGCGTTGCTAAACGTCATTGTTTTTAATGGCATTGTTGATAAACACCATTGTTGACAAACATCCTTGTTGATAAACATCCTTGTTGATCAACGGCAGCGTTGCTAAACATCAGCGTTGCTAAACACCATTGTTTTTAACACCATTGTTTTTAACACCATTGTTGCAGGGTTAGAATCAGGTTGCAGTTATAGTGAAGCCTGTTTAGTTTCGGCATACTTTTAACTTTCCTTCTAAATAAAAGTTGATAAGTCGCTGTTGGTTTAAGAGCTTCATAAACTTATTTAAATATACACCTGTACGTCTCAGAGGTTTGTTCATTCAGACCTTTATGAATGTAGATCAGGATCATCTGAATATACACATCCAGACCTCTTTCACTCTTCATGATGGTGATCTATACTACACACACACACACACACACACACACACACACACACACACACACACACACACACACACACACACACACACACACACACACACACACACACACACCTCTATGCCAGCCCCCCCCCCCCCCCCTCGTTTACGGTAAATGTAAGTGTTTTCTTTGTCATCTGTGGGCCTGATGAAGTGATGCAGGTAGTTCTGGTCCTCCACTGAGAGAGACCGAGAGCAGTGCAGCGTGGGTAGGCGTGGGAGGGCTGCAGGCAGAGATGACTCAGCGCTCATGTTGCCGGGTAGAGAAGCACCAAAACGCTGTCCCGCCCCCGTACATTTTCAAAGATATATACGGTATCTGATGCAGCTGTCAATCATCAAGAAACCTTCCTTCTGAAGAGTTAGCTGTGTGTACATGATGGATTAATAGATCCAGGTAGAGACAGAAGGAAATACCTGGAGCAGGTGTTGGCTGATGTGGTTTAAAAGAAGCCCTGAAACGGAGCCCTGTGGGACGCCCCCCCCCCCCCCCACACACACACCCACACACACACACACACACACACATGAAACATGATGAGGAAAGAAGACGTGGTGCAGAACCTTCTGCAGGCTGGTGCCCAGTTATCTAGTTTCATAATTAATCACTTCAAGTTTATTGTGTTCCTCAGTCTCTCTCCAATGTCGTCATGTTACAAAACCTGATGTGGAAATTATTATTTTAGTAAGTGAAATAGTTATAATGAAATGAATCCAGTGAGACTGGACGTAGGCTACTGAAGTAAGCTAATCAATAAGTAACAATGTGAACGCTAATGCTAGCTGAGTCAGTCGAGTTTGGAAATAAATGAAAGGGTTGGTTTGGATTTCTTGAGGTGAGGTTTTATATACATGTGTATATATGTATATATGTATATATATATATATATATATACATATATACACATATATACACACTGTGTGTCC